>CM029389.1:16202988-16382988 GCA_017165825.1 Hepsetus odoe
AGGTGAGATGTTGATTTGATGTTGTAGGAGGTGATGTAGGAGATGTTGTAGGAGGTGATGTAGGAGATGTTGTAGATGATGTTGTAGATGTTCTAGGAGGTGATGTAGGAGATGTTGTAGGAGGTGATGTAGGAGATGTTGTAGGTGATGTTGTAGGAGGTGTTGTAGGAGACTAGTAGGAGGCATGTAGATGTTGTGAGGTGATGTTGCAGGGAGGTGATGTGAGAGCAGGGGAGGTGATGTAGGGAGATGTTGGGAGGAGGTGATGTAGGTGATGAAGGTGATACAGATAGATGTAGGAGATGTTGTAGGTGATGTTGTAGATGTTCTAGGAGGTGATGTAGGAGATGTTGTAGGAGGTGATGTAGGAGGTGATGAAGGTGATGATGTAGGAGATGATGTAGGAGATGTTGTAGGAGGTGATGCAGGAGATGTTGTAGGTGATGCTGTAGGAGATACAGAGGAGGTGATGGTGAGATGCTGTAGGAGGTGATGTAGGGTGATGAAGGTGATGATGGTGAGGATGTTGTAGGAGGTGATGCAGGAGATGCTGGCAGGAGGTGAGGTAGGAGATGTTGCAGGAGGTGATGGTGAGATGTTGTAGGAGAGGTTGTAGAAGATGCTTGCAGGAGGTGATGGTGAGATGTTGTAGGTGATGTTGAGGAGGTGATGAGGAGAGGTTGTAGGAGGATGTAGGGAGATGTTTTAGTGATGTAGAGGATACAGAAGGTGTTGTAGGAGATGTTATAGGAGGTGTTGTAGGAGGTGATGTAGGAGATGTTTTAGGTGATGTTGTAGGAGATGTTGTAGGAGGTGATGTAGGAGGTGATGTAGGAGATGTAGGAAGTGTAGGAGATGTTGTAGGAAGTGCTGTAGGAGGTGATGAGAGAGTTAGAGGAGGTGATGTAGGAGATGTTGTAGGAGGTGATGTAGGTGATGTTGTAGGAGGTGATGTAGGAGATGTTGTAGGAGGTGATGTAGGAGATGCTGTAGGAGGTGATGTAGGTGATGAAGGTGATGTTGTAGGAGGTGATGAGGAGATGCTAGAGGTGATGCCAGAGATGTTCTAGGAGGTGATGTAGGAGATGTTGTAGGAGGTGATGTAGGAGGTGATGAAGGTGATGATGTAGGAGATGATGTAGGAGATGTTGTAGGAGGTGATGTAGGAGATGTTGTAGGTGATGTTGTAGGAGATGTTGTAGGAGGTGATGTAGGAGATGTTGTAGAAAGATGGGAGGTGATGATGTAGGAGATAAAGTTGTAGAGGTGATGCAGGAGATGTTGCAGGAGGTGATGGTGAGATGTTGCAGGAGGTGATGCAGGAGATGTTGTAGGAGTGATGTTGTAGAAGATGTTGCAGGAGGTGATGTAGGAGATGTTGTAGGTGATGTTGTAGGAGGTGATGTAGGAGATGTTGTAGGAGGTGATGTAGGAGATGTTTTAGGTGATGTAGGAGATGTTGTAGAAGGTGTTGTAGGAGATGTTATAGGAGGTGTTGTAGGAGGTGATGTAGGAGATGTTTTAGGTGATGTTGTAGGAGATGTTGTAGGAGGTGATGGTGAGGGGAGGAGAGATGAGAAGTGAGAGATGTGTTGTAGGTGTTGTAGGAGGTGATGTAGGAGATGTTGTATAGAGGTGATGTAGAGATGTTGTAGAGGTGATGTAGAGATGTGCTGTAGGTGATGTTGTAGGAGGTGATGAGGAGATGCTGGTGGAGGTGATGTAGGAGACAAGTTGTGAGGAGGTGATGTAGGATGGCGACGTTGCAGGAGGTGAATGTAGGAGATGCCAGGTGATGCTGTAGATGTCTCCAGGAGGTGATGTAGGAGATGTGCTATAGGAGGATGCAGGAGGTGATGAAGGTGATGATGAGGAGATGATGTATGGGAGGATGTTGTAGGAGTGTGATGTAGGAGATGTTGTAGGTGATGTTGTAGGAGATGTTGTAGGAGGTGATGTAGGAGATGTTGTAGGAGGTGACGTAGGTGATGAAGGTGATGATGTAGGAGATGTTGTAGGAGGTGATGTAGGAGATGTTGCAGGAGGTGATGTAGGAGATGTTGCAGGAGGTGATGCAGGAGATGTTGTAGGAGATGTTGTAGAAGATGTTGCAGGAGGTGATGTAGGAGATGTTGTAGGTGATGTTGCAGGGATATGATGAGGAGATGTTGCAGGAGGTGATGTGGTGGAGATGTTCTTAGGTGAGCGAGGAGACGTTGTGGTAGTCGTGCTGTAGGAGATGTTAGGAGGTGTTGTAGGAGGTGATGTAGGAGATGTTTTAGGTGATGTTGTAGGAGATGTTGTAGGAGGTGATGTAGGAGGTGATGTAGGAGATGTAGGAAGTGTAGGAGATGTTGTAGGAAGTGTTGTAGGAGGTGATGTAGGAGATGTTGTAGGAGGATGTAGGAGATGTTGTAGGAGGTGATGGTGAGATGTTGTAGGTGATGTTGTAGGAGGTGATGTAGGAAGATGTTGTAGAGGTGATGTAGGAGTAATCTGTCTAATCTGTGAGGTCCATGTGTGTTAAGATATAAGTTAAGATATGCTGTTTACTTCTGTATTTGCAGACTATTATATATGGTGTCGCTCAGGTTCTGAGGTTCTAACTTGATGATGTAGGAGGTGATGGTTGATGTATGGTAGGAGATGTTGTAGGAGGTGATGTAGGAGATGTTGTAGGAGGTGATGTAGGAGATGTTGTAGGAGGTGATGAAGCAGGTGATGATGTAGGAGGTGATGTAGGAGGTGTTGCAGGAGATGTTGTAGGAGGTGATGAAGCAGGTGATGATGTAGGAGGTGATGTAGAGGTGCAGGAGGTGATGTAGGAGGTGTTGCAGGAGATGTTGTAGGAGATGTTGTAGATAGATGGCAGTGATGATGTAGAGGTGCTGCAGGAGATGTAGGAGATGTTGTAGGAGATGTTGTAGGAGGTGATGAAGCAGGTGATGATGTAGGAGGTGTTGCAGGAGATGCAGGGAGATGTTGTAGGAGGATGGGGGCTGAGGTGATGATGCAGGAGGTGATGTAGGAGGTGTTGCAGGAGATGTTGTAGGAGGTGATGATGTAGCAGGTGATGTAGGAGGTGTTGCAGGAGATGTTGTAGGAGATACAGAGGATGAAGCAGGTGATGATGTAGGAGGTGTTGCAGGAGATGTAGGAGATGTTGAGAGCAGATGGAAGGAGATGATGTGTAGAGGTGTTGCAGGAGGTGATGTAGAGGTGCTATGGAGATGTTGAAGAGAGCAGAGGAGGTGATGTAGGAGGTGTTATAGGAGGTGATGTAGGAGGTGATGAAGGTGATGATGTAGGAGATGTTGTAGAGGTGATGAAGCAGGTGATGATGTAGGAGATGTTGTAGGTGATGTTGTAGGAGGTGATGTAGGAGATGTTGTAGGAGGTGATGGAGGTGATGTAGGAGGTGATGTAGGAGATGTTGTAGGAGGTGATGACAGGTGACATGTAGAGGCATGTAGGAGGAAGGCAAGGGAGACAGTTGTAGGAGATGTTGTAGGAGGTGATGATGTAGGAGGTGATGTAGGAGGTGTTGCAGGAGATGTTGTAGGTGATGTTGTAGGAGGTGATGTAGGAGATGTTGTAGGAGGTGGGATGTAGAGATGCTAGAGAGGAGGTGATGTAGGAGATGTTGTAGGAGGTGACAGAGGAGATGTTGTAGGAGGTGATGTAGGAGATGTTGTAGGAGGCGATGTAGGTGATGAAGGTGATGTTGTAGGAGGTGATGTAGGAGATGTTGTAGGTGATGTTGTAGATGTTCTAGGAGGTGATGTAGGAGATATTGTAGGAGGTGATGTAGGAGGTGATGAAGGTGATGATGTAGGAGATGATGTAGGAGATGTTGTAGGAGGTGATGTAGGAGATGTTGTAGGTGATGTTGTAGGAGATGTTGTAGAGGTGTGACAGAGATGTTGTAGAGGTGATGTGAGGTGGATGATGTAGAGATGTTGTAGGAGGTGATGTAGGAGATGCTGCAGGAGGTGATGGAGATGTTGCAGGAGGTGATGTAGGAGATGTTGTAGGAGGTGATGTAGGAGATGTTGTAGGAGGTGATGTAGGAGATGTTGTAGGTGATGTTGTAGGAGGTGATGTAGGAGATGTTGTAGGAGGTGATGTAGGAGATGTTGTAGGTGATGTAGGAAAGATGTGTAGAATGGTGTTGTAGGAGATGCTATAGGAGGTGCTAGGAGGTGATGTAGGAGATGTTTTAGGTGATGCTTGTAGGAGATGTTGTAGGAGGTGATGGTGAGGTGATGTAGAGATGTGTAGGAAGTGTAGAGATGTTAGGAAGTGTGGTTGTAGAGGTGACAGGAGATGTTGGGTGGAGGTAAGATGTAGGAGGCAGAGAGGGGATGAGAGAGGCTGTAGGTGATGTTGTAGGAGGTGGACATGCAGGAGAGGTTGTAGGAGGTATGGTGAGATGTTGTAGGAGGTGATGTAGGTGATGAAGGTGGGGATGTCAGAGGAGTGTGATGTAGGAGATGTGCTGTAGGTGATGTTGTAGGATGTTCAGGAGGTGATGGAGGAGATGTAGAGGAATGTAGGAGTGTGACAAGGTGATGATGTAGGAGATGATGCAGGAGATGTTGTAGGAGGTATTTTAGAGATGTTGTAGGTGATGTTGTAGGAGATGCTGTAGGAGGTGATGGTGAGATGTTGTAGGATGTGATCAGGTGATGAAGGTGATGATGTGTGAGGATGTTGTAGGAGGTGATTTAGGAGATGTTGCAGAGGTGATGAGAGATATGGAGGTGATGCAGGAGATGTTGTAGGAGATGTTGTAGAAGATGTTGCAGGAGGTGATGTAGGAGATGTTGTAGGTGATGTTGTAGGAGGTGATGTAGGAGATACAGAGGTGATGTAGAGAGGTTTTAGGTGATGTAGAGGGGATGTTGTAGAAGGTACAGAGAGATGTTATAGGAGGCAGAGGTGTGATGAGATGCTTTAGGTGATACAGGAGATGCTGTAGGAGGTGATGTAGGAGGTGATGAGAGATGGTGGAAGTGTAGGAGATGTTGTAGGAAGTGTTGTAGATAGGATACAGAGATGTTGTAGGAGGTGATGCAGGAGATGTTGTAGGAGGTGATGGTGAGATGTTGTAAAGATGTTGTAGGAGGTGATGTAGGAGATGTTGTAGGAGGTGATGTAGGAGTAATCTGTCTAATCTGTGAGGTCCATGTGTGTTAAGATATAAGTTAAGATATGCTGTTTACTTCTGTATTTTATGGCATCATTATATATGGTGTCGCTCAGGTTCTGAGGTTCTAACTTGATGATGTAGGAGGTGATGAAGTTGATGATGTAGGAGATGTTGTAGGAGGTGATGTAGGAGATGTTGTAGGAGGTGATGTAGGAGATGTTGTAGGAGGTGATGAAGCAGGTGATGATGTAGGAGGTGTTGTAGGAGGTGATGTAGGAGGTGATGAAGCAGGTGATGATGTAGGAGGTGATGTAGGAGGTGTTGTAGGAGGTGATGTAGGAGGTGATGTAGGAGATGTTGTAGGAGGTGATGAAGCAGGTGATGATGTAGGAGGTGTTGTAGGAGGTGATGTAGGAGGTGATGATGTAGGAGGTGATGTAGGAGGTGTTGTAGGAGGTGTTGTAGGAGGTGATGTAGGAGGTGATGTAGGAGGTGATGTAGGAGATGTTTTAGGAGGTGATGAAGCAGGTGATGATGTAGGAGGTGTTGTAGGAGGTGATGTAGGAGATGTTGTAGGAGGTGATGAAGCAGGTGATGATGTAGGAGGTGTTGTAGGAGGTGATGTAGGAGGTGATGATGTAGGAGGTGATGTAGGAGGTGTTGTAGGAGGTGTTGTAGGAGGTGATGTAGGAGGTGATGTAGGAGGTGATGTAGGAGATGTTTTAGGAGGTGATGAAGCAGGTGATGATGTAGGAGGTGTTGTAGGAGGTGATGTAGGAGATGTTGTAGGAGGTGATGAAGCAGGTGATGATGTAGGAAATGGCTGAAATAGTTGTGATATTTGATCAGACAGACACATTTTGGTCCAAATGAAGTAATATTTTATTGTGTACTTTCTACTCGTCCCTTTTGACTGTTGAGTGATTTTTATTTTATTTATTTCTTTTTTAAACCATTTGAATCAAAGTCAAACGGTGGAATTGTCGTGGATTTAAATATTCATCTGTTACTTTGAAACCTTCTGTGGAATCCACCTGAATCAGGAGACATGGACACATTTCCCAGTGAAGGAGCGGAATAGTACTTTCACTTCTCCGTATCTGCAGTAGTACTAGTAGAGTCTAGACCTTCTCTGCTTCACTAATCAACCTGATCTCTTCCTGTGGCATCACCCCACACTTCCTGCGTCGAGCTAAATTTAGCCTTCCGGTAGAGCAGAGTGGAGAGCAACAGAGACGGGACCTGAAAGAGTGGCAGAAAGGAGAGAAAACGGAGAGGAGCAAGGGCAAGGAAGAGTGTGTGAAAGTGTCTGTCTGCTTTGGAAGTGAAAGTCATTATTTGTCTTTGTGAACACACAGCACACAGGGAGCAGTGATTGGGATGGTACCTTGCTCAAGGAAACCTCAGGGCAACCTACTAGGATTTGAACACATGACCTTCCGATCCTGGGCCCTCGTCCCTAAACACTAGACCACCGCGGCCCCACAAACTAGACCAGACTGGTGGCATACTGGACATATATATGTCTCAACATTGCATAAAGAACACATGGGTGGTTCTACCCAGAGACAGCGAGAGAGGACAGCAGGAGAGGACAGCAAGAGAGGACAGCAAGAGAGGACAGCAGGGCCAATGTCAATTATTTGTGTGTGCTTGGTGTTGGCTGATACTGGGTGAGGTCACTCCGTGCCTGCAGTGCCCGCTGGCTCACTGCCCAGACCCTCACACTTTCATTTGACTGGACTCTGACTGATCTGTGAAGGACAACCCAGAAGTGCAGCTGATGGTCAGTCAATACAGGAGCTGCATTTGTCCACTAGGTGGAGTTGCAGGTTGATGCCTAAGAAGAAAAAGGAATCATGCAAGCACTTTTCGTTCATGTTGAGAGGTTTTTTTAGTTTTCCTCGACTCCCTTTACAGACGGGTCTCGTCACCCAGTGTGCTTTCCACCCGTTTTTGACCCATTTTGTTTCCACCTGTTCATTAATCAGTCATTTGGATTTGGCAGCTTCTGTCCACTCCAGGTCTGGCTGTCAGGTCCTCACCAAGTGTGTCTCACTGTGTTCGGGCTCAGACACACATGGTGCATCCTTCAGCGTTTCTGCACTTAAACTCTGGAATTCCCTCAAAACCTTCGTCTCACATCCTCTCTGTCTCTTTGAAGCTCAGTTAAAGACTCATCTCTTCGGTCTGTGCTGTTCAACTTCTCCCTCCCTCCTTCAACCCTTCTTCTACAGCGGTGGACTTGTGTTTAGGCCCCAGGATTGGAAGGTCATGTGTTCGAATCTCAGTAGTTTTCTCTGAGGTTCCCTTGATCAAGGTACCATCCCTATCACTGCTCCCTGGGTGCTGGAAATGTCTGCCCCCTGCTGGACGGTGTGTGTGTGTGTGTTAAATACAGAGGATGTGTTTGGTTGTGGTTCACTGTGGGCTCACAATGACTAGTAGTCACTTTCACTTACATTGTCTTTCCTGTTTTAAATCCAGCCCCTGGTCTTTCCTCAGGCTTGGTCTGATCTCTGAAGCCAGTCTAGTGTAGGTAAAGCTGCAGATGGCCTGTCCAATAAATCCAATATGTCCACCTCCACACCTCTCTCTCTCTCTCTCTCTCTCTCTCTGTCTCCATCTTTCATGTTTGATGTGCTTTATTCCACTTTGCAACATGTGCTGGTCACAGTATCGACCTGTGGCTCATAAAGCAGTGCTGAAAACAGCCAGGCCACCTCAACACCAGCTTATTATTGCAGTGAAACCTTTCTCTGTGTACTAAACTGTCCACATGAAGTCCTTTTCATCCATCAGTCTTTGTATCTTTTGTAGTTTACTTGAATTGATTGGTGCGCGTCGCAGCACCCGAGTGCTTGCTTTGTATCGAGTGAAAGTTTTCTTTCACCGCCGGTCATTTAAGGGAGAAGTTCAGATAATAAGCAGGTTTGCAGAATCAACAGAAATGTAATGGAAGTCCCGGACCAGTAGGTCGCCCTGAGGATCCCTTGAGCAAGGTACCGTCCCCATCACTGTTCCCTGGGTGCTGGATATGTCTGCCCCCTGCTGGACGGTGCGTGGGGGTTAAATACAGAGGATGGATCACGGGATTGAGGTATCGATGACTGCATTACTGTGTTGGAGCCACTGGATTCAGCGTGGTGCTAAGTCTTGGTCATGGTGTTCATGAAGATCCCCAGCCTTTATCTAGAACCCATAGCAGAAACACCAGGCCAACACAAGCAGCATCAAGGCTTGCTCAGCCTAATTGTTAGAGATGAGCATGAATCCCTTTACATAATGACCGCCTGCTTTAATCTGTGTTATTAAAATTTCCGTTTCATGGACTGAACCATCTGCAGCATGAAGACCTTCTTCTAACATTTGTCCCTTCCTCTTCCTCCTGGTTGAACAACTGTGTGTAGGTTCAATGGAACAGTTCTTGAAACAGTAAGCTAGCATTACAACCGTACACACTAATTCCGGCTCCTTCTGTGAACGTGCTAGACTCACGCCCCCTTCCTGTGCTCCACTAACGGAGGGGGTGGTGGGAGCTCTGCCGATTTGGGTCCCAAGAGGCAGATGTTCAAATTCAGTATTAGGAAGACATGTTTTGACTCCTTGAGTGCTTTTTCTAGGCTTCGGGGAGGTCTGGCCTGTCTCCTGCTCGCAGGGTGTCGAAAATTTGGGGTTGAGGGGAGGGGACTGTGTCCTCTTCTGCACTACAAGAGCTTTTTTTATGTCTGGAGTGGAGGAGAGATGTAGAATTATGTTGTCTGGGATTGTTTGTGAACAAATGATATACAGCTGAAAGGATTAGACATGGCCTCCGTGGTGTCACCACCTCTCAGAAAGAGCTTAAGACAGGACCACAACGGAGGTCTACAGCAGTAAAAATAGAATAAAGGTTTTATCTCCACCAGTGATCGTACAGTGAAGGTGTCTTATGGTAGAATACTCGACTATAGACCAAGAGGTCCCAGGTTCGGATCCCACCTCCAGCATTACCACCACTGGGTCCCTGAGACCCTGAACCCTGAGTGTCTCCAGCGGGGACTGTCCCTGTAATCAGGACATGGAGGACACTCTGGAGAAGAGTCAGTGGGACGGTCCAACATTGCGAGTGTATTTAAAGGGAATGTTTGTGCTGCAGAGTGAAATCAGGCTCCTGCAAGAAGCACTTTACACATTATTCTTTGCCTCCGCCCGGACGTGTCCAGTGCCTGAAGCGCCTTTCCTTTTTCGCTGGAGCTACCAGGCTAATCCGTGCATGTTGATACCCTCTTAGCACCGCACCAGTACTCTAATATTTATCACCATTTATCACC
Organism: Hepsetus odoe; assembly: GCA_017165825.1. NCBI lineage: Eukaryota > Metazoa > Chordata > Actinopteri > Characiformes > Hepsetidae > Hepsetus > Hepsetus odoe. Next base: position 16,212,454 of record CM029389.1, read on the forward strand.
TCACGAATGTGGCCATAAATACGTCTCTGAGTGTCCATGGTGGATGAAAGATTTTGCCAGATGCTGAAGAACAGCTGTTCATCATTGAGGGCAACAGTATTGTTTACATGTGCAAGACGCTCTTATCCAGAGCGACTTCCAGTTCTTGATTACAGGGACAGTCTCCCTGGAGCAACCTGGTGTTAAGGGTTTTGCTCAGGAACCCAATGGTGATAGTGGTGGAGAAGGGATTCAAATCTGCGGTCCATAAGTATCCTACCACTGGATCACCAGTGCCACGGTATCAACATTTACTCTCCTCTACTGTGACGTACATCAGAGCTTCATCTGATCTTCATTCCTGTAACCTGCTGAAGGTTGAGTGCTGTTGAACAAATTCCCAGCCAAGTAACACACTTCTAAACCCTCGTATCTGGTGGAGGGCAAGGAAGTCACTGTCTACAGTTCTCCAGGTAGAAGATATTATGAGCTATTTTTGTAGAAGAGTAGAAAGGTGTCGGTGTGGAGCTGGTTAAGGAAAGGTTGGTCCCCTCAGTGTTTGACGCTTGAAGACAGGAGGGACACAGCAGTTCTGACCACGAGAGGAAGCACTAATGAACCAGGAGTGAGAAGATTCTAGATGCATGTCCTCTCCTCTTGAGGATGGAGGTTGAAGGCACTTGATGTTCTGAGGGGACGAGAAGAACATCAAGCTAAATCTTGAAGGATCATTATTATAGATGGAAAAAAATGACACCAGTCATTACCATCAGCACTGGCATATTCTCCAGGCTGTGTGTGTGTGTGTGTGTGTGTGTATGTGTGTGTGTGTGTGTGTGTGTGTGTGTGTGTGTGTGTGTGTGTGTGTGTGTGGAGCAGTGGGAAGTGTATTGGAGTGCAGCAGACAGATGTGGGCAGGGGGCCTCTTTTAAAAAAGACCTTGCGCCCACACTCTTGCTCTGCTGTCTGCTTTCAGCGCCTCCAACGCACAAACACACACACACTTGCACACGCACACATGCGCACACACACACACACACACACACACACACACACACTTGGGTACATCTCTCAGTCTCTCCGAGCTTTAAACGCTGGAATATCTCCTCTCAATGTGAGGTGGACGTGCTTAATTCTTTATGAGCAGCTTCGATTGGAACGAACTGTTCTGGGAACAGAGAGGCTGAAAGGTTACAGCACTGCTGAAATGCTCTCCTTTCACAAGGGCTCTTCTGTGGCCACAAGTGCAGCTGAATGCCAGAGATGTGATTATCATCATTATTGTCGTTACCACGTATCTCCCTGGCACATGCATGTTCCTCTGGAAGCAAGTCTGAAAGAGTTGGAGCTCTTGTGAAGTTAGTGGAAAATAGTTCATGTATATGCAGTTTGCTCCACCTAGAGGGGGTGTGCTTATTTTCACCACTTTCAATATTGACCCACCAGCAGTGTGTGTTACCGTCAGTGGCCCTGTTATCAAGACCATTTTGGGTTTTTCTCTCTCTGAACTTTCCTACTTGATGGTGATCACTGTGTTAATGGCCGGTGTTTCCTCCAGGGTGGCTGAGCTTCCAGGTGTGCTGGAAGATGAGAGATCGGTTTATGGAGCCGTGGTGCTTCACTGCACTCTGAAGAAACTTGGTAATTAGGAGAGAACTTGCTTACTGGTGGAACTGAGGAGAAGTAAAACTGGACGGGGAAGTAGGTAATGCATTAGCAGTGCCAGCTGCCTTCAGTTAGATCAGTGGAAAATGGTTGCTGGTCATGACACTCAGAAACTGAATATTCCAAGTTCTCTCCCTCATGGACCTGGTTCTGCTTTATCCTCTGGACACCAGCAAGAAAAACGCATCCGATGCTTACAAAGCAAGAAGTATTGCTTCTGCTTCATCCTCGCCCTCCACTTTCCCACTTTCACACTGAGAGTGAAGACTGACTTCCCTTTTTTCTGTCATGCAAATTGACGTGGGACGTTCTCCTCACTGGAGTAGCACGGGGAGCAGCAGCACAAAGCCAGCGTAGCTCCAGAAGCAGATATGTTGGTATATGAAGGGGTGATTATAATCAGAAATAAGGCATGTGTGATACTAATTATGTGACGTGGGGTGTGACAGCACGGCGTGTCCTAGCGTACGTTATCTTATCTCACTGTATCGAGCTGTGGCCGGGGCTTTATCGACGGCCGGGTTCAGTTTATTGATGATTACAGAATTACCACAAAATCGATGCGTGTAATTTCATCAAGTATCTGATCTGAAACTCCGTTCTGCGTCTGAATCTTCCTTCACTGGATCTACCAGGCTTATGGAGCTAATTATGCCCCAGAAATGAACACCGTGTACACAAACACAGCACGGACCCGTCAAGTAACCTGAAATAGACCTGCTCATGTGTTTCCCAAAAATCTGTGGATACAAGTCTGGCCTTTATCTGGACACGCTTTCTGTTTTTGGGTCTTTATTTCTTTCCTGTTTTGATGATGTCCAGCACTGACCCGCCTGTGTCCTGTTTTACTTCCTGAGTTTCTCTTCTCTTTCAGGACTCCGATGGAGCGCCCCGTCCCGAGGCGCCGGCCTCGGTCCCGCCGCCCTTTTCCGCCCTGCGGCCCTCCCGCGTGGTCTCCTCCACCTCGGAGGAGGAGGAGGCGCTGACGGAGAAGTTCCTCAAAATCAACTGCAAGTACATCACTGATGGCAAGGCGAGTCCGCACCCTCACCCCTGTCCAGTCGCACTCATTCACCCGCAGGTCCCGACCGCAGCGTGAAGCCGTTAATTAGGACGTCGTTTCTGTCTGGAATGACCCAGAAAGACCACACGGGCAGCAAAGGTGTGGGAGTCGAGCGGCTGCTGAAATGATTTGATGAGATCCAAAGTTGTAAGGTTTTAAGAAGCACCTGGAGAAAAACATCATTTCTCAGGGTTTAGTGCCGCACAGAACGATGCCGTGAGTGCCGTGTTGCTAAACCAAGCATGAAACCCTTGTGTCCTTCTCCACCAGGGGGCAGTGAGTGGGGTGTTGCTGGTGACGCCCAACAACATCATGTTCGACCCTCACCGGACAGATCCTCTGGTTCAGGAACATGGCTGTGAGGAGTACGGCATCATGTGCCCGCTGGAGGAGGTGCAGTCTGCAGCCGTCTATCGAGAGATCACCGACAGCAAGATTCGCGAGTCTGTAACCCCGTAAGGAAACCACACTGTAACACTGTGCTACTTTATCAGCTTCGAATCTGCAGCCCAGTTCCTCAAAAGGTCCTCTTGGCATCTGTCTGTCTGATAAAATGATCATCGTGGGGAGCTGCTTAGAGGAATTCTAAAGTAAAGAAGATCCTCCCGTGTCCTCGTTAAGTGTTTTATGTGATAAACATTCAGAGTCTAATCCGACACATTTGAACTTCTTTAACTTGAAGTTTTATCTCTGAGCGTCTTGCGGATGAGAGATTGCATGTGACAGAAAGTCCATGCATAAAATTTGGGAGCATCAGGTGCCCTGCTGCTGATCTGGATCCATCATCCACCCTTATTGTGGAGGAAATGGATTTTTACTCCCAGCTTAATGAAGCGTCCATTCACCCACTTGCGTTTAGATTACTCGCCCATTTTGCTTTGTAATAAAAATGTAATGGTTTTTCGCAGCCTTTGCGCCTCCTCCAGATGTTTACCTCCTCTTCCTCCTTATTTATGAAGAATCGTGCTTCTTCTCAGTTATTTCTTATTTTGAGGCGGCCATTATGCTCAGGTGCAGCTTTTCTTCTGTGAGGAGACGGAAGCTTTAGTTTTAACAAATATTTAAAAGTTTTTAAGTCTTTTAATGCTTGTCCTAAAGCACAAGTGGCTTGTTGATGATTCGTAGATCTGATTAAGGAAACTGAACCATTTGTTAGAAGACTCTTCACCTTCTCTTCTCTCCATTCTTTCCACAATGAAAAACAAGTAATTATCAGATTTTCCGAAATGTCTCGCTGGTATAGGCTGGAACGGTGCTGCTAATTCTGGATTAAGGATTATGATAATGTTTGTTGTTGAAGGACCAGTCTCTATCCTCCCGAACACCACACTCTGTCTTTGGCACAGGGATTTGGACCCGTTGTTCTCAGGACCCTCGCAGCTGGGTGATCTCCGTCTGAGGGAGGGCTACGACAGTGCCAGCACAGCCCCTCGCAGCACCGAAGGCTCTCTCTCTGAGGACGTCTTCACCGAGTCCGAGCTGTCGCCTATCCGTGAGGAGCAGCAGTCCAACGAGGAGCTCCGTCAGGAGTCTTCGGGTGCTTCCTCCGAGTCCGTCCAGACGGTCAGCCATGCTCCAGGAAGTGCCCAAGACTCCAAAAGTGAGCCAGAGGAGGCGGTTAAGGTGAAGGAGGGCGATAAAGCAGGGGAAGAGACAGGAGGAGAACCAGCCAGCGACACTGCCCCGCCCCAAACCTCGCCGAGCTCCAGACAACACACTCAGGAGCTGCCAAGCACACCTACCAGCAGAGACCAGCAGCAGCCACCCAACTGCCCGGCACAGTCTGAAGGATCTCGCACTGCCTCCCAGAGCTCCATGGCCGGGGCCACTGAGGAGGCGGCAGGGCAGGAAGGCGCCCCGGATGGGGCCAGACTCACCCGAGAGGGTACCCAGGACTCGGAGACAGATGTGGAGGAGCTGAGGAAGATGTGGAAGAGTCACACTATGCAACAAGCCAAGGAGCAAAGGGAAAATGTGCAGCAGGCGCAAAAGGACAGCATCCCAGCAAAGGGCGGTCAAAGACTAGGTTCTGCAGAAGGTAAGGAGAAACTTGGAGAGCATGCAAACTCGTTCCCAGTTTTCTTTTTTAAAAAGAAAGTTTTGGACACAAACTAATCAAAAATGTGCCTCTGAGGAAATAGACAGATTATTATTTGCATAATCTTATACTTTGTTCAAGGAAAGAAAAAGAAAGAAAAAGACTGAATATTGGACACCCCTGGTGAAATGACGTCTTGTTGACAGGATGTCCACTCTGTGGAAATAGTTCTACACGGGACGCTACCCTGATTTCAGAGCTCTGTTGGGAGTTCTGGAGCAGATCCCTTCCCTGAGCTGTGTATATTAATTATAAAACCGTTTAGCAGCTGGGTCACTGGTGCAGAAGGCGCTCCGAAGTTCGTCCGTCACGGTGAGTCCTTTGTGTTTTGTTGGAGGTCCAGGCCGCAGAAAGCCACTGATAACCTTGTTTTGGAGCTGCCTGGTGGACGGAAAGAAGACAGAACGCATTAAAATGGAGCTCACCTGTTATCACCTGAGGGAGCACGGCTCTTACTCGCTGCTTTGATCCTGCTCTGCCAGACTGGGCCACACACTCACTCAGAGCACGATAAGCTTAAACCTTTCAAACTCAACAACAACACACACATGCAGCTCGCCCGCCCACACACACACACACTCCCGAGAGAAAACACGAAGGAAGCCGACCAGCATGAAGAAGCAGTGCCCAAGGCAACGTAGGTAACAGTTCTTCTCTGCTTAGATCGAGACCAAGGTCTTTCACCCTGAATGATCACTGGAGAGAGAAATGAAGATTTCAGGACCTTCAAGTAGGTTCCCTTTTTGGATGCTCATGACTGAAGGAATGTGTGGGATGCAGGGGAGCAAATATTCAAGCTTCAGGATCAGAAGGTCGTGTGTTCGACTCCCAGACCAGCATGTTGCCCTGAGGTACCCTTGATCTAGGTACTGTCCCCATCACTGCTCCCTGGATGCTGGATATGTCTTCTACCCTGCTGGGCGGTGTGTGTGTGTGTGTGTTAAATACAGAGGATGTGTTTGGTTGCGGTTCACTGTCTTCACAGTGACTTTTTCTTTCACAACACAGCGCTCCTCCTGGACCACGATGCTGCTCGAGAACATAGATCATGGACAGAAGACCAGTGGACAGTGTGCAGAACAAACGTATTACACCAAGCCCTGTAAAAAGCAGCATCAGTAAAGAGCTAAATATGAATAATAATAAATGAAAGTGGCTATTCCTGTCATTATGAAACACAGCACACGCGTGCAGCAGGGGGCAGCTATTGATAGCACCCGAGGAGCAGTGATGGGGATGGTACCTTTCTCAAGGGTACCTCAGGGCTACCTACTCGTCCCTAACCACAAGGCCACCTCTGCCCCATAAACGAGTGCAAACAGGCACCAAGAGGAAGATGAATACGTGCACCAGGAAGTGCGAGATCTGACTGGACTCGCGGTTCTGGGCCGCGGCGTGTATTTATCCCAGCCGGCAGGAGCTTAGTATTTGATTCACTGCGGCCATGAGCCTGCGCTGAGCTCTGCAAACCAGAGGAGTTACACACCTGATTAACGCTCTGGAAATGAACAGGCTGCACGCCGGCGTCTAAGGAGATTACAGTTTCTTTGACGCCGTGTGTGGTGCGGCGCCTTTGGTTTGGAGTCCCATTTGAGCCGACCTTCTAATGAGCTATTGAGGAGTGAAAACATCGACACCTCGGATCACTTCTGGCATCAGCACAGAATCACCTGATCCGGCTCAGTGACTAATCCGGGGTGTGTGGGTCGAAATCTGCTCTGAACATGTAACACGCGTCACCTGAGCTTCTGCAACACGCTTTCGTTTGGTCAAGTGCTGGAAATCCGCTTTACCTACAGTGATCTTCATATTCCAGCAAGTGGCAGAGTGAGAATCTGATCAAGAGGGATTCGTGTTGACTCCTGTCACGGGAACAAGAGCAGCGTGTGGTGGCTTCATGTGATTCAGGCACCAGTGGGAATGTAAAAGGAAGGTAACGGTTAAAAATGGAAACACGCAGTTGATGCGTCATAAGTTAAACTACACAAACTCCAGAAAGAGGAGACAAATGTAATGCTCTCTTATACGTGTGCCATCATGTGGACCTTTAAACTTAATATGGTTGAATTGAGTTCTCTAAAACTAGAGTAATATAAAATAATATTAAATCATCGTTTCAGCTCTGACATGATTTCACATGAATAGCGGGATGATTTTAAATGAAAGTTTTGATGAAATCTTCGTTTTCCTTCTAAAATGGTCAATTATCCCGGACCAGTTGGGTGTCCAGTTTTAAACCCTGTATGTACAAGTCAAAGACTCTTATGTGCCACTGTCCAAACCAGCCTCGATCATTTCAAGAAAATGAAAAAGTGATTATTTTTTTCTTTTCTTATGGACTGGTGGAAGAATGTCCACATGATGTCTTTCAGAAGACACGCCGCAGCTGTTTTTATGGATGAGATTTGGAGAGGACTGTTCCACACTGATGTCTTTCCTTTTGCCTGCTGCTCAGGTCCGGCTGCGTCCAAGGAAAGACGGATGTCCAGGTCCCACAAGTTCTTGTGCCTCCGCGTGGGCAAGGCCATGAAGAAGACGTTTGTGTCCAACGCTAGTGCCTCCATGCAGCAGTACGCCCAGCGCGACCGCAAGCACGAATACTGGTTCTCGGTGCCGCAGGAGAGGTGAGCAGAGCTGGCTTTCCTTTTTACACCCAGACCTATCATTTATTCATCTGCTCCACAGAGCACACACAGCCTGGGCTGAAGACAGACATATTCACTCGTGTGTGTGTGTGTGTGTGTGTGTGTGTGTGTGTGTGTGTGTGTGTGTGATCTGTTCCACGAAATGCAGTCTTTGCGTGACAAAAGATTTCCAGAAGTCATGGTTGTGGTTTAGATCTAAGAGCAGCAGTGGAAACCCCCTTTAAGATCTGTATGAATATGTATCATAAATTAGGGCTCTCAGCGAGAAAATCCTGGGTTCGATTCCCAGGCGGGACGGCCTGGGTCCTGTGTGGAGTGGACGTTCCTTCGAGAGCTCCGGGTTCCTCCCACCATCCAAAGACCTCGTCAGGTGGACTGGAGACGCTAAATTGGGTGTATGTGTGAGTGTCTGTCCTGTGACGGACTGGCGACCTGTCCAGGGTGTCCCCTCCTTTCTCCCCATGAGAGCTGGCATAGACTCCAGCACCCTAATCAGGACAAGCGGCTCAGAAAATGAGTGCGTTATTAATTAGTTTTGGTCTAGTAAGACCCGCAGTAATAAACTACATCAGGGTGATTAGACTTGCTCAGCTGCTGGTTTTTGCAGTTTGCTGTTCGTTACGATCTCTGAGGGATTGATTAGTTTCCATTAGATGAGGGAACCCAGCTCCTCACACAAGGAGGCTTCTGAGGAGGCTTCTGTGTAGAAGCATAAAGTGTTTATCTTGCAAATTAAGGCAAAGCTCATAAACAGTGTAATTCGATTTGAGCCGTTTCTACAAGCTCGCTGATTTTAAACAAGGAATAAATTTCCCAAAGTCTTCCACCATGTCAGGGCTGCTACAACGCAGTCTCTGTCTCTCGGGATGGAAGGACACTATGAATTGCGTCCTTTCATGCAGGACAAAACGCTCTCTGTTCTTGGTCGGTCACTGCTTTTCCCCCACACTCTGAATCAGTGAGTTTCTCGGGAAGGGTGATCAGCGTCCGTCTGCTCTGAACACTTTCTTCTAGAACAGATCCCTCAAGCGGGAGATTCTCATTTAGAGGCACTTTTCTCAGAAACTAGATACCAGAAATAAAGGAGTGTACTGAAGTGTTTTAAAGGCGTGGTGGCACATCTTCACCCTCTGGCTGGATTAAGCGTTAACACTGAAAAACGAAAGGTTTTGGGTGAAAAATCACTTTCCATATTTAACAGTTTTATATTGTTCCTGTTCACTTTTTATATTCTGGGATAATCCTGGGGTCGATTCCCAGGCGGGACGGTCCGGATCCTTTCTATGTGGAGTGGACATGTCCCCAAGTCTGTGTGTGTGTTTTCTCCAGGAGCCCCAGTTTCATCCCACCATCCAAAGACATGGTCACATTGACTGAAGATGCTAAATTGTCCCCCATGTGTGAGTGTTTTCCAGGGTGTCCCCGCCTTTCACACTGGGAGAGCTGGGACAGACTCCAGCACCCTACTGGAATTGTACTCTTAGAAAAGAAGAGAAACCATTCGTTCTGATTTTGCTTTTTCACCATAAAATATTTAAAATACGCTTAGATGTTTTAAAGAAGACAAAAAGGAAAGGAAATTAATTTACTTATTGATTTCACCACGTTGCTGTGAAACATACAGACACTGTCAGAAATATCAATCATGCGGTGATCCATTTTGCCCGCCTGCTGCTCCCTTCTCCTGATGACCAGCTGACACGGTAGAGAGGTTTATTAATCCTGAAACAGGAAGATGAAGAGCTTTAGCAGGCTGCTGTAGTTAATCAATACCTGATATGAACTACCGTCAACCTTTACGAATCAGCTGCTCTTTCACTCCTGATCTGAGATGAGTTGGACCACAAGGTCCATCTGTGAACCCAAATTCACGTTCTGCTGTCTAGCTAGGATGGGTGGAATATGAATGAATGAATATGATATTTGGAAATTTCTGCATTGCGTCCTACTTTCTTTTTGCATTGACTTTATTAATTAACGAGTTGTAAAACCACACAAGTCCTTCTCTATCAAGTTACAGTGGTCAGTGGTGTCCGGTTCCGCGGCCCGGGCCCGGGGTGTGTTGTTTCTGCTGTGTGCACTGCTGCAGGCTGGCTGGCTGGGTGCTTGTATAATAGTTTCGGAGGTACTGGCAGCCTGCTCCTCTGCAGTGCGACCCAGTTAGGTGGCGACCCGGAAGATGGGTATAAAGTGTCATGACAATAGTGAGGGGAACAGAAACCACTCTCTCGGCCCGTCAGCAAGCTGTCAGGACCTGCTGCGAGTCTGCACGCTGGCACTGATTTTGTAAGCGTTTGCGGGCCACCTGCTCCCTGTGTTTTTGTCTTCTGGGGACACTGCTGACGTGTTACCTACTTGATCGCGGTAGTTTGAAATCACAAATGAAGACTGTACCACGGGAGCCAGTTTAAACAGATGTCTCCTCACGGGACGGGATCAGAAAGATCAGAAAGAGGCTGAACTTTAACTTCATGGGAGGAGCGCAAGGAGGAACCTTGCTGAAGACTGAAGTTTGCCAGAGAGAACGTAGACAAAGTCAAGGACTTCTGGAATGATGTTCTTTGGACAGATGAGTCTAAAATTGAATTAGTTGGACACCAGAACAGAGGAAACGTCTGGCGTAAACCAAATACAGCGTTCCAGGAAAAGAACCTCATACCAACTGTCAAGCATGGAGGTGGAAGTGTCATGGTTTAGAGATGCTTTGCTGCAGCAGGACCTGGCCAGCTCACCATCATAGAATCCACCATGAATTGTGCCGTGTATCAGAGGGTGCTTGAGGAACGTGTGAGTCCATCTGTAAGAACATTAAAGCTGAAGCGGAACTGGACCCTGCGACATGGCAATGACCCAAAACACACCAGTAAACCCACCAAGGACTGGAGAGTCAAAGCCCAGATCTTCATCCCATTGAGATGCTGTGGGGTGACTGGAAACAGGATGTACATGAAGAAACCCCTCAAACATCAAACAGCTTAAAGAATTCGGCAGTGAGGAGTGGATCACACGTTCCTCACACCGACATCAGAGACCGGTAGATGAAGCTACAAGAAGCGTCTCACTGCGGTTATTTCAGCCAAAGGGGAACACTAGCTGTTCGGGGGGAGGGTGTCCTAACTTTCTCCTCTGCTAGAAACACGTTTTTGTTTACCTGTAATTAAATCACTTTCCAATCTTAATCTTAAAACACCGGCTGGGCCTGAGAAGAGTGTTGTTAATGGGACTCTGGAGAACTCTGGAGTTCAGCAGCAGTTCAGCGGGTGGAGGTGACGGGAAGCAGTAAAACGAACCCGTCCGTCTGTAGAGAAGAGGACAGTCACACCCTGGAGGTTTTATTTCCAGGCGAAATCTCTGATTTCCTGATTTAACAGTTGATTTTACTGTTTATTTTAGCATCGATGGCAAAATCAACAGTACAATAAAATGACAGGAGACCTTACCGCCACTGGGCCGCTGCCCTCAAGGTCGCTCCAGTTCCTTTAGTTTAGGAACAGAAGTCCACCATGGTTGAATTTAGGTCGAACTCTGTTCACCCCATCCCGACTCTGGCTTTCTGTTTGACTTATTTAGGGGATGTTTTACACCAGCTGTACCATACACCTGCACAGTACCTTAAAGGTCTGACACTTTGAAAGAAGGTCATTCGAATCCTAGACCAGTAGGGTTGCCCTGAGGTGCCCTTGAGCAAGGTACCTTCCCCATCACTGCACCCCGAGTGCTTTTAATAGCTGTCCCCTGGCTGGACGGCTGGATTTCGTGGTTTCACTGTTTCAAAATCAGTCACTTTCACTTTCACTCATCTCTCAATCCCCTTTCTTTGTATAGGTCGGACCACCTTTACTTGTTCTTCATCCAGTGGAGCCCGGAGGCTTTCGGAGACGGGATGGGGAGCGTGAGCCGGGAGCCGGGCTTCATAGTGGTCAAGAAAATCGACGAATCGGAAAGTGGCGACGAGCAAACGACGTCAGACTCCTCGGCTAAGGAGTGGGAGGTAGACTGGGTTGATCAGCTTGGCTGATTGTTCGTTGTTGATGTGACGGTATGGTGTCACTTGGTGTGAAATGCAGTGCTTGCTCATATTTTATGGCTCCTCGTTGTTGCCTGTGCATCGCAGTGTGGTGAGGTGTGGTATTTGCATATGTTCCCACTGTGTCTCCCGTCTCTGTGGATCCGTTTTTGCTTTCTGTCTTTATTCCAGGTGTCCCAGAAACTAAATGTGTTCACTGCACCCCCATTCGCCATCACTTTGTTTTTGACTCTGTCCCTCAGATTAGATCACACTCTCGGCCAGCAAAGATCCCCATAATACTGAATAGCGCTTTATTTATTGACTTTTTCGTTGAGCTTGGATCTGGTGTTTTGCATGACTGTGCTCTGTTTTCTTCGAAGAAAGCAGCCCATGTATGCAGCGTGTGCATGCACGACCTCCACCGTCGTATGTTGAGGGGACGGCATGGTTTAATATATGAATGGTTTCACGGAGATTAAATCATGCCGCTGTGACATTATTGCCGTCGAAGTCTATTATATGCTCGTATCTGTTGTAGTTGTGATCACAGTGAACTTGATCCACACGTATTGTTTTTTTTGTGCTGGTAAGGGTCAATATTGAACAGCAGCAGGCGTGCATCTTCACGGAAATGATAGGCTGGTAATCTGGGGTGAAACCAATCCACCCCATGAAGAAAAACGATACTGGAGCTGAGGCAGCAGTTTAAAGTTTAATGTAAATCAATGATGTAGGAAACAAAGTAGACTGATTTGTCATTCTGAGTCTGGCGGACGAGACCGGCCCTCGTTCCCTGCTAGTGTGAATTAGTAACGTTTCCTTTCCCTTGAACCCAAGTGTCAAACGAGACCCATGACCTTTAGGACTGTTAATGACCTCGGTTCTCACTTTGCATTGAAACCGGTGACCTGTGCTTGAGGTTGTGCAGGAATTAAAAGTGCCTTGGGGCATCTTTGTTGTAAAAGGTGCTATACAAGAATAAATTGAATTGAATTAGGATTTAGTCTTGCGGTACATGGAGTTTCAATGTTTTCTGTGTTTACACCCCAACCCCCCTGTGTTTTCCAATGTGTGTGTAACTGATAAGGCCATGTGTTGAAGATAAAGACAGAGCACTTATTTACCAGCTTTATTGACCAGAAAAAGATCATTTTTACTCTCTTTGTTTTCAAAAAATGCAAACAGAAAAAAAAAAAAAAAAATTAGATGTCATATTTGAGCCCCATCCTGCTTCAAAAATGGTGCTGTCTCTTTAAACGCCGGCATGCGTGGGAGGCGGGCCCTCCCGATGCAGCACCCAATCAGGAAGCGGCATCAGCCCGGCCGCGCAGTGCGATTGGCTCTCAGCGCTGCCAATCATGGAGGCGGCGCCTTTGGAACGTCCCCTTCAGTACTTGTGTGTGTTTATGGAGACTCGCTCGGGAAAACACGGCTGAAACGGGCGATTTGAAGAATGTGACTCCACAAAAGTGCCTCGCCCTGATAAGACATGTTTTCTAGGAGGGTGAAGGAAGTCAAGCAGCTGACTCCAAAGTATACTTATGTACGTACTGCTGAGGGGCTACAGCTAGCTGATTTAAGGGCGCGAGACTTCAGGTCCGCGCTGAGAGAAATCGCCTCGGTTTTCGTGTATTTCCGTCTTGTTTCGGCTCTTTCCGGCCCGGTTCTCGTGTGGGGGGGTTTGTTTACAGCGGGTCTCTGGGCAGGCAGGGGTGAAGTGCTAGGCTAGGCTGCTGTGGGGGAGAAAGTCTGGTGAATGCTGGAGAAACAGGTCTGGGAGATGGTTCTGGAGCTCATTTGACCATGCTGGGTGGTTCCTCCTCCTGTGCTCTAATAGTGACCCATTTCTGTCTCCCACCACTGTTTATGGTCAGATGGGCTTATACTGTCACAGACCCCCATTCTATCTTCTACAGCCAGCTGATCTCTTCTGTGTCTTCTAAATCATCAGGATGATCCTCTCTGAAGGTCTCTGTTGAGGGGAATCCAGAACTGTTTCCCATCTGGGACAGCGGTGCTCTAGTGTTTAGGGACTCCAGGATCTGAAGGTCGTGGGTTCGAATCTCGGCCCAGTGGGTGGCCCTGAGGTTCCCTTGATCAAAGTAACGTCCCCATCGCTGCTCCCCGAGCGCTGCGGTGTGTGTGTGTGTGTGTGTGTGTGTGTGTGTGTGTGTGTGTGTGTGTGTTAAACACAGAGGGTGTGGTTCAGTGTGCACTCGCTCCCTCTAACCGTTCCAGGCTTGGGGTTGAGGGTTGCTTTTATGGCTGCTCTCGTGCACCATTTCTTCTGAATTATTGAACGCTGTAAAGTGGCGACCTGTTGGCCGAAAAGTTTTATTTACAGTCTCGCAGCACAACGGCCGGATTAACCTCGAAACTAGTTTCTCCGGCCGGTTTGTGTGTGTGTGTGTGTGTGTGTGTGTCTGTGTGTGTGTGTGTGTGTGTGTGTGTGTGTGAGACCTGCGTTCCCTGCCGTGGACAGTGTGACCTCATCGAGGGACGTTGCTCCTCAGGACTGTAATGCTCAGTGTTATTCTGGAGATCCTGCCAAATTTCTGCCACCAGACCCTAACGAGCCCGGTTTCAGATCAGATCATCTGCAGTGGAGCTGCCAGCGCTGATGCTAAACCCTTGTAAGAACCACTCAATTAAGTTGCTCAGGTGTGCAGCGTGAAGCTTTGAGGTTGGTTATATGATGCTCAGGCGGTGCACTGTATCAAACACCGTAAATAATGAAAGAAAATCCGTTTTAAAAGTGTGTTTTGATGCTGGGGCTCAGGCAACGTGTTGTCTGTTCGGACGTCCCGTGTTTGAAGCTTCGTACGCGTTCAGCCTTCAAGACTTTTGGTGTACGATGGACTCCTCCAGTCGTTTGATAATGTGTATAACATGGCATGATGGAAGTGAAAACCCCAACTCTGGGATATTCTCAGAGTCCTTCTTCTTGGTGAAGGCACTAGGACTATAATGTCTGCAGAAGGCTGCATTTGAAAGTGTGGTCAGACCATTTTTCTCCATTCTGGCTCTGTCTCGTTGGAGAACCTTTCGAGGACGGTGATTGAGAGCCCCAAAGAGGCTCTTTTTTGTCACTGTATTGAGAATTTGTCCACAGTGGATTTTGATTCCTGTGTGGTTTGTAAGTACTTGGCCGTGAGCTTTTAACGTCATTAAGATTTCAGGAGAAACATCTGCGACGTGTCTCGAACTGATCAGATCTTCTCGTTTGGATAATAAGTATACATTTGCTTTGTCAGTGTTGGGGTTGTGTGGGTTTTTCCTGCTCCAAATATGACCGTTTAGCTTCGATGTTTTGTTTTTAAAAGGTGGGACCGCGATCTGCTCCTTCGCCGAAGCGTCTGCTGTGCCGAGCTGGAGAGACAATTAGCCGGTTAGCATCGTTAGAGGCTGGAAGATGACCGCTTTGATTTAAAAACCGTCGTCTTTTCTGCCCCAAGCTCCTTCGTTACCTACAAGTTCAAGTGAAGGAGCTTCAAAGGAACCTGAGGTCTGCTGGGTCTGTGAAGTCTGCAGCATTATCCAGGCTGTGAACCGGATTAGCCTGGTCACCCAAACATGGTCTGCAGCGAGCGATCGTGAGCCGGAAACTCGCTGAAATGCAGAAAGGACTCGGAGGACCGAGCGTGATTTGGGCAGGAAGAGTGTTTTTGCTCAAAGCAAAGTGTCAAGTGTGTCTCAATCTTCTGCATCTGTCACATGTTTACCCAAAACACAAACTAACGAGAGGCCGACGTCCTGCTGTCTGTGGGCGTGTCTTGCTGCAGAAGTCCTTTAACCTGTTATGGATAGAGTTGTTTATGGTCCAGGGTGTAAAAGTGCAGATTTTTAGATGGTGTGATGCTTCAAAGCAGAAGACTTAACTGGTTGGGCGGATTCCTCCGACGAGTCCGAGACCCAGCTCTCTGTGGGTTTGGTTCCTACTGGAATTTTGTTTGTGTTTTCGCAAGAAATGGAAGGCAGTGTGTATAATTGTGTAATTATGAAACGGGGATTGTTTGTCTGTTTGTTTGGGTTTATCTCTGAATCTCTGCCTTTGTCTGGAATTAAACTTGGTCTGATCAGTAGCGGCAAAAATCATAATCCAGATGAGTTCGGTCCAGACTGAGGCTGTGATCATTTACTCGCTGAGCGTGTATTTATTGAGCTTTTATAAACTTGTCTATTTAACAGCATCAGTCATTTTCCTCCTCTCCAGCTTCAAACGTAAAAAAATCCTAAGAAGACAAATAAACAGACATTCATGTGAATAATATGTAAATAAAGGACAACACTGTGTACAGTAGTGAGACCAGCTATGTTGTACGTGTTGGAGATGGTGATGAAAAGACAGGCAGTGGAGCTGGAGGTGTGAGAGTTAAAGATGTTAGAGGGACAGCTCAGGTTGGATGATTTGGAGACACAGTGAGAGAAGTGAGACTGTGTTGATTTGGAGAGGCGAGGAGGATGTTGAAGATGGAGCTGCCAGGAAAGAGGAGAAGAGGAAGGACAAAGAGGAGGTTGATGGACGTGGTGAGAGAGGACATGCAGGGGGATGGTGTAGCAAAGGACAGGAGGGAATGGGGACAGATGTTCCGCTGTGGTGACCCCTAAACGGGAGCAGCCGAATGAAGAAGAAGAAGAAGAATTGCAGATTGTTGCTGGGTTTTTGTAAAGGTCCATTTGAGCCTGTCATAAAGTAAAGGTGGAGAGTTGATGGAGAACGTCTTTAACGCCAAGACATGCTCCACTCTTCTTCGTGCACATTTCAAGGAGCTCCTTTGGGGAACTTTCTGAAGCGGTGCTTCAGGCTGATGATTTGGTGCACCATTACCCAGTGCCTGTTTATTGCATAACTGTAGAAATACATCTTGAACGTCCCTCACTTTGCATGTTCAGACAGTTTTTGGAAATCCTCAGTGCTGCATCGGCCTCTGCACGTCTTGCTGAGCTAATTTTAGCTCCAGCCGTCTGCCAGATCCAGGTTTCTACAACTAATGCAGTCAACAAACCAATTAATCCTCCACGTTCGATCTGCGCAAATGATTCCTCAGACAGTGCCATGAGAAAACAGCTCACAATCATGCAAAACACTGGGTCTAGTTTGGATACACTCACTTTTTGTGAGCAGGAACAGAGTTCACGGTTTAGTGAGTTTTTTCTTTCTTTTTTTTTTTCTTTTTCCACAAGCCAATATTTAAAAACAGTAGAACTTGCTCTGTAATGAAGGGTGCAGGGTCCCAAACCACACATTCCTTCCCCATCCAGCCTCATGCTCACTACTCTGCTCATGCTCTCTCTCAAAGTTCAGCTATGGCTTCTTCCCCCCTGTCTCTATACCAGGTAGTCTCAATGGCCGAGTACCACCGCCGGATTGATGCACTAAACAGTGAGGACCTGCGTTCCCTGTGCAAACGGCTACAGGTGCCCAAAGCATGACCCTTAGGAAACTATAGAGCCCCGGTGGAGCTTCCAGGAGCCCAAAGCTCACTGAACCCAACACTCAAGTCTAGTAGATTAGGAATGTGTAAAGTATATGAGCAATTCTGTAAAAACTTTATAAATTTGCAAGATGATGTTAGTTTTTGAAAAAGTAGAGGCTCGTTCAAGGTCAACCCTCAATTTAAGCCTTACCAAAATCTGTTAGAAGACCTCTCTGCTGAAAGTGCTCAGATCCGATCTCGGGATCGGAGCTAAACTGTTACAGTTCAGAGAGCAACTTTCAGAGAATGCTTTGTTCCTAAAAAAGCCATTTAACTGAGGAGTCCTAAAACCACTTAATTAAGGGCTTCTTAAAAAGCGAACCAAAGTGGTTCCTCCTGGCATGGCCTCAAAGAATGTTCTGAACATCAACCTGCCAACCAATAAGACCAGACCAGACCAACATCATAGCCTTAAAAATGAGACCCAGCTATGAGAATTTAGCATTTTGGCTTCAACATGGGTTAAGTTGGGTCACCAAAACCTCTCGGCCTCTCTAATCTGTGGGGTCAGTAGTATCGCTGTACATGTAGGAGGACACAGAATGCTCACAAACATCAAATGTTTACGAAGCATGTTTTATTCCTCCTGGAAACAAAGAGGAAACTGGGACCTTAACTTAGCTATTACAGGAAGTGACTCTTGATATACTGAACGACCTGCGTCCTGCAGAACCCTCAGCGTTCTGTAGCTCTAAAACGAGACTTTAGCAGCAGAGTGTTGGTTTTATTCCTCTTGCCAGTCACTGAAGGAAGGCAGGGCTGGCGTGTGGTTGAGAATGGATGAAAGTCGGGGCTCCTTAGAGTGTTCGCTCGATTGTTTGCCATAGACAATGAAGGTAATTCAATCAAGGGGCTGTGTAACTCGAGCAAGTCCCGGACAGTGTTCCTGGTTACTTCACATTTAGTTTGGAAAGGTGTTTTTATTGTTGTTGCTGTTTTTCTTCTGTGTGTAGTTTGAACAGGAAAGTTAAATTGTCCTTGGAATAAACAGAACTCTTCTCTTAGCTGCAGTCTTTACACCCCGCCTGTTAAATTCTGTAGTCCTTGTTTTTAGCTCCAGTTTCTCAGTATGTGGTAAGAACGTGTTTAGCATGGAACATTTTTGCTTGTTACTTAAAGACTCTCTGCTCACAGTCTTCTCTGCCTGTAGATCACCACCAAAGAGGAGGTGAACTCCAAACATGGCACGTCCATCACAGCCAACCTGGAACCAGAAACCTTTAAGCCCAACATGACCGAACCCAGCGACCTCCTGGAGGCCGACCAAATTGAGAAGGTAATCTGGCATCGATCCCATAGTATTGTTTCTGGTGGCACTGTTTCTCTCCAGGGTGGTGCATTGATCCACTCCTGCTCCAATAAGGTGCTTCCCCGAGCATACTCCAGGTATTGATCCTCACCAACACACACTTACAGAGGAGCCGGTACACCGTGTGTGCAGTTATTAATCAAGGGGGTATTTGGACCAGATCATCATTTTTCTGCAGATGTTCTGCCAGCTGTGTAAACCTGAATGCTGATTGGATTTAAGCAGAGCAGGTGATGTATGTTTGTGTAATGAGGGGGCGTGGCCTAAGAAGATCAACACCCAATATCAAAGTGTGCAGAATTTTTAGGAGCTTCTTTTCCTCCTCAGGCTCTTTCAGAGGGACGCAGCACTCTTGAACTTTTAAGATATCAGGTCGTGATCACAGCACCATCAAACGGTTTGTTAAAAATAGTCAACAGTGTCGCAAGAAACGTGTCGAGAAAAAAGATACAAATGACCTGCTGAAGATTTTAGAAGGATCAAACATTAATCTCAAGACAGATTTTTAAAGGTTTGATGGAGATAAGATGAGAGAGACTTGATGGACCAGATGGAGCCTTCTGCCAGTTTTTAGAGATACTTTCTTCAAGCAGTGCTTCAGGAAAAAGTCTGATCTTTCAAGAAGACCATGATGTTTCTGCAGGACGAGGCCAGTTCTCCACTGTGTGTCCAGTAAAAACCTTAAAGATGAACGAATAATGACACGCCCCCTTCCTCACCTGAACTAAACCCTGTTGAGAACTTGTGGACCTTAAAGGGGAGATTTACGGGGAAGGAGAACAGTCCACCTCTCTGAACAGAGTCTGGGAGGCTGTGGAGCTGCTGCACTAAAAGATCATCAACAGATGGAGAAACGGGGCCTCCATGATGGAGGGATTCCGACTGATGTTGAAGAGAAGGACGGATTTATTGGTCAAATTGTTTGAGTCCTTTTAATATTCTCACTTCTCAAAAAAAACAGATGAAAGATGATCATTTAGTGTCCTAATATTTGTGACACACATGTATCCCCTGAGAATGTTCACACTCACATTTCCTCTCAAACGTTCAGGTTTCAGGGTTTTTAAAATTCTGGATTGACTGATGGATTGAACTGGATTTGTTCCAGATTAAAATTCACCCTCAGAACGCTCACACTGATCTCAGTTATTGTTTCAGTGTCTGTTGTTGACGTCGTTGTGTGTCACAGTACCAGCATGGAGCTTTTAAATGTTGAGTTTTTATTCTTTTCTGAACACGCTGGTTTTCAGGGACATTAGCTGATCTTTAGCTGCTGGCGTGACTTTCGGGTCTTTTCGGGTCTGCTAGTTGGGAAGCCTGCAGGACGTTGTAAAGTCAGGCTGGTTCTGTTGAACCACACTTCAGTAAATCCCTCTGGGAGTCAGGCTTTCAACAGCATCAGCACTTTCTGAACAGATCAACTAAGGTGGCCTTGCATCCAGTGCTTCATGCACCCCAAGGCCCATTCTGCTAGCAAATCAAATAAGCCCAGGTCATTACGCTGAGTAATCTAATGCACTCAGAGCTGGGTGGAAGCCTCGACTCGCCACAGGACAGAATCAGCCCAGCAAGAACGGGGCTGTGCCAGTAACATGCAGGTTAGCATGCTAGCCCTACTGTGTGTGTGTGTGTGTGTGTGTGTGTGTGTGTGTGTGTAGTGTTCAGTTAGCCTGGTGTTAAAAGGGCTCCTGTAATTGGGCACTGATGGCTCTGGCCTTTCAGCATTCAGTTTCAGTGCCATGATGTACCACTTTCCTCTTCTTCCTCTGATACAGACATGTTTCCTTTGATGTCTCTCTCCATTTTCCCTCTCCTGTTTCCTCTCTCCATTGCCTTTTTCCTTCACTAGTCCTTCTAGCCAGTCGTTAGATTCTTCTGTTTAACTCTTTACTGATGATGTGATGTCCATCCTGGCTTCCTCAGCTGGCGAAGCATCTCCCACCGAGAACCATCGGCTATCCCTGGACTCTGGCTTTCAGCACGACCAAGCATGGAATGAGCATCAAAACCCTTTACAGGACCATGCAGGGGCAGGACTCTCCTGTGCTGCTGGTCATTAAGGACAGCGATGGACAGGTCAGCCTCTGCTTTAGCTTTCTTTAAATGTTTGAAGGATCATTGGAAGTCCGTGCAGTGAATCAGATTCAAGAAACACAGTTTATCTTTTTTTTATTTTTTTTTTTATGAAATTTGGTTTCACACTCCTTAAGGTGAACTGAAACGAGTTTCATAGAACGACTGAAAATATTTATATTAGGAACCCTCTTTTGAGGGATTATTTAGATTATTCAATTTATCTGGATTGAACCAGCAGATCCATCATAACCCATCATAACCCAACCCCAACTCCTAAAGTCTTTTTGTTTTTGTTAATATGCCTGTACTGTTAGGTGACACTTCTAAAGTAATATCTGTGTGTGTGTGTGTGAGTGAGAGAGAGAGAGAGAGAGAGAAAACCCTCCACAATTAATCTAAAGCTTTTAGCTGGGATTAAACCTTTATTTCCATCCGACAACTCTTCCTAGGTGTTTGGAGCGTTAGCATCAGAGCCGTTTAAAGTCAGCGATGGATTTTATGGCACAGGAGAAACCTTCCTCTTCACCTTCTATCCAGAGTTTGAGGTAAACCTGCAGAAACAGCCAACAGAACCCTGGACTCTAAACCTCCACGGGTTCCAGGTTTCAAAACAGAATGTGTTTGTCTCTTAGGTTTACAAATGGACAGGTGACAACATGTTCTTCATGAAAGGAGACATGGACTCTCTGGCATTTGGTGGTGGAAGGTAAGGCTTTTTAAGAATATTTTTTAAGATGCTTACAATAAATAAAAGACTTTGGCTGGAACTGGGTTGCACATGGTGTAGATTCTGTTCAGAAAATAGAAAAAAAGAAAAAAAAAAAAGAAGTGTTTCTTCTTTTCTTAACAAGCCTAAAAGTCCTCGCAGATGTTCGGTCACTTTATTTTGGAGCTTTATTACCCCATAGAGATACTGATCTGCTCCATTATATGTTCTCAGTGGGGCAGAATTGCTGCTTTGCTATTTGCCCTCCTTTTTCTGAGCTATAAGAGCAAATAAAGATTTGTTGGGGACAGAGCTGTAAAGCAGGAGTTTTCCAGGTTGCCTTATTAATGGTCACCAGGCAATAATGGAAGTAAAACACAACAGCTCCCTGAGGAGCATTAGCCTCCTGGCTTCACTGCTAGCACTAATAGCGCTCTAGTCTCTGCTGACCGAAGAACCTCGTGGGTTTCCGTCAGCATCAGGAAACCTGCATAGCTGAACAGTGACGCTCCGGTTGAGCAGCCCACGAATAACATGCGTCTCCTTCCTTCTCTTCCAGCGGCGAATTTGGTTTGTGGCTGGATGGTGATCTCTACCACGGCAGGAGTCACTCGTGCAAAACTTTTGGAAACCCCATGCTCTCCATGAAGGAGGATTTCTTTGTGCAAGACATTGAAATCTGGTCTTTCGAGTAGGCTGCTGCCGGAGAGAGAAAGAGAGAGAGAGAGAGAGAGAGAGAGAGAGAGAGACACTGCTCCGTTTGGGAAAAGAAAGCCAACCAGACATCCCTGTGTCCCGGCCGTGTCCCAAACCTTAACGCTCATCACTTTGGCTCCCAGGAAGCCTGATAAAGAAGCATAATCTCATTATGCTTTGTCATGTTACTCCTGCATTTAATACAAAGCTTTTTTTTTTGGTTCTTCTATTCGTGCTGTTAGTGTGTGTGTGCTTCATTCAGTAAGGAGGTGATTTCCTGGAGAGAGGAAAGCCAAGATAAGCCATCAGATTCGGATAACGATGGACCATCGGAGCATAAGGGAAAACGGTGGCATAGGTTTGGAACACCTATAAAACAACTTCAGACGACGCGGGAGGGTGCCGGGCCTCCCTTAGTCGGTAGGATGTTTCTAAAGCCGTGTCACTGGAGATGGACAGAAATCAACAACATTCCTCAGAGACGGACTCGAGCGGCCAGATTAAAGGCCACGTCCGAGCAGAAGAGCAGAGAAGTTGTACGTCTGCGGTTTTCTTCTGAAGCGAAATTATTCAAGTGTCGTGAATTCGTAGTCTTTCCGTCGTCCACCGTCATAGATCATCCCGTCGAAGCACATAGCCCTTAATCCGAGAGGGAAAAAAAGAAAACCCCATCGTCGTAGCGTTCTGTTAAGTGGGTGTATGTGTGAGTTCGGCTTCCTCCCCGTGCGGAGGCTCGTGTGTACTGTTCGTAGACAGTAACGTGTCGCAATAGATTCGTGGAATATGCAAATTACTGTCCTTGTAACCTCAATAATCCAGACGGGCTCTTTTTGTCTCCTCGTCCCGTCGCTCTTTCAAACGGAACTTTTGAAGCTTTTACGTCTCGACCGAACAGTTGCTTTTCTGGGCGTCGTCCCAAAAGCGGAGATGTGATTAAATCGTTTTTTTTTTCATAAATATAATGACAGTTATATACATATATAAATATATTTATGTATATAATTATATATCAAAGTATATATATTGCTGTTAAGTGTGACAGTGATTTTTTTTTTTGTGCTGATATCTCAGCTGTTAAACCAATATAATGTACAGTATATTACCCTGTAAATTAATGTTTAAATAGTAGATTTGTTCCTATATATATATAATAGAGGTGGGTTTTGCTTCTAGCACTTTAATCTAGTTAAAAGCCAGATTCTTTGGGCTTTATTAGCAGTAGCTGTACAGGGTTTCCTTTATTTTCTGGATCTTTTTTATTTGTCTGTTTAGAGGACGGCAGGCGTTAGCTGTTCGTGGCGAGCGAGCTGCTGCGCTGTTGGGAAGAATAAGCCAGGCGTAGCTACAGCAGGGCACTGAGCTGGACTGGAGTCCAGCCAGGGTTGGCCTGTCCCGTAACCTGTCCCAGGACTCGTCTGTTGGACTCACTGTTTACGGACTCCTGGGTGGGGAGGTGGGGAGGTGGGGAGCTGAGGAGGGGGAGAAGACGCAGCTGTTCTTTTCCTCTTTTTTTTGGTTTTTTTTGGGGACGTTGGTGGGTCATAGACACGATCCGATGCGAAAAAATGCTCTAGCTTATTCACTGGAATACATTGTAACAGTGATGTAAAAAAAATACCACATGAACAATAAAACAATAAATTATTGTAATCTGACAATCGCTTTGATCATTTTTGATGTCTTCGCATTTGAAATCGTTACACCAAAAGTATTCGAACAGCCCTCCTCCAGGTGAGCTGCGGACGCTTGCTCAGGAAGGCCATTAAGGGAGCCGGCGTCATAGAGGCTGTTATGGCTGGTAACCATGACGACAGGCATTAGCCTGCTTTTCTTTCAAAAAACAGCAAGCTTTTCGCAGAAGGAAAGCGAAGTGTCGCTGCTGCCCTCTGGTGGTTTTGTGTGTTTTTTTTGTTTGCTTGTTTTTTTCACAGGAGTTTTAGACTAGGGGGAGATGAAAAGGTGCAAAGAAAAAAGCTGCAGGCTCTGCTGCCTGAAAGATGAATCTGGTCCTCGGTCTCTGGGACTCGAGAACCTCTGGACGTCTCTTGTCAGCTCATCCGTCTTAACGTGTCAGAGACTTCTGTCCTCCCATGGCATCAGAGCAGCACCACGGGTCACTTTCGAGGAGATGCGGGCGTATCCCTCCACCACCCCCTGGCCGTACTTCCCCTGGCAGATGATGCCAGCGGTTGAGAGACCCAGAGTCTCGTTGGTGTGGCGTGACTTGGAGAGGTATCAACATGTTTATGTCGGGGCGTTGAGAGATTAAGCAGCAGAGATGCTGAAATGGACAGACTCCTCGTTTACTGTATGAACCAGTGAGGTGGCTCCAGGAAGCTTGTGAGAAACCATTCTTTGCATAAATCATCTCGTTAGCAGCAGGTCTCTGGTTCTGTTTATGATGCTCATTAAGCTCGTTTTTAAATCATTTTAAATCACTCGGTTTAATCATTGCCGTATTAACGTACCTGTACAACAGCAATAATGAAAGACCAAGCTGGTGTCCTACACTCACCAACCGTTAACATCACTGTACAAGAACTAACCAGACCTCATCACGCCCCCTTGTGGAAGCTGTAGAGAAAGCACTCTAGGTGAAGCCTAGCAATATACTTCATGTTAACTGAAAGTGACTGTTCACCTGGAAATATCCTGTAAGGACAAAAGCATGGATTTATATGCTCTGAATTCGATATTTATTTGGTCATTTATATAAGAAACAACCACAGCAAATCAGCCCAGTGGTGGCGCTGTGCTCTAAACGTGTCCTCCTGCAGTATTTTTGAATATTTACAGAATTAATACACATTTGATTTTATACAGTTCCTCCAGATGAGAGAAACAGCTGATTGTCATAAACACGTATAAAGAAAATAAAGGATACAAATGATCATCACAGGCACGACTGATCTAGAACAAGAAGCTGCTTCAGAAAATAAACGATAAACACAGACAAGCTTCAGAGGTCAAAAACAAAAGTCCCTTTTAAAAAAAATAGTGAAGGCTACAGGTGCTTTGCTCCTTTCAGTCATGAAGGAACAGTCGTGGCTTTAAATATTCTGCTCATTACCGTCAGTCTGTCAGATTAAGGCACGGGTGCTTTAGTGTGTAACGGTCCATCGTTTTATGTTTTTGTTGGGATTTTTCCCCCCAGAGAAGATACTTAAAGCTCACAGAGCACTTTAAAGAAGGCAGGTCAGGTGATAAAGTCTTTTCTTGGCGACTCGAACCGTCCGGTTTGCTGGAGTCAGTACACCAGGTACTTTAGCTCTGAGTAAATGAGAGGGAACATGACGGTACAGGCCCGATAAAGGATGGCACTGCTGCTCAGCAGAGCCCGGGGCTTCGTCAGCCACGACTCCGACTTGAAGCTGAAGTAGACGGCGTAGAAGGCCACCGCAAAAAAGTGTCCGATTAGAACCATGGGCCTGGGAGACAGCCTGCAGAGAACACAATCCACGGTCACTTGGAGCTCATGGGAGTCGCTGTGTGTGAACTACAGTCTAATTACTTACACAGACAGGAGTCCTATTGGTCCATTGACACACTCCCCACCCAGCTGAAAGTAGTGGAAGCAGGCTTTCCTCAGGCGATGGAGAGAATCTGAGGAACGTGGTTCAGACAGCAGAGCGGTGTGAGGTCAATACCCCCGTATTAATACAGCTTCAGGTCACAGCGGTCACATCAACAAAATGCCGAAGTTATTAAATCCAGAATATTTTAGGATCCTAGAGAGTCCAGGCAGGTTGGAAGGGGTGGAGAAGAGTGACAAGAGTGATCTGACAGAGGGGGACCAGCAAGAGTGAAAGGGAAGATTTACTACAGCTGTGTTATGTGTTGGAGACAGTAGTGAGACCAGCTATGTTATATGGGTTGAAGGCGATGGTGAGACCAGCGGTGTTATGTGTTGGAGACATTAGTGAGACTAGCTGTGTTATACAAGTTGGAGAGGGTAGTGAGACCGGCTGTGCTATATGGATTGGAGACGTTACTGAGACCCACTGTGTTATGTGGGCTGGAGACGGTAGTGAGACCAGCTATGATACACGGGTTGGAGACAGTGTTGCAAAAACAGGAGGCGGAGCTTGAGGTGTCGGGAGAGACGAGGATGGACAGGATTAGAGAAGCGTATACAAGCGGGACAGCTCAGGACGGATGGTTTGGACGTGTCCAGAGGAGAGATGAGGAGTATATCAGGAGAAGGATGTTGAGGGTGGAGCTCAAGAGGAGAAGAGGAAGGACAAAGTGAAGGCTTATGTGGTGAGAGAGGACATGCAGGCGTGAAAGAGGGAGATGCAGAGGACGGGAAGACATGGAGACACATGATCTGCTGTGGAGACACCTAAAGGGAGCCGCCGACTGAAGACTTGTTTTATGAGGCTGTACATGCGGTGCTGTATCATGTGTAACTGGACGCGTCACCTAAAGGATTAATATGGTCATCAACTCATTTTTGTCGGCACTTCCAAGCATAACTTGTGAGATACAAGTTTTCCTTCTAAATAACAAGCGATGAATGTGTTTTGCTCTAAACGGTGCAGGAGACTCACTGTCTGTCGCAGCAAACAGCTCATAGAGAGCTTGGGCCAGCACGTTTACAACAAACGAGTGTGAAGACCTTCGCTCCCAGTGGAATTTCTTCTTTGCCTGTGAACAGAGCAGCGAGTTAGTCATCGTCCTCGTCTTCGTCTCATGCTTATTCGACACGGTTTGCAAGATATGTCCACCAATATTAGCTCTGGACATGTTAACCTGAACCGCCTGACTCTCCCGGACTCCCCGTCCAGTGCGGTGTGTTCTCCTTACCTGAAGCATGGCCTCGTCATCGCAGAGGTCAGAGATGTTCCTGAGCAGGTTCCTCCAAATTTGGACATCGTTCAGCACCACGCTCATCCCTCCTCCGGTCAGAGGATGCCGCATGTTGTAGGCATCTCCCAAGAGCAGGACGCCTGGAAGAATAAACAGGAAGTTGTTCTTTAGGACACGAAAAACATGCAGAGCAATGGAGCACAGCAAAAAAATATCAAAAAAAATTCTTACTTTCCAGCATGTATCTCTCATTTCTTATTTTTATCATTTAATAAACTGTCCCACATGCAGGAGGACAGACTACCTGGTTTGTTGACTGGTGAAGGTGGCAGGAAGCTTGCGGGCATTGTCCTCAAGCGGTCATTCTGCAGGGCAACCATGAAGGGCTCCTGCAGGTGCTCTGTAGAACATCATACCTTTACTTGTGAGAAACAAAAGGAAGGAGACCTGTTCAGAAATGAAACCAGGCTTGACGTGTAAGCCTGCCTTACCTGGAAGCTGAGGGTAAATCTTCTCCACCATGTATTCGGAAAGATCTCGAGGCATCTCTCCCCTGATATCAACCAAAACTCTAGTTTCATTGGAGGAGATCTGGTAGATGAGTACTGGACTGGGGTCAGCCAGGACCAGCTCTGCATGATTGGCCTTAAACTGGGGACAGTCCTGAGAGCGAAAAAACATCATGTCCACACTCCAGAACAAACTCTTGGTGGTCAGGCTTCATAAGGAACGTTAATCTACAGCGCAAAGTATTTATTAAGATGTTTTAAACGTCCTACCTTCATTATACATCCCACAAAATGGGAGGACACTTTGACCTTTCCCGAGACAAGATTCTTTCGAAACTTTGAGAAGCAGCCGTCAGCGACCACTGTCAGTGGAGCCTGGATCTCCTGAGTGGACAAAAAAGCTGTGAGGATTTCAGCAGTGGTCTGTTTTTAAAGGATTTTGAAGACAAGAAGCATCTTGACGGTCATGTTGAATATGGAGAGAAGAGTGTGGTCACCTTGATGTTCCCAGTGTCCTTCTCCCGGTACTGGATTCCGGTCACACAGCCGTCCTCTTCCTCCAGACTGGTCACCGTGCCCTCCACAAACGTCACCCTGCAAACACAAAAAGCCTTTTAGACTCTTTACAAACATCTCACAAAGACAGAACTTTAACAGCTCAAAATGCACCGACATGCATGCAGAGAACGCAAGGAGACGTCCGTACCAGAAATTCCAGTCTATTCTTCGAACTCTCGTTATGTCCATGTCTGAGGAGGTAAGACAGCTGGACGCAGTAGAGAACGGACAATAATGCGCTTTATTAAAGCTTTAGTTAGAGTTAACTCATCTCTTTAATGCTACTGAGGGTGCCACAGTGAGAAGGTCTTGGGTTCGGTTCCCAGATGGGACGGTCCGGATCCTTTCAGTGTGGACATGTTGTCCCTATGTCTGTGTTTATTTCCGTCAGGAGCTCCGGTTTTCTTCCCACCGTCTGAAGACGCGTTGAGGACACAAAGTAGTCCCCAAGTGTGTGTGTGTCTGTATGTCTGGCCCATGATGGACTGGCAATCTGCCCGGGGTGTCCCTGCCTTTCACCCTGTGAGAACTGTCCCTGATCAGAACAAGTGGCTCAGGAAAAGAGTGAGTGAGAAACACTAGGGGTGGTTTTTATGAAAGAGTGATATTTAAGCAGCATCAGAATGTCATTTTTCTGGACACATTCACACAAACGAGACCTTTCTCTTGAATAATGTCCAGAAGAATAATGTCCATTGCAGTTCTCCGTCCTCGCTGGAACTGAGAACAATAGTGTTCATCAGAGACTTACTTGGGTTCTCTGAGGGCCACGCGCCGCAGGCCCATGATGAAGCGTCCGTGGTGAAAGGCTCGGCCACACTGGACGCCGCACTCGTCCTGGGGGTAAGGAATCTCCACCTCGGAGCAGCTTTCTCTGTCATGGACTACATATCCACTGATCACATGTGCGTCCAGGCCTTCTACCGCATCTAACAAAGACCAACATTTTGGGGATGAGGTTTTTGGGTAAGCTTTCAACTGGATCCCTAAACTACTGTTCAGACTACGAGTGTTTAAGACCCTAGAAAACTCATTAGCCAATCACAATTCGTGATCTGACTACATTTTTACATAAAGAGAAGAGAGAGCAGCGCTGGTCTAGGGGTTAGGGGCGAGGCTCCAGGATCAGAAGGTCATGGGTTCGAATCCCAGACTAGTAGGTTGCCCAGAGGTTCCCTTGAGCAAGGTTTCGTCCCCATCACTGCTTCCCATGTGCTGAATATGTCTGCCCCCTGCTGGACGGTGTGTGTGTAGTTAAATACAGAGGATGTGATTGGTTGTGGTTCACTGTGTTCGTGATGAGTCACTTTCACTTTCACTGGTTTTTAGATTTGAGGGTTCTTCTGTTGCTCCCCAAAATATGGACTTTTAGAAAATCATGTAGATTTTAAATAAGGTTCCAGGTTTAAACCTGGGTGTCCTGCCCTGCCACCTGTAGGTGTTCTATTTGGAATCTTTGATGAAATGCTGTGGGACCGGTGTCTCCTCACCCTCCAGCCCCAGATCTCTCAGGGCCTTAAAGCCTCCCGGCTGTAACAGTTCCCCCACGATCCTGTCCGGCTCCCGCAGGTCTCTCTCCACCACCGTCACCCTCCGACCGTCTCGCGCCAAAACAGCAGCCAGAGCCGCGCCCAGAACACCTGCTCCCACCACGACCACGTCCGGACCATCAGAGACACCGTCCACATCCAGACCGGACCCGGAGCCTGCTCTCCTCCTCCGTCCTGCCTGTTAGTGACGGAAAGAGTGAGTGGCTGAGGGAGGGAGGGAGGGAGGGAGGGATTTTGAAAGGGAAGGAAGAAAGAAAGAAAAAAGTGAATTTGAAAGGGGAGGGGGAGAGAGAGAGAGAGAGAGAGAGAAAAAGAAAAAAGTGCATTTTTTAAGGGGAGCTAGGAAGGAAGGAAGAAAAGACATGTTGAACATGTTCTTGATCTGTGTGTTCAGTTATGAAGGAGAAAGTGGAGGTGAAGTAGATGAAGAGGAGGTTAGATAGATGAAGAGAAGATGGAGGTATAGATGATGAAGAGGAGGTTAGATGGATGAAGAGATAAGAGAGGTAAAGATGATGAAGAGGAGTTTAAAGTGGATGTAGAGGAAGTTAGATGGATAAAGAGGAGTTAAAGCTGAGGTGGATGAAGAGGAAGTAAGATGGATGTAGAGGAGGTTAGATGGATGAGGTTAAATGGATGAAGAGATAAGATGCAGGTAAAATTGATGAGGAGGAGATAAGACAGATGTAGAGGAGGTAAAGAAGATGAAGAGGAGGTTAGATGGATGAAGAGGTAAGATGGAGGTAAAGGAGATGAAGAGGAGGTGGATTATAGGAGCTGAGGTGCAGGTCAGTGGGGACTCCAGGGAGAGCAGCTTTACCTCGTTGCTGGAGGATGTCCTGCAGGTGTGAGGCTCTCTGAGCAGCGAGTCTGAGAGGAACCGCAGGAGCGCGGAGTGTCTGAAGCGGGTGAAGGTGAGCAGCGCGCTGAGCGCCAGCAGCGCTCCGATCAGCAGCGCGGGGTCGCTGAACACACTGCCGCACTTCTTATACACAAAAGTAAAACTGGCTACTCCCAGAAAGGTCCACATGACGAACCAGCTTCACCTGCACGGAGACACTCACACAGGTGAGTCCAAACTTTGAAGAGTTCTTTTAAGGAATCTTCTGTAAATTTTTTTTTTTATTTAATTTTTTTATAAAGCTACAAAAATAACTAAGTGCACATTAAGGGCCAGTGTCGCTCAGCTGCGGTCCGGAGGATGCTGCTTAATTTATGCAAAAAAACACGCGGCTCCATTGGTCATTTGTAGAAAATGTCGTCCCGCCTCCTCGCCGCGGATTCCACCAATCAGCGCGTAGGACGCGGTGAGCAGAGCTCACGCTATCTGGCCATTGGCCAATGGGAGGCGGCGTGTTGTGGGACCGAGCGCAGCAGCGGTAGTATGATGTGACGTCACTGGAAGGAGGAAACCGCACTTTAATAACTTTTATTGTGTTTAGAGAATTAAAAACACACTACAGTGAAAATGAAGACTTTAATCACCTCAGAGTTTATTAGTGTCGGATTTATCAGCTCATCTTACACTGCGCACACACACACACATACACACACACACACACCGACTGGGATCAGACTGGGATCAGACCAGACTGGGATCAGACCAGACTGGGATCAGATCAGGGAAAATGTGAGTTAAGGAAGAAACAAAAAGTGAATGTAAATAAAAGAAAGAAAGAAATGAATGTTAAAGAAGTGAACTTGAGGGGGAGAAAAAAAAGAAAGGAAGGAATAAAAAGAGAAAGAAAATGTTAAAGAAAGAAAGAACAAAAGGCATGAATGTGAAAGAAGTGAATCTGAGGGGGAGAAAGAAAGGAATAAAGAAAGAATGAAAGACGAATGAAAAAGTAAGAAAGAGAGAAAGAAATAAAGAGAAAGAAAGGAATAAAGGGAAGTGATGAAGCTGAATCTCAGAACTGATCAGGGAGCTGATGTTGAATCAGGCAGAACCAGAGACGGAACCCCGGTTCCACGCCTCCGGTTCTCCTTCAGAGGTAGCGATTAAAGACGGCCTCGTATTTCTCTTGTTTTCCTGACGTGACTTTAGGTTCTCCGTTCTGCTTGATGAACTCCTGTAAACGAACACACACAGTAAACACACGTATGTCCGGTCTGAAAAGGAAGTCCAGACGCAGTGAAGATGAAGATGAAGATACCTCCAGGTCCTCCAGTGACGCGCTGCCCTCCTCCACCTTCTGACCGATCCCATGGCTGAAGCTCCTATAACGTTCCTACAACACAAACCCCACCAGAGGGCATGATCCACCTTCACTTTCAGATACTTTAAAACTGGAGATGTGAAAAGCTGAGGGACGGTCATTGTTGTGGCGTTGAAAGTGGAAGTGATGAACAGAAGTCCAACACTGTTATTTATTCTGATTTTAAATCCCATTGTTGGACTAACAGGTCACGACATGCACTTTGGGTGAAATCCAGCAGATGGCAGTGTTTCCTTCTTATTAAACCCAAGTTTATTTCGGTTATTGTTTCAACACTATTATAACAGAAGTTTTTATGTAACAAGATTTATAAGTTATAAAGTGAAAGTGAAAGTGACAACCCTGGTCATTGCGAGGTCACAGCAGACAGTGAACCACAACAAAATTGGACCTCTGCATTTAACTCCTGCACACTCAAACACCGTACAGCAGAGGGCAGCTATTGAAAGTGCCCGGGGAGCAGTGACGGGGACGGTACCTTGCTCAGGGGTACCTCAGGGCAACCTACTGGTGAGGGAATCGAGCCCACAATCTTCCGATGCGGGGGAACTCCCTCACCACTAGAACACCGCTGTAATTCAGCAATATTACAAACACTATTGCAAATAAACACTTAACTTTTACTGTAACACTTATGAGCTTTATTTGAAAGAATACTATTATTAAATACTAATTCTTTTCAGCACAATTACTTAAAAACACTTTTTATAAACCACTATTGTAATTCACCTGTGAGATTTCCAAAGCTACCTTCACCTGCCCCTGCACTGGATTAATGCTCGATTAGTTCCTTTGCAGGAATAATGAGTAAAAATGTGAAGCGTCCTAGATGTGTGTAAAAAAGGGAATGACAACCTGTTTCAGACACTGAGGACTTATTTTAAAGAATATAAAGTAGCGAGCGTGGGTACCTGGAGCATTTTTTGCACGACTCCGTCCTCGACCATCCGGACAGCGTTTCTGAGGCCTCGGGCGAAAGCGTCCATGGCAGCGATGTGAGCGATGAATAAATCCTCCAAGTCGGTGGATTCTCTGCGAACCTTGGCATCGAAATTTAAACCTCCAGGCTGCAGGCCTCCCTGCTGGATAACGGCCTGAGAAATCGACCAAAAGTGTGTTTTCCTTCAGGCGTACAAACTGGGGAATCTACCCCCACCACACGGAGGGAATCAGCTGAGAGAACTGGACCACCGCCAGCTGTTCAGTAGACAGCACAGTGGTGGCAGGGTACCGGACTGACAGAGGGCATCAGTCCCTGAACGTTTGCTCAGGTTTTCACACACAGTTTACAATCAATGGCCATTTTATCAGACACACCGTTTTAGTTTGGTTTAGCCATGGCTTCTGTTTCCCACAGTGAGACACAACGAGGTTCAACCTCTGCGTTTTACCAACACACACCGTGCAGCAGGGGCAGCGATTTAAAGAGCTGTCAGGAAAGAGGAGAAGAGGAAGGACAAAGAAGAGGTTTTATGGACATTGTGAGAGAACATGCAGGTGGTCGGTGAAGGAGGAAGATGCAGAGGACAGGAAGAAATGGATGATCCACTAAACAGGAGCAGCCGAAGAAGAAGAAGAAGAAGAAGAAGAAGAAGA
Organism: Hepsetus odoe; assembly: GCA_017165825.1. Classification (NCBI taxonomy): domain Eukaryota; kingdom Metazoa; phylum Chordata; class Actinopteri; order Characiformes; family Hepsetidae; genus Hepsetus; species Hepsetus odoe. The sequence continues at coordinate 16,245,418 of CM029389.1, forward strand.
AGAAGATTGGTTTGAACTATCAACATAATTATGGACCTGGTGATGTAATCAAGCAATCAAAGTTTGATGGACAATGAAATCTAAATTTCTCAGCTCACCTTCATCACCATGGTGGTATTCCGGATGTCCATTGGAAACTGATCCGTGTCCCAGCCCAAATCAGGAGAACCAGTGTTTGCGTCCACAGAACCCAACATGCCGAACCTTCATCACGCACACAAATAACCAAACAGGGTGTGAAAATACACACACAGCACCAATACTTCCAACAAAAGTCACTGAAGAACGAAGAGCACCGTACACAGACGCCATGATAATGTCATGCTCGTAGGAATGTCCTGCCAGGGTGGTGTGGTTGGGTTCGATATTAAGTTTGAAGTCTTTGTCCAGTCCAAAGTGCTTCAAAAAGCCGATCACGCTCATTGCATCTATCAAAATGAAGAGATACCATTATTCAGTTAGAATATCAATACATTTACGGGACGTCCCATGGTTAGCAGTTTAAGTAGCATTAATGCTTTAAAGAGTAATAAAGCTCTTACCGTAGTCATACTGGTGCTTGCAGGGTTCCTTTGGCTTCGGCTCAATGAGGAACTGGCATTTTAAGCCAATCTTCTTTTTATAAGCTACAAAAAAAAGAGAGTTAGCATCTTCTGTTAGGAAATCCTGACTGGGGCCTGCAGACCAACATACCAGAAACTTTATAACACATTATGAAAAGTTAGATAAGAACATTTGTAAGATATGTTCGCAATTCTCCTCTTGTCCAGCTGCCCATTTGCTAAAAGCGTGGTTGTCCGTCGACTGATGGGCGCATGGGCTGCACGTTTTTCATGATGCATTGTGGGAAACGTTGAGTGTGTATTCTCACTACACTACCGGTGGCCTAGCGTTTAGGGAATAGGCTCAGAAGGTTGTGGGTTCAAATCCCCGAACAGTAGGTTGACCTGAGGTACCCTTGAGCAAGGTATCATCCCCGTCACTGCTCCCCGGGACCTTTCGATAGCTGCCCCCTGCTGCGTGTGTGGTTAAAATGCAGAGGTGTGATTTCACTACAAATTCATATCCTGTCCAGTAAGAGGGCGCCATGATATCTGTAACATCAGTCTTTTGAGGAAGAGCCCTTTTTAACAGAAGAAGAAAATCACACTATACAAAATATGGAGGATATAAAGCAGCTCCAGAGTGTGTTTACTTTCTGCACATTTTGGGCACTTTCCTCTTTTAAAATCCGCTTTTGTTAGTTTTTTGTGGAGCTAAAAGTTGAAGAACCCTGTCTAGATTGCAGTGTTTGGTGGGACAGGTCCCTGAAAAGTGCTCAAAAGGAAAAGAAGTGTTCCTTCGTACCCACTGCCATTTTGAAGAAGTTGGCCATGTGCTTCAGCTCAGCCCCGACATCTGTGTTGAGGACGGAGAGAAATCCTTCCCGGCCTCCCCAGAACACTGAAACACGATTGACACGACGTAAAAAACACGCATCGTAAATGATAAGCTATTCTGTTCTGTGGTCTGTGGTCCTTTCAAATGCTGTCCCCTGGGCAGGACCCTCAAAAAGGTCCATCTTTAGTTCCTCAGGTCAGGAATCATCATTGCATCTCATTTATTATTTCACATATTATTATATATAAAAGTATTATTATGTACTTATTTCTTCTTTTTCTTAAAAAGGGAACATATAGCCCTAGTTCTGCAAGTTTAGTTCACATTTTCTTCTTATTTATTTATTAATTCAATAATGTATTCCTTTATTTCTTTGGATTTTTGATGATGATCCCGTCTTTTCTCTTCACCCTCCACACACCGCTATCTAGGAGAAACTCTGGACACTAAACTGGTCTTGGCTGATTAAGTTCACTTCACTGGATTTTTTTTTTTTTGCCACTTTATGCGCTTACCGAAGTTTTCGGCCCCCAGCTTCTTGGCGATTTCTAGCCCTTTCTTCAGCTGAGCTCCAGCATAGGCCACAACATGGCAGTCTGGGTTAGTGGAGGCTCCGTTCATATACCTGCATGTGCACAAACAGGGTCACTTTTTAGTGCGTCACTCAAAATGAACACACTCCTGATGTTTTCGTTGGCAAGACAAATCCAGACTGGACTGTTAAGGGTTAGACCTTGGATGGGCAAACAGATTGCAGGTGATCCACAGCACTTTAACCCCAGTCTTCTCCTGGAGCTCCAGGGCCAAATCTGTTATCTCATCCAGGTTTCTATTCGATTCTTCCAAAGTGCCACCCTCAGGGGCCATGTCCCTGAAGAAGACACATTAGAACTTGTGTAGAAATGAAACTGGCTTTACTCTAGAATGATTTTATAAAGATTATTATTTACCTGTCATGAAAAGTGTAGTATTTCACCTGGAACCAAAAAGAAAGCAGACCCTCGTCAATCACGTTTATTTATCAAACACATCTGTTTATCTTAGAGGCTGATGATACTCAATTACTGCATGTAGATCAAATCATCCATCCATTTTCTGAGCCTTTTATGCTAACCAGGGTCTTGGTAGATCCATTTCTTCCGGTCCTCTGCATCTTCCTCTTTAACACCTGCATGTCCTCTCTCTCCACGTCCATAAACCTCCTCTTTGTTCTTCCTCTTCTCCTCTTTCCTGGCAGCTCCACCTTCAACATCCTCCTCCTGATATAATCCTCGTCTCTCCTTTGGACACGTCCAAACCAACGCAACCTTGCTTCTCTAACTGTGTCTCCAAAACGTCCATCCTGATCTGTCCCTCTAATATACTCGTCCCTAATCCTGTCCATCCTCGTCACACCCAACAAACATCTCAGCATCTTTAACTCTGACACCTCCAGCTCCTCCAACCCGTAATACACAGCTACTCTGGCTGGTCCCCGTCCGTCAAAGATCATGTTGGATGTTTAAACAAGGCGTCAATAAACGTGAATCTTTACTCACTCCCAGCTTCGTAAAAAACTCAAACGCTGCACCGAGTCTTTTCTTCGCTTTCTCCATGTCGCCGTCGCCGTCATTCCACGGCCTTTGGAGGGTCGGGGACCCAAATGGATCAGAACCTTAAAGAAAGGGTGAAGTGGACACAAGTCTGAAAAAATATACCACAATACTCATAGTTACAAAGTTGAAAATCTGTTGTATTATTTTAAAAAGAAAAAGGAGAAAAAAAATGTAACAATCAGGGAAAAAAAGCCTGGTCCAATACAACTTTACACGTTTTAACTGATGTTTTATGCAAATTAAAATGACTTCTTTTTTTACAGCTTCTACAGATAAACTTCAATCTGACGTTATCCTGCAAGTCTAGTTCACAATGTCTGCTCCTCTGCTTATTAATGCATTTTTTATCAAATTTGGGAAAATCAGCATCAAATACGACTAAATTCAGCAAATAAACAGTCAATGTGCATAAACCTTTTTAACTTTTTCATTTCTCTTAGAAAATCCCAGAGTTTCCCAACAGATCCCGCCCTGGCTGATGGAAGGCCTCGTCTGTGACGGTGGCCAGCTGTGTTGTGGATCTTGATTATGCTAATGATGCTTATTCATTTAAATTGCTGTGGCCTTTCAACCCCGCCGCTTATCTGTCAAGTGTCCATTGAAGGGACGTGTGTACAATAGTAATTACGCCGTGTCATGCTGAAGGGCTTCTCTGTAATGTAGGCTCACCAGTTCCACAGAAGGAGTGCCAGTAACACACAGAGAATCTGAGCCAATCCTCCATCTTTCTGCCCAGCAGAATCTGCAAACCAGATATCTCTCAGTACACATTTCTATTTATTCATCAGACGCTTTTATCCAAAGAGACTCACCAGCATTTCGGCTGGAGCGCAGTAAGAGTCTGAAATACCACTTAACGTGAAATAAGATATTATAAAATACATTCAAAGCGTTAAACGATGGTGTGAGGTGTGCTAGATTGTGAGGTGTTAGCAGAGGAGGATCCAGAGGAGTCTTCAAGGTGAAGATGTCCACTTTATCAGAAACACCTCCTCTGCACTCCCACCCACCCAGTTCCGGCCTTGGCAGGCAGGTCTCCAGTCTGGTGACACCAGTCGTCTAGTCGTCGGGGACAAACTGGGCAAAAATCTTCAACCCCCCTCATCTCTTCCTATTTTTGGTCCAAACGTTCTTGCATATCTGCGATGGGCTGGCGACCTGTCCAGGGTGCGTCCCCCGTCCTCGCCCTGTGTGCGCTGGGTTGGACACCAGCACCCCCCCACGACCCCGTTTGGGACAAGCGGCAGAAAATGGATGGATGGATGTTCTTGCATATTAAAAGTGTTGTTGAGGAACACTTCTCCACTTCTTCCTGAGCCTTCTTCCTATCCTGGACCAGTTGGTTGTCCTGATGTTCCCTTGATCAAGGTACCGTCCCCATCACTGCTCCTGTGCTGGATATGGCTGTCCCCTGCTGAATGGTGTGTGTGTGGGTTACACTGAGGATTGTTGCATTTCTCTCACACACACACACACACACACACACACACACACACACACACACACACCCACACACACCCTCCAGAGTGGAAGAGACACACTTCTGAGTGTGATCATCTGCCTGCTTTTCCCAGAATCCCTCAGTTTTTTTCTTTGTGATGTAGGTTTTGGGCTCTCCCCCCCTGTGACGCCTGGATGGTGTTCAGGTGTTGTTGAGTAACTCTAAAATCAGTGAGGTGTTCAAATCAGGAACACCATCTGGATGTAAATGAACAGGTCCTGGTCCTGGTCCTGGAGACCCTGCAGAGGAAGTCCGAGGACAGTGGAGCTCCTGTCTCACCTCTGAGGGACAGTAGTGTCTGAAACACAGCAGCTCCTCAGCGCCGGGCTCTGGGACGTAGGGGATCCTGGAGATGCCTTTAAGGAGAGTCGGGGAGAAAGGTCAGAGTTCAGAAGCGCAGGTCACAAACTAACCGCACAGAAGGAGCTCGGCTACAGTCTCTTCAGGATCAAACGGCCACGACTCAGGCTTATTGGGGGACGGTTTCCGAGCACACCGAACCCTAGTCGATATAAGACCCAAAGGCGCCTGACTTCGTGTTTACCTTTGAAAAATTCTGCGTCTGAAGCCATAATTCCGTCCGGCTCTCCTCCCGTCCGCGCTGTTTTCCCCGGCAGTTCCACACGCGGCCACAAGGCGTCGCTGTGATCACGTGGTCTCTCCATTTCACTCCGGCTGGAATATTTCTCTCATTTTTCGACAGTTTCTGCCCGTTTCAGTCACTTTTTAATCGTTCGTGATGGTCAGATGTGAAGTACTCCACAGTAGAGAGGTGCACTCTCTTCACAGGGAGGAGAATTATCAGGGCAGCAGTGTTTAGAGACCCCCAGGATTGGAAGGTCACGAGTTCGAATCCCAGACTAGTAGTTTGCCCTGAGGTACCCTTGATCAAGGTAGTGTCCCCTTCACTGCACCCCGGGTGCTGGATATGTCTGCCCCCTGCTGGACGGTGTGTTTGGTTAACTAATGGTCACTTTCACTTCTCTTTCAGCACCTTGATCATGGGAACCTCTGGGCAACCTGGTCTGGGATTCAAACCCATGAACCTCTGGTCCTGGGGCCTCGTCCCTAAACACTAAACCACCTCTTAGGTTGACTGGATTAGCGTCTCCTGAATGGACCTCTTCACATCAAACCTTTGGCTCCATGTAACTCTTAATCGTCCAGTTATGTACATTTCGGAAAGTCAGTAGAATTCCCTTTAAATCAGTTTTATCTTAATATCCAGTACAGTGCAAAAATCTTTTACCACCCTCATTTCTTCATATTTTCTGTTCCAAAGACTTTCTTGTATCCTTAATGTGTTGTTGAGGAGCAGTTCTCCAGATCTTCCTGAAGGACAGTGTTGTTGTCTCTCATGTTCAGTCCAGTCTCTGTACCTGAGCAGTTCTCCAGATCTTCCTGAAGGACAGTGTTGTTGTCTCTCATCTTCAGTCCAGTCTCTGTACCTGAGCAGTTCTCCAGATCTTCCTGAAGGACAGTGTTGGTGTCTCTCATGTTCAGTCCAGTCTCTGTACCTGAGCAGTTTGATAGTTCTGTGTTGGTTAATCCACACAGTGATCTACGTCTGAACCTTCAGGCAGAACAAATCGTCTAACTTAAGACCTGAAGCAGTGAAGAACCAGGTGCAGATGATTCCAGATGATCAGGGGATTAGTTTACTGCTGAATGCTGAGCACTGAGTGGAACCCCCTTATCTAGAACCTTGTATGTTTAGAAGCTTTGCAGCCTGGAGCATTAAAACATTTCACTAAAACAGTTCTTTTATTTTATTTACTCAATATGTCAAAGATAAAACAGTTTAACAGGCAGAAAACGTATTTTTTTGCACCAATCAAATATAAATAAAAGAGACGACACGGTCAGTCTTAAGTTGTTTCTGCAGAATATATCATAGACCAGTTAGTCTTTACTGTGAATATAATGACACGATCTACTGCTCAGTATATTTTATTTCACTGTAATGATGTAATACAAAAGATCAGATGTGAAAAAAAGGTAAAAGCATAAAGCTGCATCCCCGTTCACACACATGTACATACTGTATAACACACACGGATCAATCACTCAAAGCCTTTGGTCTGGATCCCCGTGAGCAAACAATCGAACCAGCAGCTGAATTTCCATCAGACTGGTCACTGTAACACAATATACGGTGCAGCGTCCACAACATGACGATATATTTTGCGTTTTCTGAGAACAGGATACTCGTGTCTCCCTTTTTTTACATTTTTTTTTTTCCATAAAACAATGAAAGGCAAAAAAAAAAATCCCAGACGCTGAACGTGAGGCACTTTAGCGCCTGGCAGGCCCGCCCAGCGACCCCTCCATTGAGCCAAACATGAGCCAGACACTTAGTTCTGCCCCGACACTGAGTGAAGCTCAGATCATCACCCTGTTTGCTGAACACTGAGTGGGATTAAATATCCCCCCCGCACAGCAATCAGAACAGAGAAGATCTCAAACTATCTTCAGTGTTTGGTGGGAGCATCACAGAAGAACATATTTAGTCCATGTGGTCCAGAAAGCTGCTTAGAAACTACAGTGAGAACACTTCAGAATGGCTTTGACTCGCGTATGGCTGTGTCTGAAATATTCCCGTGTTCCCTACATAGTGCAACACTCGAGGAAAGTGAGCGACCTGGATTTACTGAAACATCTAGAACCCGTCCAAAAACGTGTTCAACCCAGCTATTGAAAGTGAAAGTGAAGTGAAAGTGACACAGCAAACCACATCCTCTGTGTTTAACACACACACACACCCCATCCGGCAGGGGGCAGACATATTCAGCATCCAGGTAGCAGTGATGGGGACGGTACCTTGCTCAAGAGGAGATCTAAACACTAGACCACCGCTGCCCCCCGTTAGCTTGACTTCATCACTTTAGCCATGTTATAAGTGTCCATATTTACAGGATGTTTGGAACGGCCAATGATTGTGATTATTTCCCAGAATGCATAGTAAAGGATGGTGGTGTCTGAATCTCCAATGTTCACGAGGTGTTTCAGCACAGAAAGGATCATTTCTTGATTTTCTGACTTGCAGAGCCATTAAAGTAAATAAAGAGTAGGATGATCATGCAGGGCTGGTCCAATCAGATTCTAAAAGGCTTTAAATACTTGTTAATCACCAGTTTTTCTCCAAATCACCCCAGAAAACACCACCGTTTGAATCTGTGTCCACCTGAAGACACAAACACACGTGAAAACTCCAAACAGATCACGTCCTCCTGCTTTCTATAGTGTTCTAATCTAAATTCGCACTAATAATGAAGTAAAATATGAGACCTGTGTTGGTCTGGAGCACCGCAGCTCCTGCGCTGTAACAGCGATAAAAACGGTGATGTTGGCAGATATGCTGCTTGCCCTGATGAGTTGTAAACTCAGAAACAGAAAGCGTGGGTTCTTCTGCCGAGCTATTGGACAGATGAGGGGCGGAGGCAGCGTGCCTCTCCTGAGGGATCTCTGTTCTATTAGCTTCAGAGGCCGCAGCAGAAGCGATGGGGTTTGTTGCCCTCTCGGGCTCGGTGCTGGCGGTTATGCCTGGTATTGATTTACGGCGCATTACTGAACCTTTTCGTTTCACATTTTTCATGTTTTGTAACAATGACTTCTTTTTTAAAGCCTTGAACTGACTGTTAAAGACTACAACATACATTCCTGTTACTAAAAAGGAAGAAAAATACAAAGATGACCAGGATCATTCAGGATGTAATAATAATGCTGCGATATGGGTTTTCCACAAGGACTGAATAAAGCCCCACTTGGTTCACAACATATGGAATGATGGGTCAATTTAAGACACACACCTTACAGCACTGCGTTTGATTGGCTGAGAAAGTGCATATGTGCAGCACAGAATGGAGCAATGGTGATAAATCTGTTCAGATCACCAGGCTCCACCTTCTGTAGAAGAATCTTCAAAAGAATATGTACAAGAAGTTGCCATTAATCACTCCCATTAATGGCGGGGCTGTAAGTTAAAGCCCTGATCAGAAAGTACCTGCAGCTTGCATTGAGGGGCTTCCATACAACGCGCTGTTGACGTGTACAAACAGTACAGCAGAGGGCGCTGGAGCGCTGATGAACAGCGCTGCCTACATCAGCTGTGGCTGGAAGGTGTGTTCATGCTGTCGAATCCTGCGGCGTCTTCTCTTTAGTCACTTTCTTCTTCTTCTTCTTCTTCTTCTTTTTCTCTCCTTTCTTCTCGCGGCAGGGCTTGCACACACAGCACAGGATGCATGGCGAGGCCAGCAGAAGCAGAGGTGATGTAACCAGCACGATGATGGTGACCCCAACCAGGATGCCCGCCACCTGCACAGAGCAGAGGTTTAGGATGGCCAAATTGAAAGTTCCTTTTAATTAATCCGTTTTCTCTTTACTAGACTGTCCAGATCTTGAAGCGATCAAATCTGACACACTCTTCTGCTTTATGCATCGTTTCAAAATTTTAAGATTTTAACTTCTAAAGTTTGTTTGCACATTTTCCCCCTGCATGTCCTCTCTCACCATGTCCATAAACCTCCTCTTTGTCCTTCTTCTTCTCCTGAGCTCCATCCTCAACATCCTTCTCCTAACATACTCCTCGGCTCTCCTCTGGACATGTCCAAACCAACACAATCACACTTCTCTCACTTTGTCTCCAAAACATACGCCCTGAGCTGTCCCTCTGATGTGCTCATCCCTAGTCCCGTCCATCCCTGTCCCTCCCAACAAATCTCAGCATCTTCAACTAGGACACCTCCAGCTCCGCTGCCTGTCTTTTCATCACCACCTTCAACCCGTGAGACATAGCTGGTCTCACTGCTGTCCTGTAAACCTTCCCTTTCACTCTTGCTGGTACCCGTCTGCCACAGGTCACTCCTCACTCTTCTCCACCCATTCCAACCTGCCATCACTCTCTTCCACACTCGCCGTTACTCTGAACTCCTTCACCACCTCTACTCCCTGCATCCTATCCACTCTGCTGTCCTCCCTTTAAGGCCCATCTTGTACCTGTGTCCTGTTCCACATGACAGAAGCTCTGGAATGTCCCAGCTTATTTCGGCAAGGTCCTTTATCGTAGTGTCTCAGGAAAATATCCCCCTGCAAAACAAAGGGAAGTTCATGAAATAAGGCGGAATTGTTCATTAATTGTTAAGACGTCCCAGAGTAGAAAGACCAAAAGACACTCACGTCTAGATTCTGCAGACAGTACCAACAGAAGGTGTGTTTGCAGCTCTTGCACAGCATTTGTGCACAGCCCTGGTTTCGCTCGATGTACACTCCACACTTTGGGCACTGTTTGATGGCTGTTTCAGAGTCCGGGCCGGGTCGATCACTGTACAGGGCAGAAAGACAGCACATGAATAGGTTCACTAGAATTTAATATATTACAATACCGTACAACATAAACAGATCAATCAAACTTTAAAACCGTTTAAATCCCAACTTGTACTATATTTTGGCAGCGGTGGTCTACTGAACCAGGCCCCAGGATCAGAAGGTCATGGGTTCAAATCCCAGACCAGTAGGCTGCCCTGAGATACCCTTGAGCAAGGTACCATCCCCATCACTGCTCCCCGTATGCTAATAGCTGCGCCTTGCTGCACGGTGTGTGTGGAAGATAAGCAGAGGTTGACTTTAGTTGTGCTTCACTTTATTTCCACTTTAGTGCTTAACCTTTATTTATTTTTCATCCATCATTAAGTTTATGATGTTAGAGGTGAAAGACGTGAAGAAGGTTCCTGAGGGTGAAGGGGTTCTGAGTGGGGTCACAATGGCGTTCCTATCTGCAAACAGATCATTCGTCTAAAAATACTCATCTAAGACTCCTCCATCCACCTTTTATATACTAAACAGGACAGAATTTCATCGTGTGCACTAATCTAAAGAATTATATAGGCTAATGCAGACTGATACAGAAAGAAATACCAAACCAGTCAACAGAGAGCAGAAAATGTCCTTCGTTCTGGTCAGTAGCAATATTAGCCACACTGACCTTTCACTGGATGTGGACGCCAGCAGAGGCCGCTGCTGTGAGCAGGTATGTCCATCCTCCCATGGTTCTCTGCAGCTGCAGCAGAAGACGGCATGACACACAGGGCAGGGCACTGGCACAGCCCTGCCTTCAGCACTGGGCATCACACTGCACACTGCCTGGCAGTCCAACACTGGACACCAGGCCTTACTGGGGTCCAACTGGATTCCTGAGAGTGAGACAGACACATGATCATTGGTTATAAACATCATTCTGCTTCTGATATGAATCACACACCATTTTATAATCAGCAGATTAACGCATGCATAAGCATCAGACAGGGATTTAAATTAAGATTTGATTTTCAAAATTCCATTCCTGATAATGTGTTTTGCTGAACTCCAGAAGAACAGGTTTAGGTCACGCTGGGTTCCTAGAAATCACAAAGACGTTTCTTGATCTAACAAACCTTGTCTTTGTAGTAAATTATGATTTGTAGCGAATACAAACTGAAGTGCTGCGATACCGAAAACTTAACACTAAGGTGGAGTGGAGCTCTGGTGTTTAGGGACCCCAGGATTGGAAGGTTGTGGCTTGGAATCCCAAACCAGTAGGTTGCACTGAGGTTTCCTTGAGCACTTGAACACTGCTCCCCGGGTGCTGCATATGTCTGTCCCCCTGCTGGACGGTGTGTGTTAAATACAGGGGATGGAGTTCGTTGTGGTTCACTGTGTTCACAATGACTAATAATCACTTTCTTTCAAATAAAATAAAATAAAATAAAATAAATCCACCACTCCCCATGACTCTGGGTAGATTAAGCATCTTAGATAATGGATGGATGGATGGATGACTATTTTCATGTTTTTTAAACTAAAATACAGGAGAAGGTTGGTCATGTCTGAAAGCCTGTGTTTTGTGGGAGTTTAACACGAACCGTTAGATTTTATTCACACCATGTCTTTCAGGAACCAAAGTACGTTTCTGGGCTTTTCAGCCTTTGCTGTCCAACATTTGCAGCTGATTCCACTTCCAGTGTCTCTCTGCCGGAGGAGATCAAGCATGACTGGAGAGCTTTGGCACAAGCAGAGAGAGCTGGTGGTGCAGGGAAATGCCTCAGCTTTGCCCCTCTGAATAAGCGCATTGTCCTTTGCTCTCCGTGGTATTTGGCTAATTACATAATACGAAGTATGACGTGCCATTTAGCCGCCAGGCTATGACCACAGTCGGTCCGCCCAACTGGTTTTGCTCGAACATCATGTTGCTTGGCCTGCAGTCCCAAAAGAAGCCCTGTTTAAATGTGTAATTGCGTGAAGTAAACAAGAGATTCAAACCAGCGCTATTAAATCGATGGCAGACGGACCTGCCAAACCTGTAAAGCAACATTTGTTCTGAGAGATGCTGTTTTGAATAAATCTTTAACTTGGTCATGATTTTCTCTTTGTAATCACAGGCACGGATTCCAGGGCTGTGGCAAATTATCCAATATTTGGCTGGTACATATCTGCCGATGCTGATGCCAAGACTGGACAAGTAACTGTAGAGAATTGTGCACGTAGGAAAATAAATAAAATGCAGACCTTTATGACGTTAGCGCCACCTAAACACGCTGGCCTCGAAATAGCCCTTTCCATTATCAGTTGCACCACGTATCAGTTTTTATCAGACATTTTATAGAAGTGCACCACGATGGTTTATAATTAACGGACAGGTCGCCAGTCCTTCACAGGACAGACACACATTAACACCTAGGGGACAAGCGTCTCCAAGCCATCCGATGATGTCTTTGGACGGTGTGAGGAAACTGGAGATCCAGGAAACACACACAGACACGGGGAGAACATGACCACACAGAAAGGCCCCGGGCCGTCCCACCTGGAAATCGAACCCAGGACCTTCTCGCTGTGAGCGACAGAACCACCCACTGCACCACCCTGGATGATAACCAGTTCCAGAGCTAACGAGATGCTGGGTTTCCTACACACAACATTGAAAGTAAGCTACTTTTCCAAAATCTACAGCTAATCTGAGATCTCTGGACAGAAACTGACTGCCGTTTAAGGACAGGAAATGCAAAAGTCTCTACCTTCAGGCGGCCGCTATAACGAGAGGAAGTGTTGGTGTACATCATGACATGTAAGCGGGTTTTCTGTCCAGCTGCATCGTTCTTTAGAGTCCTGTTTAATTCGATTCAGTGCAGCACACACTATACGAGACAATCATTGTTCTTTACTGTGTTTTTCTATTTTTCTGCATTTTGACTTATTAGATGTCAGAAACAATATGTATAGTATTGTGTCAAAGTCTTGACCCACTCACAGTTCTTTAGGCTTTAGGAGAGAGAACCACCTCCTTGGTGCAAAAGTACAATTTAATGCCTATTATTAAGTAGGAGAAAATGAAAGAAAAATATGTAAACAATCCGTTTCAGTTCATTCCTTACCAAATATTTAGTGAACAGAAGGGGACCTACTAATATGAGGTTTTTTATCAGCTATGTGGTTTAATGTGAAGGCTTATCTGTGTGTCGTTGATCAGCGCAAGTAAGCATGGGTAGAAAACAGAAGACAGATGTTCACCTTCGTGCACAAACAAACCTCTTTCAAATTTGAGCCGCTGGTAAAGCTTCACTTGTTCACTTGGAGCAAAGGAGGCGATCTGAAGAAGGAAAATAAAGATGCAAACGGTAACAAATCACTAAACAAACGTTACATGAAACTCACATTAATAATGTAACTATATTAATCAAGTCATTAGGGAAGAACAAGTCCGTATATTTCTTTCCTGGATAAATGGGGAGGGTTACATCAGGAAGGGCATCCGGCTTCTGCTAAATCAATATACGGACAATGAAACAGACAGGGTGCAGATGGAAATTGTATGAGGGCAGTGTGACCCTAACCCTAGTGGTGAGGTCTGCAGTAAGAGTGCATGATGCATTTAAAGTGGTATTATATCAAGGATACGCATTGAGCCCTTTCTTGTTTGTAATGGTAATGGACAGGTTGATGGACAAGGTTAGACAGGAGTCCCCATGGATGATGATGTTTGCTGAAAATAGGGAGCAGCTTGGGAGAACCTGGAGAGATGGAGACATGCTCTAGAGAGGAGAGGAATGAAACTGAATAGAATAAAGAAAGAATACAAAGGTTTGAATACAAGGGAGGAAAGTGGAGGAGTTAGGAAGCAGGGAGTAGAAAGGTTTACAGGACAGTAGTCGGCCAGCTATGTTATACTGGTTGGAGACATTAGTGAGACTAGCTGTGTTATACGGGTTGGAGAAGGTGATGAAAAGACAGGCTGAAGCTGGAGGTGTCAGAGTTTTTTTTTTTTATCAGGAGGGACGAGGATGGACAGGATTAGAAATGAGTATTTTAGAGGGTCAGCTCAGGTTGGACAAAGTTAGAGAAGCAAGGTTGCGTTGGTTTGAACGTGTCCAGAGGAGAGACGAGGAGTATATCAGGAGGAGGATGTTGAAGATGGAGCTGCCAGGAAAGAGGAGAAGAGGAAGACCAGGAAAGAGGAGGTTTATGGACGTGGTGAGAGAGGACATGCAGGTGGTTGCAGAGAAAGATGTAGAGGACAGAAAGACATGGAGACAGTTGTTCTGCTGTGCCGAGCCCTAAACGGAAGCAGCAGAAGAAGACGACTAATGCAGCTATTTTTGAATTATCTGCGCATCATTCTTTGATTTTGTTTAATTAATTATTACACATATTTATTTGTTGCCAATTTATTTATTAGTTACTGCTACTGTACTTTTTCAATAATATTTCATCAATTAATTTAAACAAATGTAAATTCCCCATAAATCTCCATCTGCCCCAACCTGCTAATATAACTGTCATTATATCAATCATTATAGATATTTACATACACAAAGATATTTCCCTGTAACACAGAGGCCTGTATATGAATGTCCTGACCTGCTCCGTGTGTGTGTGTGTGTGTGTGTAATACCTCAGAGTCCAGTAGAGGTCCTGTGTGTTTGCAGGCCGGGTCAGGGCAGGTAATGGGGGCACCGACCCCGTCCTGTATGGCCAGCTGCACATACTGACGTAAACACTGTAATGAGAACACAGTGGTGTCACTGCTGTTCTCTCACTGCTCTCGGAGTAAAGCCACCATCACCGCTACAGACTGATAACGAGGCGATAACGACTCGAATAATACACCCGGCTTTGCTGATACCACCGGTTTCAACACGTTCTCAAACAACGGCGTCCGTCTGAGCGCGGTCTGTGGTACAACTCGGAACGGAGGATCACAGTTCACAGAGGAGCGTAAAAGATAATAATGTACTATATTAATATACTACATTATAAAGAGTGAAAGGACAGACGAGGCGCACTGTGCTTTTACTTCAAGGCCTCTCTTGACCTTGAACTGCAGTCACTGAGATAAGAATCTCCAAAACAGGTGTGTGTGTGTGTGTGTGTGTGTGTGTGTGTGTGTGTGAGTACAGTATAGTGAATAATTAAATTACAATAACACAAAAATAAAGCAGATCTTCCACATTATTATTCTACACTGAAAGACTAAAAAAATCATTTCTGTTGCACGTGTTTGTGTAAAGTGTTTTTAATATCTAGAACCCTGCATTTCTGATGATAATAAGAAAAAAATTAAAGGATTTTTTAAAAGGATTCACGAGCTTAAACGCCCCTCAATGCAGCAACTGTTGTTCGATTATTTAATAGTTTCAAAATAAAGTTCACATAAAGCTCATACGGAGCCGCTCACTCTGTAATATTAAAGCCATAAAAGCGAATAAATTGAGCAGCGTATCCTCCACGGTGCCCTTGAAGAGTTTGCTCGGTAAGACTTCCTGGAGATCTGTTTGTGTCCCGTCTTTGTCATACAGACTGTGCTGGATGTCCTCAGATGACGAGATGACGTCCTTACCTGTGTGCAGAAGACACAGCCGCAGGAGCTCAGTCCGCTGGTCTCTGGCGCGGGACAGTCACTCAGACACAGCTTGCAGTGCACCGCGGCCGCGTCCGTCTGGACGGGGGAGTCAGAGACGTCCGCCATGGCGTCTGCCTTCGGGGCTGCGGTTCAGCCTCTTAGCTTGAGGAACGGTTGAGTGGTGTCTTCCATTTCCCTGAAGGGAAGAGAAGAAACAAACGAGGTTAGTGTTTAGGGACGAGGACCTCTGTATTTAATCCACACACTCTGTCCAGCAGGGGGCAGCCATATCCAGCATTCGGGGAGCAGTGATGGGACGGTACCTTGCTCAAAGGAATCTAAGGGCAGCCTACTACCAAGGGATTCAAACCTATGAACCTCTGAGCCTGGGGAGTCCCTAAACTCTAGACCAACGCTGCTCCACTGTCTGTATTCAGTGGAAGAATTGAGCGTCTCAGTTCAAATTAGTAATAAGATATTTATTGATGATCAGGATCAGTTGAACGTGTTCTCCTGCCTTTTGGTGACAGAAACAGGATATTTGATGCAGGAACACTGCGCATCTCCCTTCACACAAGATCTTCTCCGCTGCATGTGTTGGCCTTGGGCAAATTATGTTCCAACCAAACATTTCTCTGCTGCAAATCAAAGGGCTGATTTAGGTGTTCACTCTTTGAGGACACTTTAGAACTTCAGAGTCCCAGTTAGTGACGAACACACAGCCCCCAGAGGCAATAGCTTGCAAAGTCCAGAACATCTTTTGATTTTAATGTTGAGCTCTCCACCTTCACACAAGTCCCCCTTCACCCTGGATACAGCCAGTCAGCGAAGACATGTTTAACACCAACACCGTCCTGCTGTTTCCACCAGACGATCCAGGATCAGCAGTGACAATGTTTCAGTGTCCATATCAGAGAAGGAAACGGTGTCGAGCCCATAGTTAGCAGACCAAAGTCATCCCACACTTTACCATCTTCAGTCTGGACAATCTGGACAAATGCAACCTGTCATGTTAGTACTGCGCATAAGTACTTCACCTAACACCATCGTTTACACTTCCTGAGCTATTCACTGTGATGTAAACACATTCTGTGTTCTACTCCTGCACTCAATACAGACCCGTTCTCTTCATCTATTTTTTTAAACTTCATATTTTTTATCCTCTTATTTTATTTTTATTTCCATTTCATTACCTTACACAGTCTAAAGAGTGATTCAGGGGTACGTTTCGCTGCTGGTGGTGTGTGGAACAGTTCTTAGATCTTGAATCTCCGATATGAGCAGATTGAAGTTCTTTATAGATAACAATGTTGTCAACAGTATCAGAAACCACGAGTGAGTCATTTGAGATTACAGTTCGCCTCGTGTCCTCAAACTTAATTGAGCTGTGGGTTAAACTGTCCTTTTTAGGAGGCGTGCACACCTAATATTTATACTGAGCCCCATAAAAAGAGCTCTTCACGTGTCCCAGGACAGGAGGGTTAGGAGGAAGTGTGACAGCTGCTTTACAGTCGTGCACACGGGCCACTATCAGAGGGTGCTCGGCCGAACTGCAATTACATGAAAGATACCAAGGATGTTGCTTTAAAAATACAATGTGCTAGGGTTTAGGGACGAGGATCGGAAGGCCCTGGGTTCGAATCCCAGACCAGAAGGTAGTATCTTGAGCAAGGTACTGTCCCAATCACTGCTCCCCGGGTGCTGGATATGGCTGCATCCTGCTGGACGGTGTGTGCGCGTTAAATACAGAGGATTTTGTTGTCGTCATGTGAAAATTCATGAGTCACGAGTAACCAACACACGTTGAAAAGTGAAAGTGAAAGTGACAACCCTTGTCATTGCGAGGTCACAGCACAGCAAGCGTGAACCACAATGAAATTGGACCTCTGCTTTTAACCCATGCACACAAACACCGTGCAGCAGTGGGCAGCTATTGAAAGCGCCCGGGGAGCAGTGACGGGGACGGTACCTTGC
Source organism: Hepsetus odoe (assembly GCA_017165825.1). Classification (NCBI taxonomy): domain Eukaryota; kingdom Metazoa; phylum Chordata; class Actinopteri; order Characiformes; family Hepsetidae; genus Hepsetus; species Hepsetus odoe. The sequence continues at coordinate 16,262,735 of CM029389.1, forward strand.
TCAGGGGTACCTCAGGGCAACCTACATCGAACCCACAATCTTCCGATGCGGGGGGGGGGCAACTCCCTCACCACTAGAACACCGCTGATGTGTATTGATTACAATGTCAGTCTCAAAGTACGTCTTAAAAGTAGATGTCCAAGGAGTGAAGGTTCACATGTAGAACATATAACTGGTCTGGTGAGCTTTTCACACACAGTGGCTCATCGTTTACACCTTAACAAATCCGCTCCTCTGTGCTCGGATCTGTATGTTGACGGTATTGTGTTAAAGCTGCGGAGTGAAGTGTAGTATAACCAGAGGACCCAGAGGGTTTGTCACCTATAGAGTCTCTACCCCTTGTGCTCCAACGTCCAGCCGGGCAGTCCGGCCCAATGGGTAGAAGTGATAATACCATAATCTGGGATCAAGCTAGATTAAAGGGATCTAGCCACCACAAAACAGAGGAAGACTAACAGAACGAGCGGCTGAAGAGCAGCGGACGGCAGTGCACTCGTCATCATTAGTAATAATAATGATAACAAATGTGAAAGGACATCACATGATAAGCTACACCTAATCAAATAATGAACCAAAATAGAGTGAATTTACAGCTGAATGCTAAAACTAAGATCTCAGTGAGAATAAGTAGCTTTACAGACACATATAAAAGCAATTACTGTTAATCGGCCGAACGGGACATAATATACGGGACATGTCGGCAGCATGTGGTGTGTTTTAGGATTTTTACATACAGTGGAAACATAATAATCTGAGTTCAAAGGCTCTGCAGAACAGAGTAAGCGCGTGGATCTACGCCAGCACAATCCCAATCGATGTGACCAACATTACTGCCCCAAATGTAGAGCGTCTCTGTGAGCCCAATTGATTAACAGAGCACGTGCAAAACGCTTGTGCACCACTGCCTCTTTTTTCGTCGTGTCATTCTCAGGTGGTGACGAGCTGAACCTGGAAGCACACGTCCTGCCTCGCCTCGCCTACTCACCTAAAATAAAGGATGGGTGTTGTGAACGTTCATAACCGAAGCCTGGTGTTGGCCTGGGATCAGAAGGTCATGGGTTCGAATCCTGGACCAAAAGGCTCCCCTGAGGTACCCTTGAGCAAGGTACCATCCCCATCACTGCTCCCTGAGCGCTGGATATGAGCAGTGCTTGACGGGGTGTGTGTGTTAAATACAGAGCATTTTGTTGTGGTTCACCGTGTTCACAATGACCAGCAGTCCCTTTCACTCGATGACTTTGTCCCAGGTCATGTCTTCAGGTGGGACGGGGGCAGGGTGTGAACACAAAAGCGTGAAAAGGGCCGAAAGGGTGATTGTCTCTCGGAATAACCGAACAATGGCCCAGACAGTGACCCCCCAGTGCTTACAGTGTTTGTGTGGGACCGGAGTGTTAAATGGCCCGTAACAGAAACCTGCTCCACCACTTTTGAACATAGCTGACGTCATTTGCAAACGCTGTCCCGCACCGTCCCGGTCACAGCCTACACGGTGTGGTTCTTCTAGAATTCTTCCTTTTCTGTGACACAAACCAACCCAGTCTGCTTTACTGTAGCTCTGCCAGTTCACAGTAAAGTGTTTCAACCAATCAGAGGTGAGGTGATTTACTTAAGACGTGGTAACAAAAACAGCCCCCTTTTGATCTAAGAAATGGTTGGAAATGGTCATGTGAAAATGAACACCATATCTTGACAGGAAATGATCACAATACGTCATGATTTGTTTTTCTCTATCAGTTTAGGAAAATGAGTTTGAACAGAGAAGGAAAAAAAAACAATATAGCCGAGCCCTAACCCGGGACATGAAACGAGAAAAAAAGTGGGATACGAGCCCTTTAATCTACATTATTAAAGAAGTCATGGTGGGGCAGCGGTGGCCTAGTGGTGAGGGAGTGGTCCCGGATCGGAAGATCGTGGGTTCAAGTCCCTCCCCAGCAGGTTGCCCTGAGGCTCAGGAACATCCTCCGTGTTTAAAACACACACCGTCCTGCACTGCCCATACCCAGCGCCCAGGGAGCAGTGACGGGGGCGGTACCTTCAATTCAATTCAATTCAATTCATTCTTATTTAGCGCCTTTTACAACACAGTTGCCCCAAGGCACTTAACAATGGTGGTGGATGGTGGAACAGGTTACAGAGATAGATGTTAAAGCCGGACGACTACGAAGGAGAGGAACCAAAAACTCCAAGGTCAACCAGCTACCCAACCCCCTTGGGTCTACTAACAGTACAGAGTTAGTTTGGTTTTAAACTCCAGGATCAGTGAGGAGTCCCAAGTTTCTTCCAGGTACCGATGAGCCGCCAGGGTCCCTTGGCGCATCAGATGCATCACACAGACCAGATGGTAGCTCGGCATTGGACTCAGATGGAACCTTGTGGAACAGCGGTACCTTGATCAAAGGAACCTCAGGGCGACCTACTAGTCAGGGATTTGAACCCACGACCCTCCGATCCTGGATCTCGAGACACTTCTAGTTTGAACCCTGGACCTCATCCAGGTAAAGCATGAATTCGATCACAGAGATTTCTGATCACGTCCCTTAATTAATGTTTCATCTCAGTGTAACTTTTTGCAACGTCAAGAAAATGCAGCAATCTTGAGGAACCTGTAGAAACAGAAGGGACCCTGAACACTGTGCCTATAAACGTTCCTGCTGTAGGTGTAAAACACATGCATCTCCTTTTAAAAACATTTGCTGTGATTTCTCTAATCCCAGAGGCTGATCCTGCTGGATTATTGGGAGAAACATCCATGATGAAGGTGACTGTTGCTTTCGGACAGTCCCAGGCCTCTGTTCACTACAGAACACGTGAAAATATCTCATTAAAGCTGCTGATTTTCAGTCTTTAGTTCATTTTAGTGTCAGTGGCTGGAGGCTTGGAGGTGAACACACAGACTGCTTTAATCTGTTAAATCCCGCTTAAAGTCAGAATCTGGGATTAACAGGGTAAAGATGTATCATTTGAGGGTTCATTAAATGTCTCTGATTCTCAAGGTTAATGTTAAAGTGAGAGCAGCCTTCCGGCGAGCGGACGCTGTGATCAATAGGAAGAAGAGTCTTTACCGGGTTTCCGCTGCTGCTGGGGCTCCGTACCGACTCCTCCCGGAACCGACACCGGCGTGAAGGAACAGAGAGCTTCCCGTTAAACCACACCACGGCCGGTTCCCCTCGCCTCGCCTGGCGGCCGCGTCCGCATCCGCCCGCCCTCGCTGCTGTCTGTAGGGATGCCCAAAGGTGAGCACAGGCTGATTCCTCGCAGCCCCGCCTCCCGCGCGCTGTGATTGGCTGGCGGCCTGCTGGCTTGTCAACGCCAAGCCAATTCTAGCCCAGGTTTGCAATCGCGCAAGCCAATCGTTGCGCAAGAAGGCGGGGCTTTGTCCGAAAACAAAACTTCCTAGTTCCTGGCATTGCTTTTATTAAAGATAAACCAGTGTTAATGTTTTTGTGGCAGAATATTCACACCAGGGTTTATTTCTATAATGAACTCTGCTGATTCCGTTTGGCTGCGTTTCAGCTTGCTCCTTGCTCACTATGTAGTGCACTTAATAGGTGATTAAGAGCATGTCTCCTAAGAGCTCCATTTCTGTCCTGCTGTCCCCTTTCGAACATTGACTGCATGATTTGCTTGCCAGTGAAGTGTTTGACAATGTAGTGCATTACGCAGGGAGTAAAGGGGTGTTTCAGATTGCTTCAGTTAACTTCGTCTGAACAATCGTGGCAGCGCTGGCCTAGTGTTTAGGGACTTCCCAGAATCAGAAGGCTATGGGTTCGAATCCCAAACCTGTAGCTTCCCCTGAGGTGCTCAAGGTACCGTCCTCGTTGCTGCTACCCGGGTGCCGGATATGGCTGCTCCCTGCTGGACAGGGAGTTGTGTGGTTCGCTGGAGTGCTTTGCTGTGTTCCTGACAAATAGTCACTTTCAATGTCCAGGTGAGGGTACGAGCAGATCAGGACCTAGATCTTCACCTGGGGAAAGGGTGACATGTTTTAAAAGGGCCACCTTTTCCAGTAAATCATCAGTTTCTTGCCTCCATCATAAGCAGTGGCAGACTGTACTTATTTCAGGTCAACATGGCTGTTTCTAATCTGACCATCAGCCCAGCTCTGATAATGTTCAAAGGTTTGCTGACAAGCTCCAAACTGCTAGAAGGCGATGCAGAGCTACCTGGAATGAAGTGAATCATAAAATCTTTTTTCTTAGAAATGAGGAGAAAACAGGCCGGTTTTGTGGCGCCTCAGGTGTTGCTGTTGATCATCACGAGGCGTCATGGCAACACATTTCCCGAAACCTGGCCCAACCAAGTTGCCCTGAGTGCTACGCCGTATATCTGCCTCTGTGAGCTGAAGCAATGTGTGGACCAAACTGGCTGTGCCTTTAAGAGCGTCCCCTGAGAGCACATACAAGCCTTGCAAGGATTACACTTGATATCCGTTTTGCTGCTCAAATATTATTCCAGGTTGCACGACTGGCTGGTTGCCGTTTTGGTCTGGAGAGCTATTAATAAAAATCATCCGCAGAGAAGGAAATTACACTGGTCCTCAAGGACCGCTCAGAGATCTTCAGGGCCAACGTATTTGTCCTGGTCCTGTATAACAATGGCTTGACCTTCTACATATCTGAGATTCTTAGTGTCTGAAGCATATTAGCATATTAGTGTCTAAGTTATATAATTATTGCAGCGGGTTTGTAAAGATCACATTAAAAGAACCCCCTTAAACCACTTAAAGTCACACTTTAAGTCTTGGTGGTTAAAGAAAGTTTTGTGTGGAATGTGTTCTTACACAGAGCTCGTTCAAGGAGTTTAGCAGAGAAAAAGTAACAGTAGTCCAAAAATAGGACACTTGTTTAAATAGCAATTTAAGGAAAACTTTCATGAAAAAATGTTTTCAAATGCAGTTTATTTAACCAAGCATCTCACGCCACAAACACCAGATTCATTTTCTGCAATTCAAAACATATATATATATATACAGTACTGTGCAAAAGTTTTAGGCAGGTGTGAAAAAATGCTGTAAACAAAGAACGCTTTCAGAAATGGAAGCGGTGGCCTAGTGGTTCGGGCGTTAGCTGCATGATCGGAGGATCAGGGATTCGAACCCCTTCCCAATAGGTTGCCCTGAGATACCCTTGAGCAAGGTGCCGTCCCCGTCACTGCTCCCTGGGCAGCTTCCATTAGCTGCCCCCTGCTGCACGGTGTTTGAGTGTGCATGGGTTAAATGCAGAGGTCCAATTTCATTGGGGTTCACTGTCTGCTGTGCCGTGACCTCGCAATGACAAGGGTTGTCACTTTCACTTTCAAATGCAGTGAATGAACAAAAGAGAATCTAAATCAGATCAGTATTTGGTGTGACCACCCTTTGCCTTCAAAACAGCATCAGTTCTTCTAGGTACACCTGCACACGGTTTCTGAAGGAACTCGGCCGGTAGGTCGTTCCGAACATCTTGGAGAACTGAGCACAGATCTTCTGTGGATGTAGCTTCTTCACATCCTTCTGTCTCTTCATGTGATCCAGACACACTGGATGGTGTGGAGATCAGGGCTCTGTGGGGCCAGAAGAACTGATGCTGCTCTGAAGGTAAAAGGTAGAAACACCAGATATTGATCTGATTTAGATTTTTCTTTTGTTCCTCACTTTGCATTTTGTAAATTGATCAAAATAAACAATCATTATTGATATTTCTGAAAGCGTTCTGTTTACAGCATTTTTTCCACATCTGCCTAAAACTTTTGCACAGTACTGTGTATATATATATATTTCCAACTATTAAATGCAGTCAGGACTTTTTAAATGTTCTAGACTTTGAATTCCAGATATTGCAGCCCTCCTCCACCTCTGATGTCACTACAGGACCATTGGAATGGCCTACAGATGGAGGTACAGCAGCACCACGTGAGTCACTGACAGGAGAAATTCCCAATGCACTGCTCTGTGATTCTAATATCCACTAAAGGAATTAAAGGAATAACAAAAATTCATTCATTGAAACGGCTACTGTCCTTTTGAATTTATGTCCCAAATCCACTGTAATATGTTCTGCATGACCATTTCCCACCCTTCTTTTTCCCTAAAATAAAGAAACAATGTCTTCTAAAACTGATATGTAAATGAGCTTACTTCTGATTTGTTCAGTTGTGCTTCATTTGGGCTGAAACACTTTTAAATGGGAACTTACTAAAACTAATACTAATACTAACACTAACACTAAAATTAATACTAATACTAACACTAATACTAACATTAACTCTAAAACTAATACTAATACCAACACTAATACTAAAACTAATACTAACACTAACACTAAAATGAACACTAATACTAACACTAACACTAAAATGAACACTAATACTAACACTAACACTAAAATTAATACTAATACTAACACTAATACTAACATTAACTCTAATACTAATACCAACACTAATACTAAAACTAATACTAACACTAACACCAGTACTAAAACTAACACTAAAACTAATACTAACACTAGCACTAAAACAAATACTAACACTAATACTAACACGAATAATAACACTGACACCAATACTAATACTAACACTAATACTAACACTAAAACTAATACTAACACTAACACCAATACTAACACTAAAACTAATACTAACACTAACACCAATACTAACACTAAAACTAATACTAACACTAACACCAATACTAACACTAAAACTAATACTAACACTAACACCAATACTAACACTAACACCAATACTAACACTAATACTAACACTAACACTAAAACTAATACTAACATTAACACTAAAATTAATACTAATACTAACACCAATACTAACACTAAAACTAATACTAACACTTATACTAATGCTAACACTAAAACTACTGTTAAATTTACATTTAAAGCATGTATCAGACGCTCTTCTCCAGAGTGTCTCCATGTCCTGATTACAGGGACAGTCCCCCCTGGAGACACTCAGCGTTCAGGGTCTCAGGGACCCAGTGGTGGTAGTGCTGGAGGTGGGATTCGAACCTGGGACCTCTTGAGCCTCTTGAGGTCCATAGACAAGTACCCTGAGTGTCTCCAGGGGGGACTGTCCCTGTAATCAGGACATGGAAGACACTCTGGATTAGAGTGTCTGATAAATGCTGTGATGTAAACACTAACACTACTATTAAACATTTTCCTTTTGTGTTTTTTAACATAATTTTGACCAAAAGTTCTCCAGACATGAAGGTTTTTTTCCTCATTTTCATTCCAGCCTGTACCTGATCTTACAAAAGTCTCTTCTTCACACTCCGACCCGAGGCAGAGCTGGTAAACAGTCTGTTTGGCTGGACTGTATTCAGTGGCTCCATCCATCATCTGGGGAGTGTATTGCAGCGGGGCTGTCAGGCGCCCAACCCTGGGCTCTGGTTACAGGGGAAAGTGTTTGGCAGTGCAGAGAACCATCCAAGGTGTTTTTTTTCTTCGACTCAGTAACTGGACGCTGGACCTTGTGCTGAATGCGCTGCAGGAATTTCCCAACAGAGCATCAACATTTTACTCGCAGCAGCCATTGATGTCATCAGAACCAGCTCGGCCTCCAGTGTGATCTGGTGCTCAGGTTCAAGGCTGTGACAGAATATTCTGGCAGCATAAACATGGTGTACTTGCAGCAGGACGTCGCAAGACAATCGTCCTCTCTATGCTCTGCCTATAAATGCACTTTTATATGATGACTGCTGCTAGGTTTGACCAGCTTCAAAAAAAATATTTAACTTAATGAGAAACTGAAGCTCAGTTCACTCCCTCACTCATTTTTTGAGCCACTGATTTTGGGTCCCGGGCGGTGCAAAAGCGTTTTAGTAGCAAAATTCAAATAAGTTGTGTTCCATTTTGCAACAGTTATTTAAAGAAAGAGTTGTTTAATTGTTAAATGTGAATAACAGCAGTAGAAAATGTAACACTTTGTCACGCCCACCACCGTGTCCAGGCCAGGGGCGAGGGCCCGATCCCCGGAATACTGAGCCAGAGGTTCACACTCACCCTCACTCGTCACCTTTGATCACCTGCACCTGCGTAGCCCGACCCAGCCTCGTCTGTTCCCTGTTGTCTCTGAATGTCTGTATCTGTGATCACTGCTTGGTCTGTGTCAGATTAAACGTATCCTGAAGGAAGCTACACATTTGCACCTTAATTCCAGTTGAGACGATGACAGACTTCTGAAAATATATAAAGAAATCAGTGATTTAAAGGAGATTTTGATGCAGAATATTCTATATATATTTTAGTCTGCAGCATTAAATTGTCTTTAATCAGTCTGGTATGAAATCAGTGTGAACGGGTGGGACTGAATTTAAAACACAAGAACAAATTCAGAGTAAAAACCTTTATTTTTTTGCTTTTGTGGAAAAAAAATATGTGCAAAATGTGTATACTTACAGTGTTCAAACACTGTATCAACTTTTATTCTAAAGAGGAGCCTTTTAAAACAGAAACTGAGGCAAAATATACTCCTGCATAGTGCCTATTGGAACAAAACCTTGTATCTCCAAAATGTTGACTGTACAAGCAAAAAACCAATGGAAGTTAATGTAAAGAGGATTTGGTACATTTCTTCTTCTTTTTTTTAGACATTTTATTTTACATAAACTGTAAAAGGCAAGTGTTGTTTTCTAAATCATTTGAAAAGGCAAAAAGAAGGGAGATACAAGGTTCTGTACCGACAGCAATAATATGTAACTGTTCGGTGATGTTTGAAAGTTTGTTTTCTAAATTTCTGCATAGATATAGCATGAAATGTCATCAGATTTTTAGAGTTTTCTGGAGAACAGTGGCTTCCTTCCTGCAGCCCTGCCATGTGGCCCTTAAAGATGCTTTAAAGTGCCATAAAAAATAAAACATTGCTCACAAACTGCCAGTAGAAGAAACGGCAGGCTTGTGTAGAGCCTGAAAAATGTAAGACCTTCTTTTAGGATCACAAAAAGTCTTTCCTGAAGATGAACCTGACAGTGTCTTTCTGGAGGACACTGAAGGTTATGTCCTCGTGTCTAAAAGCAGTTTATCCAGCAGTCGACTCGGTTCAGAGTCAAGTGGAACTGTGCATGTCCTCCTCTTATGACTGACAGCAGTGATGCGGAGAATGGCCCAACAATGCAGCAGTGCATGTGTACATGTGTGTGTGTGTGTGTGTGTCTGTGTGTGTGTGTGCCCTAAAATGAACTGCTGACAACTCCAATAGAGAACAGTGACTCCACATCAGCCGGGCCAGAGAAATCCACACTTTGCTCTATTTTTAGCTGTGTTGCTCAGAAACGGAGGATTCAGTCTTGCGCACTCTTGCAGCAAGATCACTTTTCCTTGGACCTTTAAAGTCTCAGTCTTGGCAAACCTACGTTCACATTTTGGGTTGATCTACTCAACACAGACACTGACTCTCCAACAAGTCCATGTTAATGAGCTGTGACGTGACTAAGGTGAAACGAAGTGGAATAAAGTGCACAGAGGGTGAGCAGCTGCTTTATACACTCTAGTATGTAAGATACACACCCATCAGCTACTAAGGCTCACTGTTAGAGATGCTTACACTCGCTGACCATCAGCTCCATTCACCATACAGGTGCACCGTTCATTATCTGTCAGCCTCCCTCTCACCACCGGCCGGGACCCACACCGGACCGCCTGTGTGTATGCTGCAGGAGAAGAACAACCAAACACATCCTCTGTAGCACACCGTGCAGCAGGGGGCAGCCATATCCAGCACCCGGGGAGCAGCGATGGGACGGTACTTTGCTCAAGGGTACCTCAGGGCGACCTATCGGTCTGGGATTTGAACCCACAACCTTTTGATCCTTGGGAGTCTTTAGGCTGTGGGGTGGGATTCCTGGACCAGTAGGTTGCCCTGAGGTAACTTTAAGCAAGGTACCGTCCACAACACTGCTCCCCGGGCATAAATTGAGGCAGCAGTGGCCACGTTAATATCACAAAAAAAGAAGATGTACATTTTAAAGTGTTGAAACTAATTTCATTTTCATATTATAACAGACTTTATCCCATAGTCTGCTGCAATCTGACACAGATTTTACAAAGTGGTACTGTTGGTTTTTCAGCTGACTAATAATTGTTAATTGTTCTCATTAACCTAATGTTCTGTGACGGTTCTGGAGTCTGGATCTCTATTCGTTATGTTAATAACTGTTAATGGTTCGTTAATTACTTATAAATAAGTTTTTAAGCTGAACGACAACGACTCCAGACTTCCGAGGGTTGATTTCATTAATCAAGTGTGCTCTGATACTTGAAAAGAATGCAAACATTTAAGCCTGTGTCAGAGTATCACTCCTGGGACTGCCACCAGCAGTGACCATAAAGCCTTGACGAGCTGAACTTGAGAAGGCTGAGATGAGCTATGAATCCCTGTTGACCCCTGAGGTGTAGCTGTAAGTTAAAAGCTCTTGGGATTACTCATTCTGCCCATTCATCACTAGAGTAAAACGATCAGCGATCGCTTGGCATGATGAGCAGGTCCCAAAATAGCAGCCCGGCATTATTTAAGCAGCGCTTGACACTGAAGCGCCTTCAGTGATTGTTAGTTATCAGTCACACGGAAATCTGTTATCTGATGTAATTCAGCCCAGCTGGATGAGATGCACTGTCTGAGCAGGACGCCCAGGTCACCCCTGGTCAACTCATACAGTGAGGTGGAGGAGAAAGACGAGATGAAGCGGGAATCTTACGAGGCCACCTGGCTGGATGTGGTGATGGAGACAAGGCCAGAATATAGGTACGTTCCTTTCCTTGTTCCTTGTGAAGGTGCTCAGGCAAGGAGAATTCCAACAAGTCCAGACAAACTTAACTTCACATGCAGCTTTAAAAATGCCATTCTCTGGAAGGATGCTTCCCAAGAATCAGATTGGCTGCAATTGCTTCAACTCAATGGTTCTTCAAAGAACCGTTTTTGTAGCTTCTGTGAGTTTATAGAACCTCTACACACATTTGGAATCCAAAAGTCTGAAACCACAAGTGATGGAGCTTCCATTTTGCATCGTTTGCAATGATGTAACATTTTCTTTTCCAATTCACCCTTCATCAGAGGCGTCGGCGGGAACAGCAGGGTATTAGAATTTAGGAAAATCTTGGTACTCAGTGTCCTCATTTACTCTGATGTTCACTGGAGCTGCCGCAGAACCCACAGCTCTGCGTGACAAGCTTCAGACCAGCCTTTGAGTTATCTGAACACGGTCAAGTTCCTGATCAATGAAATGTTCAGTGTCACAGATTTGCTTAAATTTGAACAGTGAAAAAAAACAGCTGAACCTAAACACAGTGACCAGTGAAAACTGAACTCTAAACACTGAGGTTTAAATATCGTAAACTGCCACTGAACTGACACTGAATTTATAGGAAAAAACAAAAAAACCCGTAACTGGTTTAACATTCATCCGTGAATAATATTTAAAGGCATAATTCAGACAAAATCAATCAAATTTTTCAGTAAACTAAAATATTTGCCAGAAAAGATGTTTGGAGTCCAAACCCTGCTTTCTTTTGTGCTCCATATCATAAATAATATTCTGTCATTATATCTACCTTTAAAGTTACAGAATCTATGTTTGATCCAGAACAGCAAAAAATGTGTGTAGTCTTGGTTCCTCCCAAGGTTTCTTGGGGCAGTGGTGGCCTAGTGGTTAGGGAGTTCCCTCGCATCGGAAGATTGTGGGTTCGATTCCCTCACAAGTAGGTTTCCCTGAGGTACCCTTGAGCAAGGTACCATCCCCGTCACTGCTCCCTGGGCGTTTTCAATAGCTGCCCACTGCTGCACGGGTTTGAGTGTGCATGGGTTAAATGCAGAGGTCCAGTTTCATTGTGGTTCATGTGTGCTGTGCTGTGACCTCGCAATGACAAGGGTTGTCACTTTCACTTTCTTCCTCCAGTTTTAGGGAGCTCAGACTCGCCCTCGGTTTAATCACTTGGGGCTCGAACCGGATTCTGTAAAAGCTGCTTTGTGACAGTTGTAAAAAGTGCGTTATGAAAAAAAACTGACTTGACTTGACTGTAAAATGCTAGAATATTAGAAAACAGGACTACCAGAAGACTTTGTCCTGATTTTACACCATGTTATTGTATTTACAGTCCAAAGTTAAGGCCTGGCTCTAATATTCACGTTTTCCCACCTGATGGTGGACCTTTGGGTTAGGGTTTATAATCATGTCACACATATCAGCAGATAAGACTGGACACCCCTAACCAATCAGAGCTCATATATCGGTCGGTGAATAGAAACCGAGGGCGAGAGATTCCAACTGGTGAGTACACATGTAAACATATTCACTGTACTGTGCAAAAGTTTAAAACCTCCCCATATTGATGTGTATTGTACAGGGAACCACAATACAATGTTTGAGCAAAAATATTATTTAATACATGCAAAGCTCACCTTTAACTCATAATGTGGATTAAAGTAAAGAAATCTGAATGAATATACAAGGTTCTAGATAAGGGGGTTCCACCCTCTCAGCGTTCAGCATCAGCAGTAAACGAATCACCTGATCATCGTCTGCACCTGGTTCTTCTCTGCTTCTTGTCTTAAGTTAGACGCTTTGTTTGCTTGAAGGTTCAGACGTAGATCACTGTGTGGATTAACCAGCACAGAACTATCAAACTGCTCAGGTACAGAGACTGGACTGAACATGAGAGACAACAACACTGTCCTTCAGGAAGATCTGGAGAACTGCCTCGGCAAGCAGAGACTGGACTGTCACAGAGACAAACAACACTGTCCTTCAGGAAGGAAGATCTGAGAACTGCTCAGCTACAGAGACTGGACTGAACATGAGAGACAACAACACTGTCCTTCAGGAAGATCTGGAGAACTGCTCAGGTACAGAGACTGGATCGAAACATGAGAGACAACAACACTGTCCTTCAGGAAGATCTGGAGAACTGCTCACAGGCACAGAGACTGTAGTGAAAATGAGAGACAAAAACTGTCTCAGGAAGATCTGGAGAACCTCAACAATATTTTTTGATGCATAAAAAAATACAAGAAGGTCTGTCTCTCTTTGAAGGTGCGAGAAGAAATGAGGGTCTCTGGCACTTTTGCATGTACTGATATCCCAGTTCTTAATGATTTACGAACAATTCATGCACACTTCCTGGTCAAAATCATATAATTGTGTAGTCTCTCTGTGTAGTTTCATATAAAGCCTTAATAGATGTTAACACTTGAACACTCATAATTCTCTATGAGAGAGACTCATCATGTGAGATATATTATGAGCGAAAGCAGGTGGTTCATTTTGTTGTGCGCAGATTCCCAAACCAGACCATCCTCATTGGTCAGGATGGGGCGAAGATGCGAATATAGCCTGCCTTACAGAAATATTCTCCCTATACCAATTTTCGTGCCTCGAGACATCACAGCTACACACGAGACAGACCAGGAGACACCTGCTTCCCATTTGCAGTCAGTCATGAACGTTGAAAAGAGCTGGAATGAGAAGAGAGAGCCAGTGCCTGAGGTGAAAGGCAAGCCGCAAGCAATCCAGTCCAGCAGGGTGGAATTCAGGGCATCCAGTCTCATCTCACCGCCAAGGGACGCAGCCCAAAGGACATGACGTCCCATTCTAGAGTTGGAGTTGTTGCTGTTTACAGTTCATGTATTTTCCATTTTAAGGAATAAAGAAGGTGTTTGTATTTTTGCTGGTTAAGGTTAGATTATATGAAGCCCGGTTTAAACTGGATCATTTGATTATTACTGACTATTCACACTGCAGATTCATACTGGATTAAAATTCGTCTATTTATCATTGCCACTCTAAAAACTTCCAGTGAGATTCAAAATCGCCAACGTTGGCTAGTTCAGACTCTTAAAATGACAAAACCAGCAGATTCTTACTGGGCTCGAATCCCTCCAGAGTTATTACTGTCTGTTAAAACTACACCTTGTAAATTCATACTGGATTAAAATCCCTTCAGCATGACACGTCAGCCTGTAAAGAAATTACACAATGATTCACATTAAAAAGTAAAATCTGTTCCAAACAGTATCACTGTCATCTCTAAAACTCTGCGTGATTCTATACTGGATTAAAGCCTCTACCATTAGTGACCCGGTAAAATCTACCACACATGCACACCAGACTTACTGACTGAAAAATATCCCTGGAATAGCTAAAATCACAGAACCTCCATGGATCCAGCTGAGACAGGGCTTGTGAGAGATTCATGAAAGTGAAGATGAGGGTCATTATGATGATCTTCGTGCATTTAAAAGGAGGTGCCTCAGCAGCTTTGTTTAACCGTACATTAATGAGAATTCTGTTTATGAAAGATGCATAAAATAAAAATCAGGAGTTGTAGTTTTGGAGTAAGACTCATAACTGATAGTTTAGGCTTCAGTTTTAATCCATCTTTATTGTAATCTGGATTTCTTTCCAACTAAACTCATCATTCATTACTACACCTTCCAGACAGAAGGCCTGTCAGACAGTTTAGGAAGGACTGCTAATTGAAGCCAGTTCTCCAGACTTCTGGAAGGACAGTGTTGTTGTCTCTCATGTTCAGTCCAGTCTCTGTACCTGAGCAGTTCTCCAGATCTTCCTGAAGGACAGCGTTGTTGTCTCTCATGTTCAGTCCAGTCTCTGTACCTGAGCAGTTCTCCAGATCTTCCTGAAGGACAGTGTTGTTGTCTCTAAGGTGGCTCAAGACTTTTGCACGGTACTAAATGTAATATAAGTTAACGTCTGTAAGCTTCTAATAAAACCTGTGTGTATTAGTTATTAAATACACATTAAATTATATTAAATACTCATTTCTGTGTTTTGTTCTGATTCTTTACAGCACAAATAGTGACGTTTTACATTCATTAATTATGGATTACTCTTACACTTCTGTATCACCTTAGTTTTGCACACTAGACACGCATGAAAAGAATGATGTGAATGAAGACTGTGGTGGAAATGGCACAGCGTTTATTAACTTTATTTCTTTATCTGCATTTCTTTTGCAGGGTGATATGGTATAACTGGGTTACATCATTTTATATCTATCTGGTCCCATCACTGGGCCCCTGTCATGTTCTGCACAAACACACAAAGGCTTCAGCTTCACAAAAACTAGAAGAGATTCATATCCAGGCATATTATTTCATTTAAGGGAAATAAAAGGTCATTTGTCATTAGGCAGAAACTCTTTTAGTCCCTCTGTTTTCTTCCTGTGCGTCTGAAGGATGATTTGCTGCTGCCAGTACTTGAGATAGAGCCACATCAGCTTCCCATTTCTCCTGTCGTTTGGGTTCTGAAAGTTCACGCAGTAATTTTCATGCCAAAAAATGTCCTGAAGGTCCTCCTTCAAGCCCAGCTTGGCAGCCGCTGCATCCCTGGACACCTCTTCCATCATGCTGTTCTCCAAAAAATGCAAATCAGGCGACACGTAAAAGGGACTTTTGCGCAAAACCTCCTGCCTCCTCACCAACTGGGGCTTCAGTTTCCACAGGAGAGCCAGGGCGTCCTGCTGGAACTGCTCTCCCTCCTTCTGAGCATTCTGGAGCACCATCCTCATGGCCTTCTTCTCCTGTTTCACTTCCTGGCACTCCTTCTGCAGCTGCGTGTGTTTCTCCTGAAGTTGCTGGATGACTTTCCTGTGGTGCTGCCGCTCCCTCTGGAGTTCCTGCTCCAGGTGGACACCCGTCAGCCTAATGTCTGTGTTGTCCTGTTTTTCTCTGAACTGCGTCTGGGACTTGCGAGTCCAGATCCAGTCTGAGAACATGAACCAAGTATGGTCAGTGCTGTTTTTGTCAAGTGAAAGTGAAAGTGCTAGTGATAATGAACAGCACACAGTGAACGAAATGGATCGTCTGTGTCCAGAATGGGGCAGAAATATCCAGGACCCAGGGAGCTGTGATGGGGACGGTACTTTGATCAAGGGTCAGATTTAGAGCAGTTTTATGAAATAAGTGACATAAAATGTGATTATAACATATCATTTAAATACTATTTGACTACATTCAGTCAAAATGAAACGTTTACAAGATGATATAATTCAATATATTATGAAAAACACATGGACACGGGGCGGATTACAATCTGATCGTTTAATCCCAATGACATGTAATCTGTTTCTACCCAAACCTGGATCAGAGCCATTTCTTTAAAGACTCATCAAGTAGAAATAATCCATGTGGTCACCTTAGTTTAGAAGACTGTTTTTACATGGCGATTGCGTGGAATTACTAAACACTCTATAAATGGTCTTTTATTCTTCAAAATTCAACAGGCAATCTTTGTTACTGTGCTCAGAACAGAGATGTATTATCTCTACTCTTTTGGCCTGCTTCAGTTAAAAAGCACTCCTTACAACTTCAGCATGACGGCAATGATCATCTAACACAACCTGAAAAGTCTGCTGAAAAACAAACTATTCATTCAGGATCAAATAGAGCAATGATTGTTTTAAAAGACTTTGTGGATGTTTCATTATCATCCCTAAAGCACAGGAATACTTACACAATCCAAGACCAAGAGCGGCTGCACCTCCAAGCAGACCCCACTGCCATTTACCTCCATCAGCACCTCCTCCCTGCTCCTGCTCTTTACCACGGCGAATGTTCTTCATGAGGAGTTTCTGTTCAAAACAAACGAGTCTGACATTTCCTAAAGGTGTATTCTTTTATCAGAGTCCATTACAACAGAATGATGTAGAAATCAGCCAGACAATGAAGTTTCCTTTTGCAAAGATTCTTTGATGCTTTGAGCTGAGGGTGAAGTTTAAACTCAGCAGCCCAGGATGTATTCGCTTGTAACGACCCAGAACGTCACTGTTCCACCAGAACAGATCATGAAGGAGAGATTAAGAAGATGAAGTGAAAGTGACTATTAGTCATTGTGAACATAGTGAACCATAACCAAATACACACACACACACATCGTCCAGCAGGGGGCAGACATATCCAGCACCTGGGGAGCAGTGGAGGGGACGGTACCTTTTTCATTGAAACCTACTGGTTAGGACACCAATAACAACAACTCAAACATATGCAACCTTCTGATTATGGGACCTAGTGTTTAACCACTAGACCATTACTGCCCAAAGGACACCAAGCTATTGATGATTATTACCCAGTTTAAACACAAAGGCAAAGTGTGTTTGGTGTGTGTGGATGTGTAATGGTGTGTATGGGTGTGCATGGGTGCATATGGGTGTGTAATGGTGTGTAATGGTGTGTATTGGTGTGTTTGGGTGTGTAATGGTGCAGAGGGGTGTGTTTGGTGTGTACGGGTGTGTAATGGTGCAGAGGGGTGTGTTTGGAGTGTATGGGTATGTAATGTGTAGGTGTGTGTTTGGTGTTTATGGGTATGTAATGGTGTGTAATGGTGTTTAAGGGTGTGTTTGGTGTGTATGGGTGTGTAATGGTATGGTTTGGTGTGTATGGCGGTGAATTGGTGTGAATGGGTGTGTAATGGTTTGTACTGGCGTGTAATGGTATGGTTTGGTGTGAATGGGTGTGTAATGGTATGGTTTGGTGTGTATGGCTGTGTATGGGTGTGTTTGTTGTGTATGGCTGTGTGTTGGTGTGAATGGGTGTGTAATGGTTTGTATGGGTGTGTAATGGTATTGTTTGGTGTGTATGGGTGTGTAATGGTATGGTTTGCTGTGTACGGGTGTGTAATGGTATGGTTTGTGTGTATGGGTGTGTAATGGTATGGTTTGGTGTGTATGGGTGTGTAATGGTGTGTAATGGTTTGTATGGGTGTGTAATGGTATGGTTTGTGTGTATGGGTATGTAATGGTGTGTAATGGTATGGTTTGGTGTGTATGGGTGTGTAATGGTGTGTAATGGTATGGTTTGGTGTGTATGGGTGTGTAATGGTGTGTAATGGTTTGTATGGGTGTGTAATGGTATGGTTTGCTGTGTATGGGTGTGTAATGGTGTGTAATGGTATGTATGGTGTGATGAGGCAATGGGAAAGAGGCTATTTTTCTCATCAGTATCATAATTATAGTAACAGATCGTGTGACAGCGGCTGAGGCATGTGACCAAGAGGGTCATGTGGGGTTCCTCACTGTTTTCTTATTGGCTGAAGTGCTGACTTGCCAAGTTGGAGGAAAGACTGGAACGGTGTGTCTTAAGCATACCAGCCACATGGGGATGACATGAGGTATCGAGACCTACGTCACTTCTACAGGCTGGTTGTTGTTCCTGCAGAACCTTCTTCATTTCCTCATGACACACGATGACTTTGTACATAAACAGATGAAAGTGTGTGTTGGAACTGCAACATGTGGGTAAAGCAAGCTGTTTTGAGGTGTTTTGAGATCTTGTCTTGCCTGGATAAAGAAAAATAAAATGGCAACCAATATGCAAAGATTGCTCCAGCTGCAAACTGAAATATTTGGCAAAATGAACATTTATTCCAAGTATCTTGAGCTGGGAAATGTTCACGTTCATCATCCGCTGCTTAGTGTAGCCCAACAGAGCCCAGTTCACAGGTTTAAAGACAGTCCATTGAACCTAAAGAGTTTAATAAGAGAAGTGAAGGCACTGATTTTAAATGCTGCTCATTTGGACTGATGAGTCCCTGGGTGATGAAGGGTTTATTAACAAGCCCTGTTCCTGGAACACGTTTAATGTTTTCCAACAACCAGCCCAGAAACAATACGGAGTGAACTTACCGTAGACTTGCATCCCAGAAGACTCCAGGCTCAATCTCTGAACTCCTACAGTCAAAACAACAAGCACGCAGAGGCCTGTCCTACTGGTTCAACCAGAGCGCCATAAAGAAGGAGGGACGCCGACGGTCACAGTGGATGAGTGAACATGAAAGGTTTGTCAAATAAAACTTTAAAAAAGTCTTTTAGGCTAATACTTCCTATTTATTTATTTATTTGGTATTTTGAAACTGAAACTCCCAATAAGATTCATATCAGCTTTATGGCACATCTTCATGATGACAGTGGTTCAGAGTGAAAATAACCCACCTGTGTTAAGACACACCTGTGGATTAAAAAGTTTCTCTTGGTGCATTCATGGAAGGACAGACCAAAAAAAAAAGAAAATAGCCAGTCAGAATCCAGCACAGTTGGGTTATTAAACCTAATATGGTGTGGAAATGTATTTCCCTGCTCTCTAAACATTAGTATTTGCTTATTGTTTCTGATCTTCAAACAAATGTGGTGTGGTGCTCTTTCTTGCCAGCGTTCGTCATCTTGCCAATCTAAGTTAAGTGATCTGAAACAGACCTGCAGCCGAGTAACGTTCTAGAGTATTTATGAACTTTTGGAGCAGTTTAACTGGGTGCCATGATGACGTCACGGTTAGTCGCTTCACATTAAGAAGGTGTGTCTGCCTGTCTATCTGCTCTAGGATGGACTGGAAACTTTCAGAGTGTTATCTGCTCTATGAGAACTGCAATAGGCTCCATCACCCCCTGGGATCCAAGTCAGGATAATAATCATCCAGACCAAGGGAGTCACAAGGGAGGGAAGTGCTTTTTCACATAAGTGTGGACTTTTTGTCTTGTATTTCCAGGTCCAGGAACTGTAGCATTTTTCTTCTGACAAACGAGTTGGACAGGAGCTACAGGGGTTCTCAGTCTCCCACTTGGACAGATTCCAGCTGAGTCTGAACCGATCACAGCAATGTCCATCCAACAATCCATCGCCTTCAATTATCATTCCCATTTTAATGTTTTCAACCCATTTGTTGGAAGAGGTGAAGAAACCCACAGACATACAAGGACAACATGAAACTCCACAGCTGGAAATCAAACCCAGAACCCTTTTGCTGAGCGGCGACGGTACTGCACCACCATGGCACCAGGTAAAACAGTCCCTTCCAAATATCATTTTTCACATTCATCACTATTTTATCATCAGTGGCATCTCAGAGAAACTCTCACGGCACACGCAGATGAACCGCTTGTTTCGGAAAGTAAATAAAAAGGGCTCGTGTTAACTTCACACTTTCATTCATGAGACAAACTTAAAAAAAAAAAACACACACGCACACACTGGATGATGAATCTTTCAAATGATCGTTTATACCTGCAGGGACAGGTTGGTTCTGGTGCAGCAGATACTTTCATGCTTTTTGAATCGACCGGCACATGCTCAAAAAGAATAAAAAAGATTTCATGGAGGAGGTAATGAAAGTGCTGTCAGTCTAAAATGATTGTCAGTATGCTCAGGAGCTCAAACCCCAAATATTTCATAAATACATTATACGACAAAACAAAAGTACTACTGCAAAACTACAAGGCCTGAAACAGCCGGTTCCTGTTTGATGTGTTCGAGGACAAATAGCATCTTTCTTTGATTCATTATTTCTTTCTTAAATTCCTAAAGTCATGAGTTCCAATCCAGCAAAATTTAGCCAGTTACCTGCACTAACAAACCAATTAACCTGCTAATTGAATTAGGCATGTTAGAGCAGCACTAAAATGTGCAGGACCAGAAGTGAAGACCCATCTTCTGTGGTATCAAGGTCACTTGACATTCTTCTGCTCCCCTTTCAGGGCCTCCTCTGCCTTCTTGTGCTTCTGCAGGGTGACCTGCAGCTGCCAGTACCTGAGATAAAGCCACATCAGCTTGCCGTTTTTTTTTCTGTCCATGTTCAAAAAGTCTGCACACTGCCTGTCATTCTTAAAAATGTCCCTGAGGTCCTCCTCAAGACCCAGCTCAGACCCAACAGGGTCCTTGACCACCTTGAGGAGAATATTCTTCTCCATCTCCAGCCGGCGCTCCCTGGGTATCAGCATGCTGCAGAAGGCTTCCTGCCTTTCCACCAGCCGCAGCTCCAGTTCTTCGAGCATAGCCTTGGCTCTCTGATGCCACTCTTCTTCTCGCTCTAGAGCTCCATGAAGAGCTATCCCAGCAGCTCCAGACTGCAGGGCAAGCTTCTTCTCTTTCTCAAGCTCCTCACGCTCCCTCTGCAGTTGCCTACGCTCCTCCAGGAGCTGCTGGCTCTGAGAAACCAGAGCCTTCCTGTAGCCCTGCACGCGCTGACGTTCCTTCTCCAGCTCCAGCTCCAGGAGGGCGGCCGTCCGGCGGTTCTCCGTCAGAGTGTCTTTGTACTTCAGTTCCAGGTCTCTGGTAAGGGTGGCCATGTTCTGATCATACTGGACCTTAATTTCCTGGATCTGCTTCTGAGACTCCCGAGTCCAAATCCAACCTGGAAGATCAGATCATGCACAGATGAAAATTGCAGCTAATCAATATATTAAAGCTAATAGAAACTGTATAATATACATAGCAAATAAATAAATAGCAGTTATTATACCTATTTATGCAAGTATATGTAAATAAATTAGTCCACTGTTTAAGGGCTGCTTTTTAAAGAGTGGTCACACGTGATTCTTCAGATCACATGTTTTGTTCAACCACAAACGTGTATGAATTCAAGAGATCCTGCTGGTGTGGGTTTCCTCTCAATTCACACAAAAATTACTTTAAAGCTCACAGTTTTCCCCTCACATTCAGTCTGCTAAGTGTGGCTTCACGATGATGTAAAAAACCTGTTTATCACTCAAATTGCAACATTATTACTCATTTGTTTACCTAGAATGTCATTTTTTTAGGTCAAACCTGTTATTATAATCAACAGGAAAGTAATGTCACTATTAAGTAATGCTTGTAATTAAATGCTCCAAGGGCATTTGCATACTCAGTGTAAAAATAAAAAGGGATTAATATGAGAAACCTCAGATTTCTTGTTCAGTTTTTCTGGAAGATCTTTGTTCAAGTCCTGTGATTAGTGATTTACCCTCACAGTTCACAGGAAAAAATGGCACGAGTTACTAAATAAACTGTCCTAAATGTATTCAGTAATGCACTCTGTTACCACGCATAAAAAGAAATGGATTTTGAAGACATTTAGAATCATCTTGTAACGGTAATCTTGAAAATCACCTGGGTCAGTTCACTGCCTTCTCCTGAACTGAAAAGTAGGACACCTTTTGGTAAACTGCTATAAAAGTGATATACTTGTGTATTTTGTATCTAAGCTGTATTGATTTTTTGGACATTCTGGATGCCTTGAAGTACCCTTGATCAAGGTACCGTCCCCATCACTGCTCCCCGGGTGATGGATATGTCTGCCCCAGGCTGGACGGTGTGAGTATGTGTTAAATACAGAGGATTGTGTTCTGTGTTCACAATGACAAATCATCACTTTCACTTTAACAGATCTCATAAACAAGAGTTCTATATGTATGTATATTTTCTTTTTTGTGTGTGGAATTTTGAATCCCTTGCTTTTTGTTCTTCCTTGTGTTGTGCTGCGTTAGACAATGACATGACTAGTCACTTTCACCTTCACTTGGCTAAATTGTAAATGAAGGTCACCCTTGATATTCTGCATGAAAGCTGATTATTTGGGTTGAGCTTTGTTTGGAGCTTTAACAGAATCCTGTAGGGTAAGTGACAGACTTTATGGTGGTGATGATCATCATCCCCAACTCCAGTACTTACGAAAGGCAGCAAGACCAAGCATTGGGACCAGCAGGGCATAGTTCCACTTGCTTCCATCAGCACCTCCATGTGGGTCTGGTCTTATATTCCATCTAGGAGGATCATTCAGGTTGTTCATGGAGAAACCCTGTTGAAAAAGATATGACAGCCTTACACCGCTGATCTGAGGCACTCCATACTGGCAGCATGCCTGTGGTTAAGTGTTTTGATGGGTTTCCACACTTCCCAGCCACATCTGGGAGATCTCACTGCTTCTGGCTAAGTGAGAGCCCAACTCTCGCGAGAATACCGGCAGGCGTGTTTGTGTTGACAGCAGTGCGGACTGCAACAGGCAGCATCTATATAGACTGCTTTTGTAGAAAAACAGCACATAGTGCTACCCCAGCACTATGTAAACTCTATTAAAGTATAATAAATAATAAAGTAGACCTGAAACACGTCAACGTGCGCTCTGCACTGACAACACCTAGCACAATGCTAAGCTAATGCTAAATTCAGCACCTGCTTCACCGCGCATTTAGCACCCCCAGATTTTAACACAGCCGCGGGGTCCCGGGAGGAGATATTTAAACATATCGGTGCCCTTGCCCACCTTGAGCACAAAGGGTTTCCGTAAACGCCCGTCGTCGGTGCTGTGCAGAGTTACGCACTATCTTACGCCGGGAGACGTAAAATACGCAATTTTGTCAGAGCGCACGAGAGCAAACCATTCTGTATTCTTCGGGGGGTGTGCTGTTATCAGGAATGGGTTTTCTAAGAAAGTACCACAACCCTCAACAGTTCTGACTTAGTTTCAATTTACCGTTTATTATTTTCTTCCATAATACGTGTCGATTTATTTACTCTCGGTCTTGCAACACTAGACTTTGTATTGCCCGCTCCCGTACTATCCTGAATAGTGGTAGAACCCATGATCCTCTGGACCCAACAGGCTGCTTCAAAAGCACGTTTTTGTGATTTTAAAACAGTTGTATTACTATAATCGATTTGTCAAGTGTTTGAGAATTTATAGCCTCGGTGTTTGTGATTTTACTTCCTATATAAATTGTAATATACTTTTAAAAAGTGTAAAAACTTTTTGCTTCTTTCAGCCCAGTGTGTTCTCTGTATTTCCATCTCTAAGCAAACTAGGAGCCAAAGGGAGCAATGGTCCTGGAGCCCTTTTCAAAATGGGGATTGGTCCTTTTTTGTGTCCCACATATAGGTCCTGAGACAACTGTGCATACTGCTCTTTATAAATGAGGGTGTCCATGGAGAACCAGGGCTGTCAGGCCATGTTCTTTATGAATGGCGTGACTCAAAGAGCAGGAAATATCAAGTCAAGTCAAGTAGGATTTTATTGTCATTTCAGCCATATACACAGTACACAGTGAAACGAAATAACGTTCCTCCAGGACCCTGGTGCTACACATAGGACATCAGACACAGCATAAGACAAGGCAAGACAAGAGCAGACACAGACAGACAACAGACAGTACCTTCATCACAGACAGTACCTTCATCATCGGGCTGCAGTGTTGTGGAACAGAGCAGCCCAGGTAGTTGGGCAGTGAGACAGTGTAACAGAGTAACAAAGTGTAACAGCAGCGTTTGGGGTAAAGTGTGGATGTGCAACTATTAAATAAATAGTAGATGAGTAATAAGTGTGAAGATGTTATCAGTTCAAGAGTCTGATGTTCAGGGGGAAGAAACTGTTTATCATCCTGGAAGTGGAGGCCCGTATGCTGCGGAACCTTTTCCCGGATGGCAGGAGGGAGAAGAGAGTGTGGGACGGGTGGGAGGGATCATCCACAATGCTGGTTGCTTTGCGGATGCAGCGAGTGGTGAAGATGTCCTGAACAGAAGGCAGAGAGATCCCGATGATCTTCTCAGCTGTTCTCACTACCCGTTGTAGGGACTTGCGGTCTGAGATGTTGCAGTTCCCGTACCAGGCAGTGATGCAGCCGCTCAGGATATCTGGCAGTCTAACCAGTTAAGAAATAAATAATTAATAATATGTTTATTTCTAGGACAGGAGGCTTATATGGGACAGGTTTATTATGAGACAGTGATGGTCTAGTGGTTAGGGAGTTGCCCAGGACTGGACGGTTGTGGGTTTGAATCCCAGATCAGTAGGTTGCCCCGAGGAACCCTTGATCAAGGTACCATCCCCAGCACTGCTCCCCAGGTGCTGGATATGTCTGCCCCCTGCTGGACTCTGTGTGCATGTGGGTTAAATACAACCAATGACGCAAGGTGGTGTGAAAGAGGAAGATGTAGACGTGATTTACCTTTTAGCATTTCAGACACTTTTATCCAAAGCGCGGTACCACAACTTCTGGGTCCACAGCTCAGTGTCCTAACTCTAGGCTACCACCGTTATTATTATTAGGGAAATTAAAACGCAAGAAACATGAAAGATATGGGCCATTTAAAAATGTTCTTTTTGTTATGGCTTAGGCTTTCTGTCTGTAAAAATGTTGCTTAAAACAGTTTTTTTTAATTTATTTTGGCCAAATTTATAATTTGTTTGATCTTTCAACATTTTCCTCTTTCAGATTGTTCTTATGTGCAGTGATGAAGAGAATTGCAGACTCTGATTTTTTTCTGCACTATACAAATATGAAAATGAATTCCCTTTCCTTTCAATCCCATGTCCTGTTTACTAATTTATCAACTGAAATATCTTCCACCTAGTCTTTATCTTTATTAGTCTTTAGAGGTGGTTTGAAACCAAAGATCAGTATAAACGCAGATCAGAAATGTGATCTTCAGAATAAACTCGATACAAGGCCGCTGCATTGTTTTTAACATGTTGACATTTATTATAGAAAAAGGGTCGCACTTTTTATTGGCAGTATACCAGCTTCAGGAGATTCACAGGCTGAACCAGTAGGGGCGTTTTCTGCTGCGTTCTACTATTCGTTTGTCCTTGTCAGCATCACGTGGGCTTTCATTCTCATACAGGACCACAGTCTCCACTGACGCTGCGTTCAAAGGGCGGCCTTCCACGATCTGGATCTGCCTTCGTATCAAGGCTGTCTCCTTCCGGACCTTCTCATAGCAGAACCCACACAGAGCATGCTTCTGTTTCAGGTTCCCACACTCTGGACAAGGCTCAATATTTGTCTGCATGGAATAAACGACAGAAAGGTTCCAGTTAGTAAGAGTTTAATTTTGCCTTCATCATAAATTTTGACAATACACTTCTCTGAGTAGATCAGGGTTCACATCAGAACCTCTAATAATGACTGCATGCATAATAAGAGACAAATTCCTAACAAAGCATAAAAATTCTGAAAAAAAAAGTATAATAACAGTAACAAGCAACCCCATTATTGTCTTTTTTAGTCATTTTAATCTTTTACTCCAGCCACTGTTACCAATCTTGTTTATTTATTCCTGTGGACGATAAAAATACATCCACACTCCAACTATACACATTTAAAGGGAAAGTGCAGCATTACAAACTTGCCTGGACTTTCATTAGTTTATTGGGGTTCCGTCTTCTGCATCGGTTGACCTCGATGGTGCGTCTTTTCTTGGGCGCCGCCATCCAGAATATGCTGTCCAGGAACCTGGGCTCAGAGCGGTCTTCATCTTCTCTGATGTGCTGAGGCAGGAGGTTGGGACCATGCACTGCCAGAGCTGGACCTTCACACACACATGGAAGTTTTACCTTTTTCCCCAAAATTACAAAATATTCCCTCCTCATTTCAAACAACACAGATTTAAAACTGAGCTGCTTTGAACGAACTGTTGGTGATCTTCGTATTTACAGCGGGGTTATAAGGAGTGTTTCAGTCTGTTTTGAAACGTTTCAGGACAGCCAATCAGAACAGAGATTATTTACACGCAGTCTTAAAGGAATAGCAGCAGTTTAATTATAAGGACGACAGAGGGGGTGAAAATGACTCTTTTTGGGACACGACCTGAAAGCGTCATAAGTGGATCTTAGAGAGAAAAATAAAAGAAAATCGAGGAAGAAACGATGTAAATGACTGAAGGAGACCATCGGTCTTGTCCAAGCCACGCTGCCCTCTCTGTGAACTCGCTCAGCTGATGGAAAACCAGACCGTCTGCTCACCCAAACTCCGCTCGAGTCCGGCCGCTTCAACCAGACTGGACTCCAGCCGCTGTAGTGAATGCCTGAGAAACCGCAGAAACCCGGACACCGACATCTTTCTGACGATTTAGGTTTACTTCTGCAGAGCCTTGAACATCCTCACGGTCAATCCGCCGCGCCTGCGCACTGCTACGAACTGGTGCATGTCGGGATTTGTAGTTGGAGGAATGGAAATCTAGTTGCAAAACCGCTGCTTGCGCTTTTTTCTTGTCAAAGTCTAAAAAGATATATTGACATATTATGTATTCAAAAATAAAGATAACACACGTTAACAGTTAAACGATAGCAACGAAACGACTTTGCTACCCAGCATGCACTGCGAAACCCCTCCGACCAATCGTTTGGCTTAGAGGTTTGACGTCACTTGCAGGACGCCGAAACAGTAATGGCGGAAAGAGGGTACAGTTTCTCGCTCACCACTTTCAGGTAAACGGTTCGTGCATTATTTGGCAGTTATTTTGTGTTTGTGGTTGGGGCTGGTTTTTGGAAGTGTCTCAGCCTTTAGTTAAAGATGAAAATTAGGTTCAGAGGCTTTCTGGAGCACAAGGCCGCTGGAGATGCAGAGTCACTGCTGCTCGGCTAACATGCTAACTCCAAACAAAACCTGTTTAAAAAGCTCCGCTGGGTTTAGAAGCCGAATATAACGCTCGGACGTATTCAAGATTAAATAAGATAAACCTTAGTCGCTCAAAAATAATTTCCTCCGAGCTTCTGAAGCCAATGCCTTTCGGTTTCGGTTCAGCGATAAACACTGAGCTGCCGCTCGTTTATTTTAGATTCTAAAGAATCGGTTGGATTCGGATTCTAAAGAATCGATTGAAGTTTTTGTCTTTGTTTTGATTCATTTTTTGATATTCAAACTTTAATTACTGATTCTGTTACCTATTGACATTGATGATCCTGTCTCGATTATTGATATTACACACCTTATTAGATTGTTCAAATTCATCTTTGGATTGGATTTCTGAAATGTAGCATTCAGTTAACATTTTTAAAATTTACAGTTAGGTTAAATTGTTAGAATTTGTTCAATTCAAATGTTGACTATATTCAAGATCCATTTTGATATCATTTATGTCATATTTGTGCTGGGGGTTTGGTGGGTTAAGATGCCAGTATGCATCTTTAAATAGCAATGCTATTTAAAACACACCACTACAACTATGAAGGAAGTTTGTTTAATAACTAAGAGGAGGTTTATGGACTTGGTAAGAGAGGACATGCAGGTGGTCGGTTGGAAGGAGGAAGATGCAGAAGGCCGGAAGAAATGGAGACGGATCATCCCTAAACGGGAGCAGCCGAAAGAAGAAGAAGAAATGTGTTGTGATCTGGGTTGGGAGTCACAATCTTGCCCATCTCAGGGTCTGGAGGATGTGCTGTTAAATCACTGGTTTAAGTTAACAGAGTAGAAAACACTCTCTAAAAGACTGTTAATTGTGTGCTCTGTAAAGTATATGAGTGTGCTGGCCTGTGTTTTTTGCAGCCCCTCGGGGAAGCTGGTCCAGATTGAATATGCTCTCGCAGCTGTCGCAGCAGGCGCTCCCTCAGTTGGGATTAAAGGTACAATACGTAGCATCCTTTCGCTTCTTCATTACGTCTGTTTACTAATGCAGGTCTGTCTGTTGAAATAGTCATTAATGAAGAAATCTTCTGTTGATATGCTCATCGGTTATAAATGAATGATTCATTCGCTAACTGTTCTTCATCCACAGCTGCAAACGGTGTGGTGCTGGCAACAGAAAAGAAGCAGAAATCTATACTGTATGATGAACAGAGTGTCCACAAAGTAGAGCCCATAACCAAACACATTGGCATGGTGTACAGTGGTATGGGCCCAGACTACAGGTATGAGCACGTTCTTTCATCATTATGTGGTCTGGAGCGTGGAGCCAACTGTGGTAGGAATGTTTATCGTGTGTTTTTTCAGGTTAGACTTACTTATTGGTAAAATGTTTTAAGGCTCTTTTTTTTTTGTCTGCAGGGTTTTGGTGAGAAGGGCGCGAAAACTAGCCCAGCAGTACTTTCTGGTCTACCAGGAGCCCATTCCTACAGGCCAGCTTGTTCAGCGAGTTGCTTCTGTCATGCAGGAGTACACGCAGTCCGGGTAGGTTTAAATTAGACACAACGTATAGAAGGGAGCAAACGGAGGATGTGTTATTGTAACTGGAGCAGATTAGATTGTGAGAAGTAGGCTTATCATGTCATATGGCTTAGATTTCTTTCGTGTCTGGTTTTGCTTGTAAATGTTTTTTTTGTAAATATTGCTTTTAAAATCGTAATTGCACTTTTAGCTTATTTACATTTGAACATGGCACAACCTGCTGGCCCATTTTCTTTTGATCAAACCAATAAGGACTAAATATTGTGTAATAATTGATTGTCATATGGGACTAATCCCCAAGGCTATATCAGAATAACTCGCTATAAGCATTGAGACTCGGGGAATGAGGTTCTTGTCTGGTATTCGAACAGATTCATTAAAAAGCACAATGTTTGCTGTGTTTCGTCACAGAGGTGTTCGTCCGTTTGGTGTATCACTCCTAATCGCTGGCTGGGATGAAGACCGCCCGTACCTCTTCCAGTCCGACCCCTCAGTATGTACTTCTGTTTGCAGCGATTTTGGAAGATGAGCATCGGTTTTGTCTAAAGTGTATCATGTTAGGAGGGCCAGGCAAAGAGAAGGGTAAACGAGTGTCATTACAGACTTTTCTGGGACTCCTTTCAGATTCCATATCCGTTTATTTTTGCTTGAAACTTCACTCAATCTTTTGTGCCTGAAGCAGAACCGAGTGAGTCCCCTGTTGTTGGAAAAGGGCAAACAGGAAAGTAGTTCTTAAACGTTTCTTAAATGGTTCTTTAATGATGTAACTCAAACCTTTGTAGCTTCTTAAACTGAACATTTTTTATAATGAATGTGCAACAGGTTTTAAATTTGGAATTGTGTTTATAGTGGTGGGACAAGTATTTATCAGGGATATTTAAGAGTCTACCAGCGCTCGATACTGAGAAAAACTGTTTTAGTCTAGAGGCTCTCAAAACAATGAGACGTTTTTTTTCTGAACATGCGTCCAGTATCAGATTTGATGTGACATGGATTTGATATTTTTGATATTCCCAGCTGTATGGACACAAATCTGTTCCAGGCTGCTTCAGAATAGTGTACATGTACAGTTTGTCTTTATTGAAAAGGCAGTAGGTCGTATTCCGAATGTTCCGAGTCTTTGCCGAAGGGCCTTTTGTTACCTTTTCCTAATAATTACCAAGTTGGCTGCTTGCTTCAAGGTTTGTGCTGCTCGTGTGTTTGTTTGTTGTTGCTCATCCCCGGTGAGAACATTCTGATGTGCTTCTTTCAGTGAGAAGGTATTTTCAGAGTAAATAAGAGCACAACCTCACTGTAGGAGCTGATGATGTGCTTTCCTTTAAAGGGTGCCTACTTTGCATGGAAAGCCACGGCGATGGGAAAGAACTATGTGAATGGAAAAACGTTCCTTGAGAAAAGGTATTAAAACCTTTTATTCTGCGGTCTGACCTCAAAGCTTTTTCTGGAGAATTTAAATAACCTTACTAAATATCAGCGTAACCGTCTCGCACCGATGTGTTTCAGATATAACGAGGACCTTGAACTGGAAGATGCCATTCACACGGCTATTCTGACCCTGAAGGTAAACACAAAACCGCGTGGTCGCCGTACATTTTGATGAGAAAGATGAAAAGATGCTGCAGCACCGATGAGCTTTTGCGCAAACTTGCATTTGCTTTTTTCAATGAGCATGAAATGCTAATTTTGCGTTTGGACTTTACTGTGTTACAGGAAAGCTTTGAAGGTCAGATGACGGAGGACAACATCGAGGTGGGAATCTGCAACGAGGCAGGCTTCAGGCGGCTGACCCCTGCAGAAGTGAAAGACTACCTGGCCGCTATCGCTTAACTTCACCTCCATTCTTGCCGATACACTTGTTTTTTTGTTTATACAGCTCGAATATTTGAAGAATGCACTGCGATTGATGGTAGTTTATCGGTCCTATTTTTTTTTACCTAAAAAAAAATAAACTACCGGAGAAAAAGCAAGAGTGTTCCCCATTATTTCCTTTGATAAGAGGATGGAATATTAACATCTTAAAGGGCCCTTATCTCATTTACGTACTTTTCCACTTTACATGAATTTCTGTGCACAAAATAGTCATTTTAGGACTCTTGGCTGTGATTTAAAGTCTGCTTTTATTATTCTGTAACGTCTAAAGATGATCCAAGGGACATTAACCCTGCGTTATGCTCGATTCAAAGCACAGTCTAAAGAGCAGATTTTAAGAAAACCTGCCACGTGAATGCGTGCGGATGCATTGTTGTGACAACACAAAAACAATGAGTTCTCCAGGTGACGTCAGAGGTGGTGTTTACATGCATGCGTTGAGTTATGAAAGGCGAGGTGGAGGAGTGTCCTGGATGCAGAAGGGATGAAGGTACAGACGCGGTCTCTCTCTACAGCGCGCGTGCGCTCTCGCAGTGGGCTTGGCCTCCATAAACCAATTAGAACCCCGAGCGCGGCGTTCTGCAGGGCGCGCCAAAAACCCGACCGGCACCTCTTCCCAAACGGATCCCTCCGCGTGCGCCTCTAAACGCGTGTGCGGCGACGCGGGACGCGATTCCTCGTTTTAAAGGCGCCACATTTCCGCGGCGGTTTCATCGCGTCGTTTTCGCCGCGTGTCTGCTCTTCCTGGGCATCCGACGGGCGGCGAAATCCGCCAAAATCCGGCGGCACTAATTTTCGTCTCGCCTCGCGCGCGGTCGTGCTGCGGCACTCGGTGACGTTTATGGCGCCAGAAATCAAGGAGGAAAGCGGGCTGCTGCTGGAATTGCGTCGCGGGCCGCTCGAAGGGAGGCGTTTAGATGCCCAAAAAGGCAATAAAGTATCAGTAACCTGGTTTCAGTGAGATAACGACGCCATGGTGATGCTCCGCAGCGGCGGAGGAGGCAGCAGCGGCGGCGGGGCCGCGACCAGGCGGGCGCCTCCAGAGATGGACTCCAGCTCCGAGTTCCTGTCCCTGCGGCGGCCGCTGCGGCAGTCGGCGCGCCTGAAGAGGGGCCTGGACGACAGCTGCAGCAGCGCCGAGAACAGCCCGAGCAACGTGAGTGCCTCACAGAGCCCTCCTCTGGGTTCTCCGGGCTTGGGGAACTTTTGAGCGCCTGCGTGCTTCTTTAACCCCTGACGGCTCCTCTAACTTAGCGGCGCGGGCTAACTTTCAAAACATCGCCATGGCAACCGCGCGAGGCGCGGGTAAAGCGTGTTTACATTCGAGCTTCTTTAGATTTGCCCGTTTTTTCGTGTTTCGTCTGAACAAAAGTCCCGAAATGAAGAATGGACGCGTTTTTTAAACTCTCCTCCCTCGATTCCTGTCAGACAGACATTAAAAAATGGCGTAAACTCGAATAAATGTTAGTGTTTATCCTGCGGAGCCGCGCGACCCGCTTCTCCCTCGGCAGACCAGTGAAAGTGAAAGTGACTATCATCGGGAACCGCAACCAAACTAGTTCCCTGTATTTAACACACGCACCGTCCAGCAGGGGGCAGACATATCCCGCACCCGGGGAGCAGTGATGGGGACGGTACCTTGATCAAGGGAACCTCAGGGCGACCTACCGGTCGGTTACTCTGGAACAGCCCGACATGAGCCCAAAGTCACCGAGTTTAACGTCAGCTCTCTCACCTCCGTGATCCATGTTTTAAATACCCGTGTACAGGGCTGCGGCCGCGGACCTCTGATGACCCGGTCGGTGCGAGTGCAGGTTCTTCTGGAGAATAACCGTTTGCTACTGTAACCTTAAGGGGCAGCGGTGCTCTAGTGTTTAGGGACGAGATCAGGGGTCTAGAAGGATCAGAAGGTCGTGGGTTCAAATCCCAGACCAGCAGGTTGCCCTGAGGTGCCCTTGAGCAAGGTACCGTCCCCCTCACTGCTCCCCTGGCGCTTTCAATATCTACCCACTGCTGCACGGTCTGTGTGTGTGTGTGTGTAAACAATACAGAGGTGATTTTGTTGTGGTTCACCATGTGCTGTGCCGTGTTTCACGATGATGAGAATAGTCATTTCCACTTTAAACCTTCAGAAGGTCACGGGTTCGACTCCTGGACCAGGTCGTGGGACCTTGTCCTTAAACACTAGAACACCGCTTTCCCGGCCGGACAACTCCCATCTCTCATTTAAGTCAAAGTAGCAGGAAACATTCTTGCTGGTGCAGCTCATCAGGGACGGATTCTCCAGCTTGAGCAGTTGGTTTATCTCCAGAGTGAACAGCTGAAGGGCTTCGTCTCCACTGATAAGAGGCTGTTTAAAAAAAGGCGCCTGTCTCCCCACGTCACGCCTTTCTCTCAGTTCTGTCCTTCACGCCTTAGCAAATGAGCAGATGTAGGAGTTCGGTGTCTCTGCTGCTGCTGGACAGCTGTGACCGGGTGTGTGAGTTCATCCAGCGTGTGCTACGTTTCTGTTAGTCCTTTTTAAAAAGTTCCAGGACAGGAATAAAGAAGTAATATTAGGTGACCATGCATGAAAGTGACTGTCATTGGGAACCACAACCAAATCCATCCTCCGTGTTCAATCCACACGCCGTCCTGCAGGGGCGGACATAGCCAGCACCCGGGGAGCAGTAATGGGGATGGTACCTTGCTCAAGGACACCTCAGAGCAACCTTCTGGTCTGAGATTCAAAACCATGACTTTCCAGTCCTGGGGCCTCGTCCCAAATCACTAGTCCACCGCTGCCCCTCCCAAATGAACTGGTAGATGTAATGTAGTTACCTGATCAGTGGGAACTTACTGTGTGGACCTGAAGATGTTCAAGAACATTTACTCTGGTAATAAACATTTAATTAACATCTTGTCCAGAGCGACTTCCATGTCCTGACTGCAGGGACAGTCCCCCCCTGGAGACACTTAGAGTTCAGGGTCTCAGGAACCCAAAGGTTGTAGTGCTGGAGGTGGGATTCGAACCTCTTGGTCTGCAAGTTTGTATCCTACCACTAGACCGCCCCACTCCCACTATAACAAACTGCTGTTGAAAGTCAGAAGAAAGCTTCACAACAACGATAAGATGCAGTTTGTAACATTGTTTGGGAATAAATAGTACAAAAGTAAATTCCTGGAAAGGCTGTTTGTAGATGCGGCAGCTACTCGCGGTAGAAGCTCTTCCATCTTTCCCTGGAAGGTTTATTCACTTATTTTTGTTTTCTGCTCATTAATGTACCAAAGTGCACCGAATCCACGGTAACGTTGCTTCTTCATCATTTTAGCGATGTTTGTCTGCCAAAGAGGAAAACGGCACCGAGAGAGGAAGCCTGAGGCACCGGACTCAACGGGACAAACAGAGTGTGACGTTCGCTGATCTTGGAAACCAGACCAACGGGACTCCTCGGAAGGAGGAGAAAAGAACTCCTCAGAAAGAGGAGAAAGGATCTTCACAGAAGGAGGAGGAAGAAATTGTGCGACACATAAGGTACTTGTGAATTTGTGGTGGAACTTGTGAAGCGGTAAAGTGTAAACGCTTCTTTTACTCATCTGGTTTTTAACCTTTACACAGAAAATCTCCAAGATTCCAGACGGACGGCGAGAAATCTGGTGACGAGAATGCCGGTGAGTCTCACGCTTGACGTCTGAACACAATGAACGCTGTAAAAGTTCGACCTTCATAATCTTCCAGCCTCAAACATCATCAAACATCATTGTTCTTGTTCAGCTGTAGAGGAGGTTGACCGGGCACCCACCCCTCACAACCTTCGTCATCGTTCAAGAGAGGACAAAGAGGACAGCGCTGTGAGACGCAGCTCCAGAATCACCAGATATAAGCTAGACACCAGGAACCAGTCCGTGCTCTATGACAGGCTTATCACGAAGTAAGGTTTCTCCCAGAGCGTCACTCCGTTCAGACGCTGGAGGGTCAAAGACTTTTCCTCCTTCAGCACAACTCCGTTCAACTCATGAACTACTTGGTCTTGATTTCACGTCAGCTGGGTGTGTTTGAGAAAGTAGAACACGATGCAGTGCAGTCCGACATCCTGACCTAAACTCAGATTTCACGTTAACACTCCGTCATATTGTTAATAACCAGACCCTCAGTTCAGCTGCTAATAGGACGCCCGATATAAAAGTTCAAACTTTTAGATTTCAGATTTGTTGATAAGTTTGCGTTAGGAGATCCTCACGATATTCTGAAGAATCCTGAGCGCAGTTTTAATCAGAAAACCTGGAGAAATGAAAGTTAGTCATGAGTTTGATGAAATAATGGAAGTGTTTTTCTCAAGAGGGTTAAACCTTTAACTCTTATCATGGAGGCTCATCCGAGTTTCGTTGGTGTTTTTACAGCCTAACATGTTTTGACTTCTAGCACCGCGGAGGCTGTTCTCCAGAAGATGGACGACATGCAGAAACTGCGCCGAAGGCTGAGAAGCAGAGACTCGAAAGAGGAGGTTTGCTCCGTCCTCTAGAACTGGGACGTGTTTACAGCAGCCCGCTCTGATTACAGCTCCTAACATGACATTTGTCTTTCTGTGTAGAATCACAGAATGTACTCTGGCACCAAGAGGAAGAGAATCACGCGCTCCTCCGTCAGAACAGACGAGGAGAGCGTGGATGACCAGGAGAACGGTGAGGATTTACGTTTCCAGGTAATGTGATGTGATGTGATGTGATCTTTGGGGTCCACTGATCCAGAGTATTTTCCCCAGACTACAGCGATCAAGAGGATGATCATGATGGCAACGAAGATGATGAGGATGGAGAAGGAGAGGAGAACGATGAAGGAGATGATGATGATGATGACGAAGAGGAAGAAGACAATCGTAAACGCTACGAATTCAGGCAAAGAAAAGCTGTTGTCCGCTACCAGGCTCCTCTTGTTGGTGTGTTATGTTCATACAATGTTTAAATCTGTTAAATTCCCAGCGCTCTTCGTTTCTGGGGGGGTTTTATATCTACACGTTACTGTGCACTGACAGCAGAAGGATTTTGGAGTGATTTTACTCCGTTTAAAAGATTGGATTACACAAGTAAACCAAACCACATATCTGCCAGAACTGTTAGAACACCCGACAGCTTCGTCGAGACACTGATCTGGACAAGGATTTAAGGAAGCTGAACTGAATGCTGATGTAAATTGGACATTTTTGTTTCTTGTTTTGTAAAAAAAATCTAAAACCCTTAAAAGAAAGACTGCAGTCCTTTTTAAACGCACTCTGAAACTTGTTTAGGCCCGTTATCGTTTCAGATTGTTCTTTCTTTTTATCCACAAACTTAATATCTGTTCCGTGCACCACTGGTTTACTGCTTGTGTGTGTGTGTGTGTGTGTGTGTGTGTGTGTGTGTGTGTGTGTGTGCGCGCATCTATTTTTTATTTATTTATTTTTACTGGACGTTACAGAGCCGAGAAAGCAGAGTATATTTTTCCGCCGCCACTCGACCCCGATGAGGAGGAGATACTCTTTCAGCGCCACGGGACCCTGCAGCCCGTACACCCGACGCCGGAGCAGCAGGTCACCTTTACTCAACACTTTCAATCCCTTCCTTCACGTTCTCCTGATGACGGGGGGTCCTGGGGCTCCTTACTTCTTCACTGATGAGCTTTAATGAGTGTTAGTGTAAAGTGCAGGGATACTCGCATACCAGCGCATTACTGTTTCATTAACACAGAGGACGACTTCAGGCTTTAGGTTGGATCTTGGTGGTTCACAGATCTGCGGAGTTTGTTTTAAATCTGCGAGTCAGGGACCGATTACCTGACCAGCCCTGATCAGGAGACGCTTGGCTCAGTTTCAGCTTTAGCGCTCGTTCTTCATTTGTCTTTTGTCTCCGTCTCTGACTCTGCAGTTTGGGACAGAATCCATGCACTTGCTGCTACAGTGAGAACGTGCTGGCGGGATTAAAGTGAAGTGTCTTTTTGAACAGTAGTGAATCTGTTGGTGAGCTGGTTTCTCTTCCTGCAGCAAGTGCATGGATATGAGCAGCATCTTAATTAATCTGATAAACTGATCTTTTCATTTATTTAATCTGCTTTGATGGAACCGAACCAGGTATTTGATGGTTACAGCAACTAAAACTAGTCTTCAACAGTGTTCGGTATGACAAACACAACTTTTACACTCACCTTTTGCACCATGTGTGTGGTTTTCCACCTAAAATTGGATTTTAAATGCGTTTCTTACCTCAGAAGGAGGCACGCCATCCACAGTAGTGACTCCACGTCTTCCTCCTCTTCGTCCGACGATGAGAAATTCGAGAGACGAAGGAATAAAAGTCGGAGCAGGTCCATGAACAGGTAAAACAATCTCTCGGTGAAAGATGTGCCTGGAATTAGGTCGAGATTTCCACGTCGGACTTGCGGACGAGCTGATGATGAGAAACTTGGCTTTGTCTTGTAGGTGCCTGCCGATGAACTTCCTCAAAGAGGATCTTTTAGGAATCCACAAGGACCGAATAAAAATCGGAGCAAGTCTTGCAGACGTTGATCCGATGCAGATTGACCAAACGGTATTTAAAAAACAAAGTGCTTTTCATTTTAACATGTAGAACGAACATGGAGGCTATCTAAGGCTTTCTTTCTTTTGAGGATCTTGTTTTTTTTTTGTAATTTTTTTT
Source organism: Hepsetus odoe (assembly GCA_017165825.1). Lineage (NCBI taxonomy): Eukaryota > Metazoa > Chordata > Actinopteri > Characiformes > Hepsetidae > Hepsetus > Hepsetus odoe. Next base: position 16,299,876 of record CM029389.1, read on the forward strand.
TTCTTTTCTTTGGTTCTAGGTGCGCTTTGACAGCATTGGAGGTTTGGGGAGGCACATCTCAGCTTTAAAGGAAATGGTGGTCTTCCCTTTGCTTTATCCTGAGGTCTTTGAGCGATTTAAGATCCAGCCGCCAAGGTTCGGCACTAATTCATCAGCTGTCCTTTATAACTTCACCCTGTTTTTCTGCAATGACCCGTAGCCTCTTCAATCTGACACGCGATTTTGTACAGCTAGAAGACAGTTTGCTGGAATATCTTGTGACATGTGTTTGCAGGGGTTGTTTGTTCTACGGCCCTCCCGGTACAGGAAAGACCCTGGTTGCACGGGCCCTGGCCAACGAGTGCAGTCAGGGGGACAAGAAAGTGGCTTTTTTCATGAGGAAAGGAGCCGACTGCCTCAGCAAGTGGGTGGGAGAGTCCGAGAGGCAGCTGAGGCTACTTTTTGACCAGGTGTTGAATTTTACGTTCCCTGATAGTTGAACAGGTATAAAGATGAAAGTCCTTTTTTGTACATTAGATTTTTGAAACCTGTGCATCATCCCGTTCTTCATGGACTGTTTTAAAGGCATACCAGATGCGTCCCGCTATCATTTTTTTCGATGAGATTGATGGGATCGCGCCAGTGCGATCCAGCAGGCAGGACCAAATACACAGGTGTGTATAATATTTAAAGTCGTACCTTTTGGTTATATTTGTCTTTAAATGTCTTTAAACTGCATGTTTAGTATTTGAGTGTTAAGGTGGGAGCGGAAGGAAGGGAAACGTTATAAAGGTTAACAGTGATTGGTTGGACAGTTTGATGTTTTATTGACGGAACCTTTTTTGCAACAGCTCTATCGTGTCCACACTGCTGGCTTTGATGGACGGGCTGGATAGTCGCGGTGAGGTTGTCGTTATCGGAGCCACTAACCGGCTGGACTCCATAGACCCGGCGCTCAGACGGCCCGGACGTTTCGACAGGGAGTTCCTGTTCAGTCTTCCAGACAGAGAGGTGATCCAGTGCCTGCGTGACTTAACTTGGCTCTTTGCGTTCCTGTTTTAGATCAGGTGTTTCTATACCTGCTAACACACTAATGGTGATTTTCGGTGTCCCCGGTCACCTGTGGGTTTGCAGTATCTTGTTCACACAGATGACTCAGTTTGTGTATTTGTGTGCTTCTAGGCTCGTAAAGACATTTTGAAAATCCATACAAGACCGTGGAATCCACAGCCGTCAGATTCTTTCCTCGAGGAACTTGCAGACAAGTGTGTTGGTAAGTTGACCCGTCCCGGTACCCGTTGTACCGTCCCGGGTCAGTTACTCTCACTCCCTTTTCTAAAACGAACGCTTGTGAACGCTCGCTGAATCACGTGACCCGTACGTGATACCGGTGCATCGAGTGCTGTTTTGAGCACCTGTTTTATCACCATTTCAAGCAAACGTCACTGAAATGAATGTAAATTATACTTTGTAGTTTAACCTTTTTACTGAAAGGGTTTCCTGACATGTCAGCAGACTATCAGGTGACACCCGCTGAGCTTTCTGTCTTCCGTTTTGTGGTTCTCTAGGTTACTGTGGCGCCGACATCAAAGCGGTGTGTGCAGAAGCGGCCCTGTGTGCCCTGCGGCGCCGCTACCCCCAGATATATGCTTCCTCACAAAAACTTCTGTTGGATGTGGCGTCCATCAGTGTGGAAGGGTGTGACTTCCTGTCGGCCATGAGAAAAATAGTGCCTGCGTCCCAGCGGGCTGTGGCATCTCCAGCCAGAGCCCTATCGTTGATAGTCCGGCCCCTGCTTGTCAACACTCTGGACAAGGCTTTAAAAGCCCTGCAGAAGCTCTTCCCTCATATAGAGCAGGGCCTCAAGAAGAAGAAGGACCGTGGTATGTGGGACCACTTCTTCAGTGGTCACAGTGGTTTGACTGAACTTGCCTTTTATGTAAGAAAGCAACAAAGAGATTTTTCTTGGCTTGGCTTGACAGTGTCCCAGCAAAGGGGTCAGAATAAAGAGCAGCGCTTGGAATAAAATAGTAAGAACTGGGGACGGTAGAATTTATGTCCCGTTAGTTTTTCCTGTCGGTTTCCCCAAAACTCTTCCTGCCAATCCTATCAAGACACGCCTCTTTTTTTTGTTGTTGTTTTTTTTGTCCTAAACATTCGTGATAAATGAAAGGATTGTTTATCGTCAGTCATGATGTGGAGCGATCTGCTGTTTCGTTGTCTGCTGTAGGTGGTGGAGCTGGTGTGTTGGATGACCTGTTGCACAGCGATGATGAAGGATCCTCTCTGTGCTCAAGTAACCCTGCCCAGAAGAACGCCGGCCCGGCTGGGAGCTTCCTTCAGCTGAGCAGGTTGGTCTTCGTGAGCGCTCGTCATCCAGAAGAGATCCTTTATTCCAAATGAGAATCTGAACTTTATACCTTCATAATAAACAGGGTGACCTGGCGCTGAAGCTTTTGAAGATGTGTTGGTGGCTTGGTAGTTTACACTCTGTGGGTGTTCATGTTGCAGGAGTGTTCTTCAGCAGCCCACTTCATTCAGGCCCAGGATGCTGCTCTGTGGGGGTCCTGGCTCTGGCCAGAGCACTCACTTGGCCCCTGCTATTCTCCACACCTTGGAGAAGTTCACTGTCTATACGCTCGACATGGCTGTCCTTTTTGGGGTCAGCACCGCTAGCCCAGAGGAAGCTTGTGCACAGGTACGTGGGATACTGTTCAAACATAACAGTGTATCAGGTTACCAAATGCGTTCTAGTATTAACAGATCGTAACGGGCAAGTTTTGTGAATCTGACTGGCTGTAATTAAGCTCAAGGGTTCTAGCAAGTGAATCAGATTCAGGAGGTCCAACACTTTAAAGGAACCGGAGCTGTAAGTACAGCACCGCCCTGAAATTTCTTTCCTTCTTTTTTTCCGGCGTTGACCAGAGGAGAACAGGTTCCCCTTTTGGGTCTTGGTTCCTCCCAAGGTTTCCTCTTCCTGTTTTGGAGAGTTTGCTTGATTTGACTTAGTCTGGACCCACTCCTCATTTCTTTGTATTTTGCTAAACACTCATTTTGTGGGTGCAAAAAGTATCATTTTTTGTCACACTTTTATTTAAAGAAAGAGTGCTCCAGGCTGCAAAGTGTCTAAAGATACAAGGTTCTAGATAAAGAGGTTCCAACCACTCAGCAGTAAATGAATCTTCTGATCATCTGGAATCATCTCCACCTGTTTCTTCACTGCTTCCTGTCTTGTTAGATGCTTTGTTCTGCTTGAAGGTTCAGCCGTAGATCACTGTTTATCTTCTGAAGCTGGTCAGGTACAGGATTGGGGTGGTGATGGTGGTAGGACACCAAGAGGTCACAGGGTTGAATCCCACCTCCAGCACTGCCATTAATGGGTTCCTGAGCAAAACCCTAAACCCCAAGTGTCTCCAGGGAGACTGTCCCTATAATCAAGAACTGGAAGTTGCTCTGGATAAGAGCATCTGCTGAATGTCAAATGTAATATAAACAAAAACTTTGTCCATCACAAAGCTCTGCTACAATAAATTAAAGAAAGTCTTTTTTTTTTCCTCTTTGGAAGTAAAATAAGAAGAACTGACAGAAGGCTGAAGACTTTGACACAGTGCTGTAGATTGTCACTTTGTCTCTGCGTGATGAAAATGTTAATTTGTGTCTCTTTTCTCCTCCAGCTGTTTTGTGAGGCCAAGAGGACAGCTCCCAGCATTCTGTATATTCCCCACATGCAGCGCTGGTGGGACACTGTAAGCTCTGCCCTTAGAGCCACCTTTCTTAGCCTGCTGCAGGACATCCCCTCCTTCTCGCCCATCCTACTTCTTGCCACGTGCAGTCTCTCCTATCAGGACCTCTGTCCAGAGGTACCCGTTTTCCACCACCTGTCTTTCACCATCAGAGCTTTTTATATCTCCATAAGAAGAAACTCTCCATTTCTCATTATTACTACTCCTGCTGACTCGTGACTTCATTGTTTGCTAAAGCGTTATCCTCCTTTAATTCCTGGTTAAAGGTACAGGACCTGTTTCTTCTGGAGTATGGAGAGGTGTTTGATGTCCCACTTCCATGTGAAGAGGAGAGGCACAAGTTCTTTGAGGATCTCATACTGATCCAAGCTGCCAAAGGCCCGACATCTAAAAGGGAATCGGGTACACATGCGTTTGTATAAGTTGAAGTGCTGCTGTAGCGTTTAGTTTAAGTTACTGTGTTTATCAGACACTCTGATCCAGAGCAACGTATTCAGTAACATATCAGAGCTTCATCTCCACTTCTGCTCTTCATTCCTGTAACCTGCTGAAGATCAACTGCTGATGAACTAATACTCAGCCAATTAACACACTTCTAAACCCTCGTATCTGAGGGAGGGAAAGTAGTTAATTTACCCAGATATTAGTTAAGTGCCAATAGAAGAATGGAAGAGAAGATGATGTAGAAAGGTATAAGAGTAGAGAGGGATAGAGAAGAGTAGTCCCCTAGAACAGGTGCGTCTTCAGATGGCACTTGAAGACAGGAGGGACACAGCAGTTCTGACTAGGAGAGGAAGTTCGTTCCACCACTGAGGAGCCAGGATTGAGAAGAGACTCAATGCAGCTGGTCTTCTCCTCTTCTCTTGAGCACGGAGGTTCAAGACGAGTAGTGCTGGATGTTACGATGGGACCAGAAGAGACAGGTTTGATTAGTGCAGACAAATTGAGAAGGTGCAGGACTGATTTTGACTAGCAAGATTAGCAAGTGTTAAGGATTAAAGCAGCCACAGGGAGATAGTGCCGGTCCCAAAGCAGAGGTGAGGTAGATGAGAACTTTGGACAGTTGAAGGCGAGTCCTCCAACAGCTTCTGAATCAAGTGAAGTGCTCTTGGTGCCTTCAAGGGAAGACCTAGCAGAAGAGAGTTACAGGGTCCAGTTTGGAGATGAGCAGAGACTGGATGAGCAGCTGGGTAGTCTGGGATGAAGTCTTCAGATGTTGTGGAGACCTCTGTTTAAATGAAACGAAGGGAACTCTGGTAAAGATTTAAAGAGTGGATTCCATTTACGTTGTGAAATGTGTTCTTTCTGCAGTACTGAAGGCTACAGAAGTCCTTCCAGTGGCTCCCCCACCTCCTCCTCGCCTGCTCTCGGAGCAGGAGCAGCAGAAGCTTGAGGAACAGGAAGAGGACACACTCAGGGAACTCCGCCTCTTCCTACGTGATGTCACAAATCGCTTGGCTCAGGACAAACGTTTCAAGGCTTTTACAAAACCGGTGGACACAGAGGAGGTTAGAGTTTAGATGTTGTGGATTTTGAATTGTGGGTGTTTTTAAAAAAAAAATTTTTTTTTAATACATTTTAGAAATATATGTTTACATTAATAAATGCATTTCAGAAAGGATAACTTAAAAAAAATGTTGTCTATGATTTTTAGGTTCCAGATTACACTACAGTCATAAAGCAGCCCATGGACCTTTCCACAGTCCTCACTAAAACTGACCTGCACAAATATGTAACTGTGGAAGACTTCCTTCATGATGTGGATCTCATCTGGAAGAACGCTCTGGAGTACAACCCAGACAAAGACCCCTCAGGTGAAACGAGGATTATTAAAAGGAATGGCCTTTAAATTCATGGACAGATTGTTTTTTTTTTTTGGGGGGGAGAACTCCCTTCTCCATGATCTGAAACATGGGCACTCGAGTTGCCCTGTGGCTCATCAGAAAGACAAGGACGGATGTGAATTAGTTTTAAGCGTAAAGAATTCTACAGTAAAAGTTTATTTAAATAATGAAACCAGTTTTTTTGTACGTAGCTGTCTGATAAATAAGTGCACTGTAAAATACCGTTTGACCTAAATGTAGCCTAATATTTCCCCTTACAGGGTGCCCGGTGACCCAACTAACAACCTTTTCTTCCTGTATCAGATCGATTAATCAGGCATCGAGCGTGCACGCTCAAGGACACGGTCCATGCCATCATCAAAGACGAACTGGATGAAGACTTTGAGAAGATCTGTGTGGAGATCAAGGAGTCGCGCATGAAACGAGGTTCTGTTTTATCGTTCGTGAAGTTTCATTTTTAGAAATCAGGTTTACCTTTTGCATTAAGGATGTTGTGGAGATAAGAAAACTCGTATGTCCATTTTCAGGTTGCACAACATCAAGGTTTACTCCTTCGTACTACCACGTGCTGCCAAAAGTCTCTACGTCAGCAGAGCCGAAGACCAATGACTCGGTCCCCCCAAAAGATGCCGCTCCTGTTGTTACACCAGTGACACCAAAACAAGCAGGTAAACGTGGAAGGGGACTTCCTGTGCTCCGGAGTTGGAACACAAATAGGCATTTGAAATTAACTAGGCAATTATGTTAAGCAGAGAAGGAGCTTCGGGGACAGAACTGGACCCCCTGGTCCTGCTGGGAGGAGTTAGTCTAAACTCTCAGGTAGAATTTGAGATGGTCACTCTATTCACTTGGTGCTCAGACATGATGGTGATGCACTTTAGATCAGATTTAAAACCTCGCTTAGTTAACGCCACAGCTGCCACTAATCTTTATTTTTGGCAGAAATCGGTTTAATAAAACCTTAAAATCTGGTTCATGGGTGTCTGCTCTAATTAGTCGTGTCTCTTTTGCCTTTGAAAACGATGCCGGATGATGTTAATGAATGTCTTTCATTTTAATGTCTTGTAGGTTTACAGAAGAGAAAGAAGCGCAGGAGGCTGTGGAGCAATGGCTTAGTCCGCCGGAAGAAATCTTCACAGTCGAACTCGAAAGAAACGAACGAAGTTGAGTCCGGTGAAGAGGAGGAGGATGAAGAAGAGGACGAAGATGGCGGGAAAACGGCAGAAAGCGACGGGGCGGAAGAGAAAGCCAAAGATGTCGAATCTGAATCGATGGAAGTGGAAAATACTCCATCAGAAGAGAGAAACACAAACGCCTCCCTGCTTGTCCAAAACGGCCACGATAGCAGCGGGGAAGGAGAGGATCCCAGTATGGGTGTGTCCGTGAACGGGATCCAGGATGGACGCGCTTATGAGGGCTTGCCAAATGGTGGCGCTGTAGAGGAGGGCGACAGGAGTGAGGTCCAGCCTGCGGAGGGCGCTGATGCTAAGAGTCTCGAACTTGGAGCAGAGGAAGACCCAGGGATAGGTATCCAATCATAATTCAGATTAATCCAGAAGTTCTCAAATGGAGGTACCTCTGGTTCCAAAAACAATCAGTCTGACACTCCTGTTGGCTTTCTCCAGAAAAGGGGGTGAGACGCATGACTAGAGGACTGAAGACGCAGGTCCAGCAGCAGCAGCTTCTGGACGTGGACACGACTCTGAGGATCCTGGAGCAGAGGAACCAGCCACTAATTGTGGATCACAGCAAGCTGAAGGTAAAACATTGCCAGTCAGATACTGTTAGTGATACAAGTATGTCTTCTACAAAAATGGTATATTTTAACCATCTTCTTGGCCACTGGTGTTAAAAGGGGTGGTGAAATCTGTACACAGCCTTTATTTGTGTAAAATTTTATCTGTCCTGATTTGGGACATCAGGAGGTCTGCGGAAAAGCGGACCATCCTCTGAGTCGGTCCAGTTAGGATGATTGAAGATTCGTCAGTGCCATACTGTTGGTACAGGCTGGTTTCAGCAGTGTGTAAACTTCACAGCAACACATCAAAGCCATGTTTGAGATGGTGTGATACAATAAAGTGAAGCAGGACCGGCAAAGACAAACGTAATCACAGGACACACTTTCATTCTTCTCAGTATGGATCTCCATTATAGTATACATCAGAATATATCATTTTCTGAGGCCTGATCATGTGGAACAGGCAAAAGTGCTGTTTTTGTTGTAATCAAACCCAGCCAGTGGAAGAACTTTGGACATTGGTGTGCGATATGTGGGGGAACTTCCAGAAAACGTTTCGTCTTTTCTCCTTTTCCTTGGAGAGCTGGTTGTGATTAATGCTGGGTCTTCCTCTCAGGAGCTTTTGCAGAAAGTGGTGATCAAGACGGAGGGGTATGAGGTGGACCGGCTGGAGAAGCTTTATTCTCTGTTGTGTCAGAGCATCTACAGACACCGGAGAGACTACGACAAGACCACACTGATACAGGTATCACAGGACTGCAGCACATCCTGTAGTGCCAACAAGACCCACATCACACCACACGGGTTACAGTGAACACCACGTCAAACAGGAGGAGGCTGGAGCACTGCGCCAGACCTGACCTGTTCATTTCAATTACATTTCAGAGGGTGTGCACATGTGATCTCATGATTGGGGGGGTATATACAGTACTGTGACCGCTTTCGGCAGGTGTGTTACTTGGGTGTGACTACCTTTTGCCTTCAGAGCAGCATCAGTTCTTCTAGGTACACTTGCACACAGTCAGGGATTCTGTAGGATTATAGTCGGTGTCTGATCAACCGGTTTTACCAAACAGGTACTGATGATCATCAACGTCACACGGAGGAGAAACACAGTCATGTTTGGAACGACCGACTGGCCGAGTTCCTTCAAAAACTGTGTGCAAGTGTACCTAGAAGAACTGATGCTGTTTTGAAGGCAAAGGGTGGTCACACCAAATATTGATTTTTATTTAGATTTGTATCTAAATTGTGTGTGTGTGTGTGTGTGTATGGATTTAAGTAATCCCAGTGATTTTTGTCCTTTTCTCTCTGCAGGAGATGTTAAAGGAAGTTGAAGATTTCTCCTAGTTGGTTTTTACATCACCAGTTGAACTCTTCCTGCAGCAGATTGATAAATTCTATTTTACTATGGGGCGGGGTGATTGGTGTGAGGGGCGGGGTGATTGGTGTGAGGGGCGGGGTGATTGGTGTGAGGGGCGGGGTGATTGATAAGTTGTATATTTGATGATTTTCTGTCCTTCTATTAAAGTCTTTGGCAGAATGCTGGTCTTCAGTTCCTCTTCTTCCCTCCAAGCAGGATTCCGTTCCCCCTTAAGCGGGCCAGCGTGTGAGCGAGCGCTGCTTCTTTTAAGGTGGCGCGGGAACTCTGCTGTGGTGCGGGTGGCGGAGGGCGGAGGGGAGTCCGGGGCGTCCGGGGCCGTGTGGTGTGTTTTAGAGTGAGAGTAAAGCGCGGAATGGCCGTTCTCGGAGGGAGTTTCCACTCGCCGGCCTCGCAGGCGCGGGTGTCACGTGACCCCGCCGGGTCTCCGGGTCGCTCGGAAGTTTCCCATCGTGCAGCGACCGGACCGGGGCTCTGAGCGGCGGCTCGGACCAGCAGGTGTCCGGAGAGTCGAGTGGAGGCCGTCTGCGGCTCGGTTCGAAGGAAGGGCGCCGCTCTTTTTCAGCCCCTTTTGAAGTTGCGGAGGGGAGTCGCCTGGCGATGACGTAAACGCGTAACTGACAGCGCCTGGCCGCCACAGAAAACAACAAAAACAAAAAAGAGCCGCTAAAATGAACGCAAACCGCCGTTTAACGTGAACGAGGTGCAGGGTCTGAAGGGTTCGGCGCTCCATCTGGACCGAAAGAGGTCCGCGTCCTGCGAAAGGAGGGGTAAGGTTGCCTCCTCCAGTTAGCCGGAGAGCTAACGGCTCCCCAGCCCGCCCTGCTGCGCTCCGAGGCCGGGAAAAGCTCGCGGCCGTGCGGCCAGCAGACCCTCCGCGGCCCCGGTGAGTCCGAGTCTCTCTCTCTCTCTCTCACACACACACACACACCGCGCTTTACCGCCTCACAGCCCGGAGCTCCAGGCACGTCCTGTGAGGTCAAACTACCTGTAACCTCCATCTTCTGTCTGGATTCAGCAGCGCCAGCTCAGCTGTTCTTACTTTCATTTTAAACACAAACTCTTTCCAGCAGCAGTGGAAACATGTAACCTCCGCTCTTTTATTTCTGTGATGAAGTTAGTGTTTTTACTTTCATTTAGAGCATCTAAACAGCAGTTTCACTCTAAAGTTCATAAACATGGAGTCCAGATCCATCCTTCAGACCTAATCTCTCTCTCTCTCTCTCTCTCTCTCTCTCTCTCTCTCTCTCTCCCTCTCTCTCTCTCTCCTCTCTCTCCGTGTGTGTGTTTCTTGACTCTCTCTCTCTCTCTCTCTCTCTCTCTCTCTCTCTCTCTCTCTCTCTGTGTGTGTGTGTGTGTTTGTCTCTCTCAGCTCTTCTGTTAAGGTGACGGACCTCTAGCATGTGAAAGCACTTTTAGGTGCTCCAGACAGCCCCTGCCCCCCTCACGTCCTCTCTCTGGTGCCCTCGACACAATGTCAAGCAGGAGGAAGTCCACAACCCCCTGCATGGTGCTTCCCTCAGATGTGCTGGAGCAGGATCCAGACATGGAGACCCTGGCTCGGGATGAAGGAGCCAAGAATGCTGCGGATGGTCCCACAGAAGGAGCGGTAGTACCCGCAGAAACTGAGGGAGGTGAGGGTTTCTTCATGGAAGGGTCTGATCTTTTAGGTCGGTCCAGTGATGTTATGCATGACATGCCCCATGTCCATCTACATGCTTCATCTGCACTTCTGATCTTCATTCCAATAACCTGCTGAAGATCAAAAAAGTTAATTTACCCAGATATTAGGTAAGTGGCAATAGAAAAATGGAAGGGAAGATAGTGTAGAAAGGTATAAGAGCAGAGAGGGATAGAGAAGTGATTTAGTGCAGTCAAGAATCAAGGTGCAGGACTGTTCTTGACTTTGAAAGCAAGTGTTAAGGATTAAAGCTGCCACAGGGAGACTGCAGGTCCCGGAGCAGAGGTGCGGTAGGTTTTGAGGAATGGGTGAAGTTTACAGATGAAGAGAAGGTGTCTACAACGTAGAAAGATTAATAATATGAAAGGAGAAAGAGAGATGATCATTAAATTTGACACCAAGAGTCCTTGCAATATGTGAATTCCCCAAAGAAATGGCAATGTCATGTCTTGGTGATTGATTGCCCTCCGTGTAGAGAGGCTCAGTCTTGCTGGGATTAAGTTTGAGGTGCTGAGAAGTCATCCATGAAGAGATGTCAGGCAAGCAGTTTGAGATTCAGGTTGAAACCTGTTGATCATTGGAGAGGATTAGCTGAGTCCTGTTAAAGGTACAGGCAGCCGAATGGGTTTAAGGCCTGCTAGCTGCCTGTTCGTTTTTGCAAAAATGTTGCATGACGGTGAAGTTGTTTTTTCCCTTTCCAGACCATGAGGACAGTTCAAGCCATTCAGCAGGAAAACGCCCCTTCACAACCACTGTGGAGCAGTCAGCCACTGAGCTTAGCACTGAAGGAAGTTTTGCTCCGGCTGAGACGGAGGAGAGTGAAGACTCTTCAGTCACCGGAATCTCACTCAGCAAAACGCCAATCATGAAAAAGAAGAGCAAGCCCGAACCCAAGAGAATAGCTGTGTCCCTCAAAGGGGCGGAGGAGTGCGATGCTCTAGTCGAAAGCGAGGGGGATCCAGAACCAATGGAGGCCTCCGTTCTGGGTACGTCGGTCGCAGCGGAAATGATGAACCCGGTTCTGGCTGAATCTGCAAAGCCTGGTGTGCTTGTCAGCATTCCCAATCCAGTGTCCACTGAGCCAAAGAAGCCAGTTATGAACCCTGCCACGGTGCTTCCTGCTGGCCTGGCTCAGGTCTTATCGGCACTTCAGGCCCAGCAGAGCGCTCAGGCTCAGCTTCTGATTCCAGTGAGCAGCATTCCAACCTACAATGCTGCCATGGACTCTAACGCCCTGCTGGTGAACACCTACAAGAAGTTTCCCTACCCATCTGCATCTGAAATCATGGGCCTAGCAGCTCAGACAAAGTTCAGTGAGGAGCAGATAAAGATCTGGTTCTCTGCTCAGCGTCTGAAGCATGGCGTGAGCTGGACTCCAGAAGAAGTTGAGGAGGCTAGAAGGAAGCAGTTTAACGGGACGGTTCACACAGTGCCTCAGACCATTACAGTTATTCCAGCCCATCATCTGTCTGCCACCAACGGTCTACAGTCTATCCTTCAGACTTGCCAAATTGTGGGCCAGCCAGGCCTGGTTCTGACGCAAGTAGGTACCGCAAACAGTCTACCAGTCACCACCCCCATCACCCTGACCGTCGCAGGTATGCCTACTCAGAGCCAGGCACCCAAGATTACAAGCAATCAGAACAGCCCCGCTGTTAGCGAAACAAAGCGAGCCACCACTGTCCAGCCTCCATCACTGACCCCTCAAGAGAACTCTGCCCTCAGCACTGATCATTTCGGCCTGCGACCTAAGAAGTCAAAGGAGCAGCTGGCTGAGCTGAAGGCCAGCTACATGAAGAACCACTTTGCCAGCGACGCTGAGATAGCCAGGCTGATGAAGCTGACAAACCTAACCAAAGGTGAGATCAAGAAGTGGTTTAGCGATACACGTTACAACCAACGCAATTCAAAAAACAACCACTACACGGTCGCCCACGACAGCGGCAGGGCCAGCAACAACAGCAGCAGCAGCACAACTATCGTCATCGACTCCAGTGACGAGACCCCGCAGTCCCCGACCACGTCACCCGGAAAAGAGAAGGAAACCCGCTCCAAAACCTGGAACCCCTTTCCAGATTTCACGCTGCAGAAGTTTAAGGAGAAGACTCCAGAGCAGCTGGTGATTTTGGAGGAGAGCTACCGGAAATGTGATACGCCTTCGGACGAAGAGCTGAGCCGGCTGAGGGCTGAAACAAAGCTCACCAGACGCGAGATAGACGCCTGGTTCACAGAGAAGAGGAAAGCCCCTGTTGCCGAGTCGTCGGACAAGAATGATGGCACGGACGGTGAAACCTCCCAGGGCAAACGTAGCCAGACTCCGCCCGGAGCGAAAAAGTCGGCCAAGGAGAAGATAACCAAAAAAACCCCCGAGCAGCTCCATGTCCTCAAGAGTGCCTTCGTACGCACTCAGTGGCCTTCCACCGAAGAATACGACCAGCTTGCTGAGGAGAGCGGGCTGCCTCGCTCGTACATTGTCAACTGGTTTGGAGATACACGCTACGCCTGGAAGAACGGCAACCTTAAGTGGTACTTTTATTACCAGAGTGGAAACGTGGAAGGCATGAATGGAAGCAAAAGCAGAAAACGTAGGATTCGGAACCGGGGCTGGGGACGGTCCCGCAATAGAAAAGCCAGAAAATCCGCAGGTTCGGAGAAGTCCCCGCCAATGAAGTTCAAGACGGGGAAAGATATTCTCAAGGAATACTACTTGAAGCACAAGTTCCTAAATGAGCAGGACCTGGATGAGCTGGTAGCCAAGTCCAACATGAGCTACGAACAAGTTAGGGAATGGTTCGCGGAGGTTTCCCGGAAGGTGGACATGGGTGCTGACCCGTTTGAAGACAATACTGTCAATGAGCAGGAAGAAGAGGAGTTGCAAGAAGAGAGCGAAGTAGTTGGCGAAGAGCAAGGACCTTCCACTGCTGGTGATGAAGACGGTGACGAAGACGAAGAGGACGATGAGGAGACCGACGACAGCGAATCCTGGGAACCCCCGCAAAGTGTTAGGAAAACCATGTCTGGGTCTGAGGAGCAGTGATTTGTGTTTTTGGTTTTTTTTTTGTTTTGTTTTTTTCTTCTCATTTTTGTCTGTGGAAACGGTAGAAGTTTAGTGAAGGATTCACACTGACTTTCAAGATCCGTTCAGCATAACCAGACTAATCATACTTCGCTTTCATGTTTCTCACCTTCTCCTCCAAGCTTCCTTAGCAGTCTTTCTTTGATTCCTGAGCTTTGAAGAGAACGGCTGTGTTCACAGATCTGTGTTCATCTTTTTGTACATGAACCTCCAGAAGAAGAAGAACCATGACTCGGAAACGGAGGCCCCGGAGAGCCCGTTCTAATCTGCGTCCCGTTTCTGAATTTAATGTTTTTGTACACGGGTCCTCTGTCTGCCCCAGGAGGACTCATGGTGCCAAAGTCACTTTCGCTGAATGTTAAAGTTCCCTGTTGATGAAAGATTGAGGACAGACGTGAGGGACGCACCCACACAGTTGGCACTTTGTATTTGGGGTTAAAGCCTTGCCTTTCAGCCACTTAATGGCATGAAACGATCTCAAATCAAGACCAAGATTCATCCATCTTTATGAAACGTAGTCGGAAACCTTAATACAGCACAACCAGTGACGAGCCGCGGCGTTTACTTCCTGCTGCCGTTCAGCCGTCATGACCTGCATCGTGGATTTGCCAGGATTCTGAGTTTTCTTTGGGGAAAATGGGAATGGCTGCACAAGACTGTTAGCAGTGCCTGTACAGGAGGAGGGAGCTGGACTGTGTTTTAGCCTAGTTTCAGCTGCGCTCTTTTAAAAGTTTTTAACGCGTGGGTTTTATAGTGTCTTTGTCGCATCGGTCCCATGTGCACCAGAGGCTCATTCTTTTTTTCCTAAGCTCGGCGAGAAAGCTTCATTCTTTAATTATTGTAATGTATTTTTAGGCTACCCAAAAAAAAACTCACTTCTCCAATTTCTCCTCTGTTCAAGTGTGGTTTCCTTATAGCCAATGCAAAATCCAAACCTTCAGCTTGTTAACAAAACGGTAGCTAAGAAATTTTGCCAATTTGCTTTTCTGTGAGAAGAGAACGTTGATGGATTTATTTACCATGTAGCATGGTACAATTAGATTTTTTTAATTTTTTTTTTTTTTAATGGTGTAATCAGAATTTCTAATTACCATTGTACCCCCCCACAACGCAGCACTATACATAGTCCCTTTTTAAAGCTGGTCCCCGTGTCAGAACTGCATGCTTCAGTTGAGCGGAGGATGAGAAAGCGGCTCATTTTGTACATACATTTTGCTGTTGTATTTTATAAGTAGTTTTAAGCGTTTTTATAAGTTTGTATTTATGATGACAAATCTCTCACCTTGACCTAAGTGGATTGCTCGTACGGTGACCCTTTTTTTTCATGCGTGATCTGAACTGATTTTTAGGAGTTTCATTTTAAGCTCCCGGTTGAGTTCTTGGTTATTTGCTTAGCTTGCGGTCCTTTTGGAGTCATCCTTGTGCACCTTTAGTGTATTAACAGATAAGAAGTATGTGCTCATAAGTATTGTCTGAAAATAATACAGTCTTTTTCGTAATTACCATGAAAATCAATTTAGGCAAAAATAAATCTGGAGTTTCTTTTTCTAGAAATGAAAGTGATGCTACTTTTTCCCTATGAATGTGTTTCAATAAGTGCAACTGTACTCCGGTCTCCTGCCTTTTCCATCGGTCACCAGTAGTGTTAACTGCTGTGCATTTTATAAAATATTGACTAGAATCACTGTATGGCTCAGTAAACGCTCGTCCAGATATGGGAATATGGGGACCATCATCGAGGTGACTTTGGAATTCCTACTGAGCCTTAAAATTGAGTTTTGTTCACACCACTGCGGTGGCTAAAGCTTTATTCCCCAGAGCCATAGGCCTTGTGCAATGCTTTTAATTTAAAATTGAAAACTGTTTTAATAGGCTGTGGCTTGATTTAGACAGAAAATATATTTTCTACTTGTTTGAAGACAATAAATTTAGATGAAAACTACTGAATGTCTTGTTTCTTTGTTTCTATTAAAAGGGGTTCACGTTTTAGGTTAATTTCACTGTTATTTTTTTATACTTTAAAGTAAATAAATCAAAATAATTACGATGATATTTCACCACGTTAGTGTTAATCGACAAGCAAAAATATAAAATATCCACCTGGGTTCATAAAAAAATAAAATAAAAGCCCTTTTTAGCGACTTTTATTGTGGAAAGTAGATTAAAAGGCCGCCATTTAACAGCGGCGCAGGCACCCAATTGCTTGCGGCGTTTCGGTCACGTGATATTCATGTGATTTGTAAACAGCCTACAGATGAGAAGAGGTGAGTATTAAAAAAGGTCGTATTTTAGCAGTTTCATGGTCTATCTGCTGAATATAATACAAATGTGTGTTTAGCCGTTGGTTTGCGGTTTTGCTTTGTATTTTTGGAAATGAATCATAGCTGAATCTGCTTCGGTTGTGTGGATTTGTCAGTTATTCACTGGCTAACGATGCTAACTAACTTCCCTCATTTCGCCTTTTCTGCAGTATAAACTCAGTGAACCAGCCTGGTTAATACTGAGGTATTTAAGATAACTTTTCAAACGATAGTAATAGTAATAATAAAAACGTTTCTCTGTGTATTTGCAAACATTACCTCTCAGGAAATGGGTTCCAGTGCTAAGTAGAAGAATCATTAGTTCAGGATCAGCTGCGGACAAACTAAAACAACGCCGTGTTTGTATAGACAGTAAAAAGCTTCTCGGGGCCTAACTTCACACACAACACCTCTCCATACAGGAATGGCTTCATTTATGACTGTCATCGTGAACCACTCCTCTGTATTTAACACACACACACCGTCCAGCAGGGGGCAGACATATCCCGCACCCGAGGAGCAGTGATAGGGACGGTACCTTGCTCAAGGGTACCTCTGGGATTTGAACCCACGACCTTCTGATCCTGGAACTTTGTCCATAAACGCTAGACCACCGCTGCTCCATTTAGGAACACCCCTGTGAAAGTGACGTGTCAGTCACCTAGCGGTCTTTTAATAATCGTCTTTCATGACTTTCTTCTGTTTGGTGGTGTTTCTCTTTGAACCCCATGCTGAGGAAGGTTTCTAAAATCTACAGAAAAACACTATCAGCAGTGTGGGACGCTCCGACTTGAGCCTAAAGTCACCGGGGACAGATAGGGAACAGATGGAAACCTTAATTAAGTTGGTGTGCAATCAGATCCCTGGCATCCATGTTCCACAATCTGGTGTAATGTATTCCCACCAAGGGGGGTAAAAAACTTTTAAAAAGTCTCTATAAATAGCTCATGTTAAGTTTTCAGAGTGTGGAACCCCTACTTTACCTGAGTGCAGCACGTTCACTGGAGTGAAAGCAGAGCGTTCAGCTGTGGGATCTTTGTCTGCAGGTGATAAATATCCGTTTATACAGGGCTGTGGCCACGGATCTCTGATGACCTTCCGGTCGGTGTGAGTGGAGGCCGCCACCATGGTGGACTTTCTTGCGGAGAATAACCTTTGCGGTCAGGCCATCCTGAGGATTGTGTCTCGGGGGAATGCCATCATTGCAGAACTGTTACGACTCTCGGATTTCATCCCTGCAGTGTTTAGACTCAAAGACAAGAGTGACCAGCAGAAGTATGGAGACATCATCTGCGACTTCAGCTACTTCAAGGTAATCGGCTTGTTTTCAGTCATGAAACAAGACTTTGGGGTGAACGCCCAGCATTTATACTGTTGATGTGTTACATTTTCACTGAAACAGAATCCAAGACAATTTTGTGGTTAACATGTTCAGAAACGCCATGTGCATCACACTGTTGCTGCAAGTAAAATTATAATCAGGTCAGAGGGATGTTAGATGGTGGTGTTCTAGTGGTGGTACTTGTCTATGGACCTGTGGATCAAGAGGTCCCAGGTTCGAATCCCACCTCCAGCACTACCACCACTGGGTCCCTGAGACCCTGAACCCTGAGTGTCTCCAGGGGGGACTGTCCCTGTACTCAGGACATGGAGACACTCTGGATAAGAGCGTCTGCTAAATGTTGGGATTCATCACATTACATTTTCATTAATACTCGGCTCCATTTGCTGGAAACTGTGCTTTCTAGTTCTTTTTAGGTAAAAATGCCTTAAA
This sequence comes from Hepsetus odoe, assembly GCA_017165825.1. NCBI lineage: Eukaryota > Metazoa > Chordata > Actinopteri > Characiformes > Hepsetidae > Hepsetus > Hepsetus odoe. The sequence goes on from CM029389.1 coordinate 16,317,392, forward strand.
AGTTATTTTTAAGACATTGTTGTAATTAATTTCATGACAAGCAAGAAAAGGTTGTGTGCATAATATAAGAAAACAAAGCGTTTATTGCCAGCTCCATTTGAATCTTGTGAAGGGCCAAATTTTGATAAAAAAAATAAAAGCTTTTATGATGTTTTTGTTGATGAAAAAAATAGCAGTTTCATGTTCCAGCAAAGTGTGTGTTGAGCTCAGAATTACCAAGAATCATTTTGTTGCATCAATAATTATAAAACAAATGCACATAATTGCAGATGAATCAACAAAGATGTATAACAGTCAGCAGATGAATACGTTTAACTCATTATGTGATGTTTTCAGGGTCCGGAATATTATGAGAGTAAGCTTGAGACAAAACCAGAACTTCAGGACCTGGACGAGGAGTTCCGGGAAAACAACATTGAAATATTATCACGCTTTTATCTGGCCTTCGAAAGTGTCCATAAATACATTGTAGACCTGATTAGGTGGGTGTTTTTAAATCCCTACGTGTGACCTGTTTCAGAGCTGACATATACCGCAGACTCAGTCGGTGCTTGATGCAAGTTCATATTTTTACTTTAGGTACCTGGATGACCTCAACGAAGGTGTCTACATTCAGCAGACGCTGGAAACGGTTCTACTGAATGAGGATGGAAAGCAACTTTTGGTACAAATTCAGTTTGTTCCTCAAAAAAAACATTAATAAAGTCTCAGGTGTTGCTGCAGTCCTGTTATCGCTGTTCTGTTGTGGCTTCCCTCTCTCTCAGTGCGAAGCCTTGTATCTCTATGGCGTCATGCTGCTGGTAATAGATCAGAAAATAGAAGGGGAAGTCAGAGAAAGAATGCTGGTGTCCTACTACAGATACAGGTAAGACTGAACGTGAATAACATCACCTTGATCTAAGGATCTCGTAACTGTTTATTTAACTGCCCAAACCTTTCAAAAATATGCATATTTCTCAGCTTTCTTCTCCATCATCTTCATCAGCGCGGCTCGCTCCTCAGCTGATTCCAATCTGGACGACATCTGTAAGCTGTTGAGGAGCACTGGTTACTCCAGCCACCCTGGAGCTAAACGTCCACCCAACTACCCTGAGAGCTACTTCCAGAGAGTGCCAGTCAGCCCCACCTTCATCAGCATGGTCATAGGCCGCCTGCGCTCAGATGACATCTACAACCAGGCAGGACTTTAGCTTCACTGATAATGTTGACACTAGTGGTCTACAGATGAACCACTACATCATGATGCATCAGTTTATATATATATATATATATTTATATACACACACTTAATAATAATAATAATAATATTATTATTATTAAGTTTTCAGTTAGAAGGACATAGTAACCTCTGTTTCCTGTATAACTTGTGTAGTCTTTCAACCTAACATTTTATTTTACCAGGCATGTTCAAAAAATTTGTTGTTTTCCAAAAACAGGTTAATGTGCAAAATCCTCAGAAACTTGTGAAATAGTTGCTTCTATCCTTTCAAATATTACAAACTTCTCTATCAACCTTGAGCAATTTTCAGGTCCTCTCCGTGTACTTAAACAAACGGATATACATTTACATTTACGGCATTTATCAGACGCTCTTCTCCAGAGAAACGTCCATGTCCTGATTACAGGGACAGTCCCCCCTGGAGACACTCAGGGTTCAGGGTCTCAGGGACCCAGTGGTGGTAGTGCTGGAGGTGACTATTCTTGTCATTGTGAGAACACACAGCACAGCACATGCTGAAATACAACAAAATTGGATCTCTGCATTTAACCCATGCACAAACAAACACAGAGCTATGAAACTGCACGGAGAGCAGTGATGGGGACTGTACCTTGCTCAAGGGTACCTCAGGGCAACCTACTGGTAAGGGGTTTGAACCCACAATCTTTTGATTCTGTGCCTCTAACCACTAGGCCACCGCTGCCCCTGGTAGTGGTGGGATTCGAACCTGGGACCTCTTGAGCCATTGGTCCATAGGCAGGTACCCACCACTAGAACACCTCCACCACACACAGCACTGTGCAAAAGTTTTAGGCAGGTGTGAAAAAATGCTGTAAACAGAACGCTTTCAGAAATGGAAGTGTTGATCATTTATTTTCATCAATCAACAAAATGCAGTGAATGAACAAAAGAGAATCTAAATCAGATCAATATTTGGTGTGACCACCCTTCGCCTTCAAAACAGCATCAGTTCTTCTAGGTACACTGGCACACGGTTTCTGAAGGAACTCGGCCGGTAGGTCGTTCCGAACATCTTGGAGAACTGAGCACAGATCTTCTGTGGATGTAGCTTCCTCACATCCTTCTGTCTCTTCATGTGATCCAGACACACTGGATGATGTGGAGATCAGGGCTCTGTGGGGCCAGAAGAACTGATGCTGCTCTGAAGGTAAAAGGTAGAAACACCAGATATTGATCTGATTGAGATTCTTCTTTTGTTCATTTTTTGCATTTTGTAAATTGATCAAAATAAAAAAATTTTCTGAAAGCGTTCTGTTTACAGCATTTTTTCCACACCTGCCTAAAACTATTACACAGAACTGTGTGTGTGTGTGTGTATATATATATATATATATATATATGTATGTGTGTGTGTGTGAGATATATGCGCAGAGGTTGTGGTTCAGTGCTGTGCTGTATTTCACAATGACACATTGTCACTTTCATTTTCACTTCACTTCTTGTACACTGGTCCTGAAAGTGGTCCTGAAATTTGTCCAGCTCTGCTTCATTTTTAAGTCTACCTACAGACCTGTTTGTTCTTTTTTACGGATGAGTAACTGGTGTATGGACTAGGGGTTGGTTTGTCTTCTCTGGTTCTTTTCCGTATTTACTGCCTTTTTAAACACTTTTAACTACAAGTAGTTTGTCCAATTTCAATCAGCATTTTATTTTATTTTAATCAAGTCATGCTCAAATGGGAGATTTCATGATGCACCCAGGATTTACCAAATAACTGAAATTCGTTTGTAAGAGCATTTTTCAGGGAAAAGAAGCTTTTTAATGCTTTTGCGTTTATATTTTTATCACTGAGTTGATCTGGACTCTTCTGTGTCTCCGTGTTGACTGCAGGTGTCGGCGTACCCGCTGCCGGAGCACCGGAGCACAGCGTTAGCCAACCAAGCAGCCATGCTGTACGTCTGCCTGTACTTCACACCCTCCATCCTACACACCCAGCAGGCCAAGATGAGAGAGATCGTGGACAAATACTTCCCTGATAACTGGGTATGACTTTCGGGGATGAAAAGAGTGAGGAATCTCTGACATAGGACCTTTTTGATTTCTGTTTGGGCGTCCTGTCTTTGCAGGTCATCAGCATCTACATGGGAATCACTGTGAACTTGGTGGAGGCGTGGGAACCTTACAAAGCAGCTAAAACTGCCCTGAACTACACTCTGGATCCAGCCAACATTAAAGAACAGGTGCGTACACACCCAGTGGCCGCATGTCTCGGTCCTCGTCACGCTACCTTATTACAGGCTTAGTCTGTTTCCCAAAACACTGTTTCTACACTTTAACAACAAGTCTCTGCTTTTAAGCCTTGATCTTGATCACAGTCATAACAAACAGTACAAACAGGGTCCTTCATGAACATAAACTACACGTTCAGACTTCTGGACTTTCAGCTGCTCTTCTTTAGGTGTCTCCACAGCGGACCCTCCATCTCTGTGTCTTCCTGTCCTCTGCATCTTCCTCTTTCACACCCACATGTCCTCTCTCACTACATCCATAAACCTCTTCTCCTCTTTCCTGACAGCTCCATCTTCAACATCCTCCTCCTGATATACTCCTCGTGTCTCCTCTGGACACGTCCAAACCAACGCAGTCACTTCTCACTTCTCTCCAGCCTGGACTGTCCCTGTGATATACTCATTTCTAATCCTGTCCATCCTCCTCCTGATGCAAATCTCACCATCTTTAACTCTGACATCTCCAGCTCCACCATCTGACTTTTCCCGTATAACACAGCTGGTCTCACTACCATCTCCAACCCATATTACATAGCTGGATTTTACCATCCTGTAAGCGTTCCCTTTCACTCTTAACTTTCAGGCCTGCCGCTATGCAGCCAGCGTGGAGAGCCTGCGCCCACAGGTGCAGCAGCTGCTGAAAGAGGGATTCCTGAGGGAGGAGATTGTCCTGGATAACATCCCAAAGCTGCTTAACTGCTTGCGTGACTGTAACGTCGCCATCCGCTGGCTGATGCTGCACACCGCAGAGTCAGGTCTGATCTCAGAATACCGGATATTACTCCTACACTAGGCTCCGATATCGGTGTTTATTAAATGATTCACTTTACAAGACTTGCGTAGAATTAATTTGCAAGTGAAAGTGACTTGTCATTGAAAGCACAGTGAACCAGATTGAAACACATCCTCTGTATTTAACCCACACACCGTCCAGAAGGGGGCAGTGTATCCAGCACCCGAGGGGCAGTGATGAGAATGGTACCTTGATCAAGGGTTTCTCCAGACAACCTACTGGTCTGGGATTCAAACCCACGACCTTTCGATCCTGGAGTCTAGTCTCTAAACACTAACCCACCACCGCCCCAATCACTATTTTCAACTCATCTGTGTCTATTACATAGGCTACTGAGGCTGACATATATGTAAATGAGCCTTGTTCTGATTGGCTGCTCTGTGCCACACTCAGAAAGCAGTCCATGCTGAAACACTTTTTACATGTTCAGCGTGAGTGGGGGTGTTTCTGTGCTGTGGGCTGAATAAGCCAACAGGGCAGGTAATATAATTAAAAAAAAACTAAGCCCAGTGTGTGAAAAGGGGAGGTGGTGGTCTAGAGGTAGGATACTTGTCTATGGACCTATGGCTCAAGAGTTCCCAGGTTTGAATCCCACCTCTGGCACTACCACCACTGGGTCCCTGAGCAAGACCCTTAACCCTGAGTTGCTCCAGGGGGACTGTCCCTGTAATTAGGACATGGAAGTCGCTAAGAGCGTCTGCTAAATGCCGTAAATGTAAAAAAATGTAAAAGTGGAAGTAGCTAACGACAGAAGTTTTCGTGAGATGTTTTTTCTGATCTTCTGATCATTTCGTTTCACAGCTTATGATCCGAACAACAAAAGGCTACGTCAAATCAAGGAGCAAGCCATTACTGACTCGAAATACAACCCCAAGATTCTGTTCCAGCTGCTTCTGGACACGGCTCAGTTTGAGTTCATTCTGAAAGAAGTGAGCAGATCGATTCATCCCTCAGCTGAATCAATACATGAGTCATGCTGTACCTAAATATTAGTAACAGTGTAAATGTGATTGTTTTCATCCACGTGAGCCGTATTTGAAAGCTGCCCTGAGAAATCTGATGAGCTGAAATGTAAACTGCAGTGCCTCACTGATTCATCCTTCTGGTTTATCATCCAGATGTTCAAGCAGATGTTGGTTGAAAAGCAGCAAAAATGGGAGAGCTATAAAAACGAGGGTTCGGAGAGGATGACTGAACTGGCCGAGGTTTTCTCTGGGGTCAAGCCTCTCACCAGAGTGGAGAAAAATGGTTTGAAGATTATTTCATTATTTTAAATCATTTACTTTACTCAGGCTCATTATGGATGTAATATACAATTACAGGTCACCTGTGATCACCTGTGATTGCATTTAGATCCATTCTCGACCGATACATTTAGATAGCGTTACTATAAATGATATTGTCAAGTAATAATGTGATTATATAATATCAGTCAGTCATTTTCTGCCGCTTGTCCCAAGCGGGGTCGTGGGGGGTGCTGGAGTCCATCCCAGCTCACACAGGGCGAAGGACAGGGGACACCCCCTGGACAGGTCGCCAGCCCATCGCAGGGATTATATAATAATTGAGAAAGAATATACACATAGTTTATAACAGCAAATGTCACTTTTCAAATAAAATTATTGCATTTGTGAAATCCTCATATCTTTAGTTTAGTGAGTAAAGTTTCTTTATTAACCGCTTTTCATGGACAAGAGTTACAAAGTGTCACACTAAAAATTCAGAGATAATGGGTGTGGGTTTACTCTTTTCCTGTAACTCGCATAAAAGTGATTTGAGAGCTTATGGTGACCCTTGTGGAGAATGTTTGCACTGCTAAATAGCACTTTCTTTTGTTAACATGTACCATACGCAAAGTTCATACTGTCTTACATCCTGTGTTTATCTTCTCAGAGAACCTGCAGGCATGGTTCAGGGAAATCTCCAAGCAGATCGAGTCCCTGAATTATGAGGACTCCACAGCAGCGGGGAGGAAAACCGTGCAGCTCATTCAGGCTCTAGTGGAGGCAAGGACCGCTTACATACTTGATCACAAGATGCTCGGGCAGATTTCCCTGGAATAAGCCACCAAAAGCTGAATGTTTAACATGGAAATGCACTAACATGAAAATCTAGACTTAAACCTTGAAAAAATACATTTCCTTAAACTCGAAATGTTTCCCGTCTAATTATTTGTAGGTGCAAGAGTTCCATCAGCTGGAGTCCAACCTGCAGGTTTGCCAGTTTCTGGCCGACACACGCAAGTTCCTGCACCAGATGATCAGGACGATCAACATCAAAGAGGAGGTGCTGATCACCATGCAGATTGTGGGGGATTTATCCTATGCTTGGCAACTTATCGACAGGTAACATCTGCTCAGACATCAAAATCACTGCTTGCTAATGTTTTGGATTAAGGAAGAAAATAGTCAGCGATGGCCTAGTGTTTAGGGACAAGCCCAGGATTGAAAGTTTGTGGGTTCGAAGGCCAGCAAGTTGCCCTGAGGTATCTTTTGAGCAAGGTACAGTCCCCATCACTGCTTCCAGGGTGCTTGATATGACTGCCCACTGATGAACAGATTAGTTTATAGATTATTACAAAAGGAGGTCTTGGAACAGAAATATGTATGTTGAGCCTGTGTGTAGAGTTAAATAGCGTCTTGTTTAAGATGACGTTCAAATTTTAATCCCTGTTTACCCTGTCGATGCAGCAATGGCAGAAAGTTTTCTTTCCCTGTATCACACACACTTCTGTACAGAAAGCACGAAGTGCTGAATGCAAAAAAAAAACTACTGATTTATTCGTATCGAGTAGCAAATGGAGTCTTAAGTGTTCTGAAAATCTGAATCTTCACTCTTATGCTTTACAGTTTCACATCCATTATGCAGGAGAGTATCCGAGCAAGCCCCTCTATGGTCACCAAACTTCGAGCGACCTTTCTGAAGGTATGCTTTTAGAGTGAACTGAATGTCAGTCATGCTAAAGAAATGGCAAGTGAAACACACGAGTGCGGTGAATGTTCTGTGTTTAAACAGTTGGCTTCAGCTCTGGACCTTCCACTAATGCGCATCAATCAAGCCAACAGTCCAGATCTGCTCAGTGTGTCCCAGTTCTACTCCGGAGAGCTGGTGGCCTACGTCAGAAAGGTACTGCCTCGGACAATCTTTTATTTAACGTGTTACCCGTGAAATGCTTAGAGGTTTGATTTTATATTTTCCATTTTTTTTCCATTTATTTCAATGTCAAAAAATCAAAATGGGGCAAATGATCACAGATCCTGTGATTTGCATCAGGAGGGACCAGGATGGGCAGGAATAGAAATGAGTATACTAGAGGGACAGCTCAGGTTAGATGATTTAGAGATGAAGGGGGACAGTGTTGGTTTGGACATGTCCAGAGGAGAGACGAGGAGCATATCAGGAGGAGGATGTTGAAGATGGAGCTGCCAAGAAAGAGGAGAAGAGGAAGACCAAAGAGGAGGTTTATGGACGTGGAGAGAGAGGACATGCAGGTGTGAAAGAGGAAGCTGCAGAGGACAGGAAGACATGGAGACGGTTGATCCACCGTGTAGACACCTAAACGGGAGCAGCTGAAAGAAGAAGAAGACTTAAGTAACTTTTCTCGTTAGAATAATAAAATATCTCCTCTGCTTGTTTAATTTAATCATGTTTTGTGGAGTGAATTTCAGTATTTTGCCTCAGTAGTTTTAAAAGATGAAGCAAACCCCATGTGGATCCTGGTGCAGATGATGTCATCAGTCTTAGCCATTATTCCGTGATGCATATAGTTTTTTCTTTGCTATATCACCTCATTTGACCTCTTAAGCTTACTTTGTAAGTTGTCACCCCAATTTAGGTGCTGCAGATCATTCCTGAAAGCATGTTCACCTCCTTGGCCAAAATCATCAAGCTGCAGATCCATGACATCATGGAGGTTCCGACGCGTCTGGACAAAGACAAACTGAAGGACTTTGCCCAGCTCGGGCCACGTTATGAGGTGAGAGTCCCGTTGCTTAGTGCCTAGTTTGACAGCATATTCTTAAGTGGGCTTTAATTTGTAAATATGTAAATCAGTTCTGTTGAAGATCTGTGTATTGCTGTGCTCTGTGTATCATGTACTTAATAAGATGTGGAACCGAATTTTAACACAAGCTTTATCTGTATTTATTGCCTACTTACTTATGCAGGTTGCAAAACTCACTCATGCCATTTCGATCTTCACTGAAGGAATTCTGATGATGAAAACGACACTAGTTGGAATCATCAAGGTGAGGACAAAGGAGGCTGCCCTCATTGTGACAAAATGTCTTCAGATGATGAACTAACACAAAGCGAGGTAAAGCTGTCCATCACAGAACACGTTTGTGTGGCTTCAGGTGGATCCCAAGCAGCTTCTGGAGGACGGGATTAGGAAAGAGCTGGTTAAAAGAGTTGCCTATTCCCTTCACAAAGGCCTCATATTCAACCCAAGAGCGAAAGTAAGACCAGTACACACTCTTTATTTTGTGTTTCACCCCCCTTTCATCCTTGAAAATGCCTTACATTTAGAGGTTTTTAATTCTAAGATGAAGATCATTGTGTATATTAAATTAATTCATCAGTCAATTAGATCCAGCCAACAGTGATCCTGTCATTATAATTTGTCCACTCTTGAAGGCAAAGACAACTTAAACACTGAAAATGATCGTTTATACATGTTTGGTATTCTACCAATTTAAATAGATTAATACAGTTGTTTGCAGAGGAAACAGTATTTTTCCCTGGTGAAGTATTCAGTGTGATTTTAAAATGACGGGAACTCATTTTCATAAAGTTTTCTGTTTATAATTCAGTCTTGACATGTTCATTTTCAGAGTTAAAAATGCTGAGATGTTCGTTGGGTGTGACGAGGATGGACAGGATTAGAAATGAGTATATTAGAGGGACAGATCAGGTTGGACATCTTGGAGACAAAGTTAGAGAAGCAAGGTTGCGTTGGTTTGGACGTGTCCAGAGGAGAGACGAGGAGTATATCAGGAGGAGGATGTTGAAGATGGAGCTGCCAGGAAAGAGGAGAAGAGGAAGACCAAAGAGGAGGTTTATGGACGTGGTGAGAGAGGACATGCAGGTGGTCGGTTTGAAGGAGGAAGATGCAGAGGACCGGAAGAAATGGAGACGGTTGATCCGCTGTGGCGACCCCTAAACGGGAGCACCCGGAAGAAGAAGTTGTTGACGTTTATTTTAAGTGTTGCATATAGCAAGTGTTATTTATCTTCCTGTTTATCTAGCATTATGCAGGTGTAATGCTTGACTGGAAAACGAATCATAGATTGAAAACATTTTCACTTCCAAACTTCTCTTTCAGCCCAGCGAGCTGATGCCCAAGCTGAAGGAAATGGCAGCAACCATGGATGGTTTCTACCGCTCTTTTGAATATATCCAGGATTACGTGAGTATCTACGGCCTTAAGATCTGGCAAGAGGAGGTTTCGCGCATCATCAACTACAATGTGGAGCAGGAGTGCAACAGCTTCCTCAGGACTAAGGTGTCCTTTAGCATTACGCTGCTCTTTTCTTTTCTTTTTGACAGTTTTAGCGGTAAGTGATTTTTAAAATCCATTCACTCTTTCTTTCATTTGTTCATTTTCAGATCCAAGACTGGCAGAGTATCTACCAATCAACACACATTCCCATTCCAAAATACCCACCGGTTGATGAGTCAGCCACTTTTATCGGCCGACTCTGCAGAGAGATCTTGAGGATCACCGATCCGAAGTAAGCGTAAATGTGTTTAGATATGTGGTTAAGCGATCGTTTTGAGAGGAATCTTTTAGCCCTGTTTTGCAAGTGTTCTCTCAGCCAAGACATGATTGGTAAGGTTTTCTGGAGCCCAGAGCCACAGATCATGTTTTACTGCTCAGTTGACAAGCTGTCCTTCCTCTTCTTCAGAGCAACATGCTACATCGATCAGATGAACACTTGGTATGACATGAGGACACATCAGGAGTTGACGAATAACAGGCTGTTCACAGAAATCCAGTACACTTTGGGGACATTTGGTCTGAATGGACTTGACCGCCTTCTCTGCTTCATGATTGTAAAGGAGCTGCAGGTTTGCAGAAGTTATGAATGATTCAAAGACAGCTTTTTAGAACAAGCAGAAGGTTTTTAAAATGCAGTTCTTCTTGAGCGAAATGTTTCAGTTTGTCTCCTGTATTGAGCTGTAATTCATTTCAGAAACACCTGTATAAACCCTTATTGTTTAAAAAATAGAAATATTCACCAAAGCAGGAATTGCTGTTGTTTTTCAGCAATGGAACGGGCTTTAGTCCAAGTTTAAGCTTTTTGTCTCTTTATCCCTCCTCTAGAATTTCCTGACTGTACTTCAGAAGACCATCCTCAAGGACAAAGTTTTAGCTGACATTTTCAAAGCACTGCTGAGTGCAATTAATCCGGTGAAAGGCATTGTGGGTATGTGTGATTTAATTGCATTTGCATTATAGTTGCACATCAGATGCAGTGTAGTGAAATTTCATTTTGTTCTGCATTAACACAGCCACTGCAAGCAAAGTGTACGCCAACGCCATAGCCAAGACACAGAAGATCTGGCCTTCATATCTGGAATCTATAATGAAGGTGTTGTGTCCTTCTCCAGGCTTAATTTCATCTCTGATCTGTTGATGCAGCTACATTAGTATCTATAATTAGCTGTATTTGTGTTCCAGGTGGGTCAGATGCAGATCCTGAGGCTACAGATTGCCAATGAGTTGAACTATTCTTGTAAGTTTGATTCCAAACATCTCGCAGCAGCCTTGGAGAATCTGAACAAGTTAGTAGGATCTGTTTTGTTGCCGTTTTTATCAATTTGTCAGTTAATGTTCATGTTTTTTTGTCCAATATGTGGCCATAAGCCCAGTGAGTTTTATAAAAACATCCTGCACTCTGAAACTGGGGGGCTTGTTTTAACCTTCACTGTAAAAGTTTATTAAATGGTTTAAATGAATTCCATGTTATTTGAAGCTGGTGATCCAGCATAATACATGCATGAAGATAAATAAGATTGTAAGAAGTGTCAAACACTGGATAACACACCAAAAAAAAAAACAGCTACATTTTTACTGTGCAATTTAGATTAATCAGCAAAACACAAAATTAAAAATTAATGAGGGACCACCTATGTTTAGTTTGTTGTTACAAAAAAAAATAAGCGTGAGATGTTTTGCTTGGACCGGGTTAACGGCATAAAAAGTTGGTGTTGTGACCCGTACTCTCCAACTTACAGTTTACACTGGGAACTCAAAGGACGTCTAGAATTTAGATCAATGACGGAGTGTATTATGGGTTTCCTCAGAGTGCTCCGGTTTTCTTTCCGCAGTCTAAAGGCATGCACATCAGGTGGTTGGGAGATGCTAAATTTGGCTTTGGCTTTTTTAACTCTTTTACAGATCTCTGCTTGCTGACATTGAAGCACACTACCAGGACCCAAGTCTGCCTTACCCCAAAGAGGACAACACGCTTCTTTATGAGATCACTGCCTATCTGGAGGCGGCCGGGATACAAAACCCCCTGAACAAAGTCAGTAACGTTTGTGCCTTAGCACACAAGCAGCTGAGAAATTAGCGATGACCTTTAATAAAAACTATAAAGGTTGAGAAACAACTACTACATTTGTCACTTGCTTTAAAATTGCAGTAAAAATGACTTGCCTACAATTTTATCTATTTAACGATGCTTGTTCTGCTCTTTATTGCAGATTTACATCACCACCAAGCGCTTACCTTACTTCCCCATTGTCAACTTTCTCTTCCTCATCGCTCAGCTGCCCAAGCTCCAGTACTCAAAAAATCAAGGTTCATCTTGAGACACTATACATGGAGTTATGGAGACCATATCAAAAACCAGCCTTATTTTGGCTGACTGGGCTGTTTTTCTGTTTCTGTAGGAATGACTTGCAGGAGGGCTGCGGATCCTGTGGACTGGGTTCCTCTGGTGCTGGGGTTGCTGACCCTCCTGAAACAGTTCCACTCCAGATACACAGAGCAATTCTTGGCTCTCATTGGCCAGTTTATCCGCTCCATTATGGAGCAGTGCACCAGGTAGGTCTGGATCCATACAATCCAAAGTCTTTAAGGTAATAGTAAAGTTTTGGCAAAAATCTAATTCAGATGTGTTTAGACAGGAACTTTTGTTAGTCCTAAGTCATAACAGACTTCTCACATCACATGTGTTAAAAGGCTGTTTACCCCTTGAAACAGCAGAAAGACATTTTGGGACACATTGCTTGCATCGTTTTATGATCAAACGACATTTGTGAAATCTTGACCACATTCAACACAGATGCAAAATTAAGAAGCGTACTGCGTAATAAATATGCAAATGCAAGATCCCCAAATGAAGGGCCCTCTTGCACCCAGGCATCCAGGCCAGACTTGTGGATTTGTGTGATAACGGGCAAAAAATAACTCGTTAAAATTCATTTAGAAAATATAATTGCTCAGGAAAAACCTCATCTGGCTGCATTAGGAATACATTTTAGTGCAAAATGTAGATGGAATGGCCAAAGTATATCCAGATATGATCTGGACATGAAAATGTGTCTGTTACAACTAACCGTGTTTATTCCCCACGTAGTCAAAAGATTCCAGACATGCCGTCAGACGTGGTCGGAGCACTTATGTTTTTGGAGGACTATGTGCGATACACCAAACTGTCTAGAAAGGTAAGCTATTTACAAGTTTATTTTCAAATCTTACAAATCTGGTACCAATGCCTGGCTCAACTGGATAGTTTCTAATCTGGTCAAAATACGCAACTTTAAGGCTGCGTCACTTGGCTAGATTAGTACATAATATTTTGGTTCTTTTTAAATACATTTTTACATTCTAATTATATTGAGTAAACCATACACATGATTTATACAGCAATCATTTCATTTGTCTCACTTCGTTACTATAAACCTGCCTACTTTCAAGAGATCCTGCTGGTGTGGGTTAAATCTCTCTCAGCGATGCTGTCATAAGTGATTTGATCCCGCTTGTGCAAGTTTATAACAAGACTACAATAACTTTATAAAGAGAGACTTTTATAATGACCTTAGTATTCAAGTAGAATTAATTGATTTTAGCAAAAGTGCCAGCCCTGCAAAGGGTTGCCGTAGGAGACTGATTACCACTGTATAGTAAAAGGTTTTTCTATCCTTTGCAGGTGGTTGAAGCTCATGTCCCAAGTTTCATTTTCGACGAATTCAGAACTGTGCTTTAAAGGTTCATTTCATCCATAATTGCAAAAAGTTTGCCTTTTAAATGTCTCAATCATTTGCGTTGCCATTTTGCCTTTTCTTAAAGCACTAATGAGTCATCGATTAAATAGAAAGTTAATTACTTTAGTATTTTCTTATGAGAAGTGTTTCATTATCATATTTTACAGCATAGTTGTACTAAATGTATAGATGTCCTTGTAATAAATTGAACTAAATCAATAGTCTCAGTAAAGAAATTCATTTCTGACACACAAACCCCTGGTCACTGAAAATATTTCATAAAGTCGCCATGCTCATATTTACGAACGATTTTTAATTTGAACAATTACAGTCTACCCACATTTGGAGCGAATCATCAAAAAACTGGGATTGAATAATCGTGCTGAGACTGTTCTTTAACAACAGTAAAGCAATTGGTCAAAAACAGACACTGGTTTCATGTCAATGAAAGTTTTATTTTGTATTAAATATATTCGAATACTGAATGATAACTGTAAGAAAAAAATATGGGCATTGACCATCTTTTATTGTCAGTTTATTTACAGCATACTATGAAAGAAAAGAGCCTTGTGGAGACCTAGCACTGGATTAGGTACAAACAAGACATGAAACAGATGTGTCAGACTAACGTAAGGCATTTATGAAGTCTCCTGAAGCAAACGCTGACTACAAACACCGTGCACCGCCGGCGAAGATCGGTTCTTGCTCTCCAACGGAAACGACCTTATCAACAAAATGATTTATTGTTAGAATACTGTTTCTCGCTGATGACATGCCCGGTGGATAAAAACGTGTTCAGACATACACATGGTTTCTCTCTCTCGGTCCGGAGGAGTTTGGGACGTCCTCCACAGCAGTCACTAGGTGGCCTGGTGCGCTGTACACTCCAGTTACATTCATGAGTGTATTAGTAGTCTGGTTCTGTCCCCCAAGTTTTACAGGAGTGCAAAGCCAGTCCTCTGAGAAGCTGGACAGCCGTGATTTATGGTCTTCCCGTGCTCCATCCACAGATGTGTTCTGCTGCAACTGTTTTTGGTTGGACAAGCTTTACAGAAAGCCCGTTCAAGGTAAACTGTACATAACTCACATTTCAGATACTTTTGGTAGGTTGCACTGATGGGACCCTGATTACTTTTCTGTTATCTAAGCAAGCATGTCGGGAAGTTCTCTTATCATTCCTGCTTGATGTTTTAGTGAACATTAGATCGCAGTTACGAACGGGGTTTGCGACAACTTTCGTGTAAAGCATGTCCATCGCTCAAGACACAAGGCATTTGTGGGCGGAGCATGGACAGGTGAGAGTGGACAATGCAGAGGTGACCCTGGGCACCATAAACATGAGTAGAAGGACAGCGAGGTGCTGGAAGTATTGCTTGAGATGTCTAAAAAATGTTTTTCCTTCCATTTCCGGGAACCTTTGGATTCAGCCATCAGCAATACCATGTCAAGCCATGCACTTATACTGCCCAGAAAAGGAGTGTATGAGTGTGTGTGTGAAAGAAAATGGAGCAATAAATTATATGTCTATACAGCTTGCAAACAGAAGGGGAAATCAAACACATCGTTAACCTCGTGACGTAAAAAGATAAAAGTCCACAAAATAAAAGCCCCCCCAAAATCTCCTGCCAAATCTCAGGATGCACAAAGAATTTAAAGTAATGAATCATGACGCGCGTTTCTGTCCGATGTAACTGTGAGAGTACAGGGATGGGGAGGTATTACAAAGATGCCTTTGAAATACTTTGGTGTGTTCAGGTGACGCTGTTGGGACGTCCCTGTAACAGTTTGGCTGCAGTTAAAGAAAATCGGTGCCCACATTGAGAAACGAGCACATGTTCAGAACACAGACACAGCAGGCTTCGGGGAACAAAAAGGCTATTTACAAATGGAGCCCAAGTGGGCCTGCCGTACACTACACACACAATACTGAACGCAGGAGTGTTTTACTTTAGGTGAACCTCTTAAACTCTCTAGCCTTTTTCAGTCTAATTACCTGCTTCTGTCTATTATGACCAACAAAATGTCAACACATTTCCTAACCTGCTGTCTCATACGGGGCAGTTGCTGAACTCTGTTAATTACACCTCGTTATGGTACACGTCTGTCAGGATGAGACAGGAAGGGCTGAATGTTTTACAAAAACTTTTCTTGTAGGTTTTGTCTCATTTCTGAGCAACATGACAAAAAGCAGGTCGAATTCGGAGTAAACTGTAACTACAACAAAGAAAGCATTAAATATTTCAGGATCTTTTATAACGATGTTTAGCCTCAGTAACAGAACTCCCATACCGTGACCTTCCTGACCTTAATGAGCGCCAACAGCCAGTCAGCTCTCAGAAGCCAAATCGCTAGTGCCTTCTTGTCCAGTCATTTCTTTTGCTTGCCAAAATAAATACAAAATTGCTTTCCAACATTATACAGTAATGTAACAGGAAGTGACCTGACTCAATCTCAATAATTGCCTCAAATTTTACTACAAATTCTTCCTTCTGGGAAACAAATCCATGTAATCGCCTCATCGTAAGGCTTTTCCATGGTTGTGTCTATATCGTACATCGCTATCCACAATCCACTGGACCTGTAAAATGTGTAATCATCAATGGGTGAAATATGAATTTATGAAGATAATATGCTGCAAAAACATGCCTTTTACGAGCCAAAACATTTCAGAGTTTAACTGCCCACATGAGTTCAATTTCATGACCAATTATACCATAATCCTCCCAGATCCATCATTACGGACAAGGTTAAGCTATAAATTTGGACACATCAGCAATGTTTATAGCTTGTTTAAAATGTCATAAACTAGTTAAGGTTGAAAAACAGGATTTTTACTACATTTCACCTCGGCAGCAATCTCCAATAGCCAAAATGCTAAGATGCTAGAATGAATGAACAATTAAATTCAACTACAAAATAAGGTCAAAAGTACTAAGTAGAAGAAATGTATGCCTTTCTGTTTAAAATACCATTTTGAATGCCTTTAATATTATATGCAGTCTGGAGAAATAAAAATACACCTCAGTTAGCTTGATGCTATTCTTAGCAATTTGAAAAACAGCAATGAGCGTTGGGGGAAAACTACTTGTGAAAATATAATATATTAGAGGATGAGATGTTGTCCCATGCAGAATAAAAAGAGCAACATTTCTGTTGTTCGTCCATGAAAATGACTTTTAAAGACCTATTGGCTAATGCTAATGCTATCAGCATGGTTGCTTCCACAATGTGTTTTTGCTCATCATAACATAAGCTTTGCAAATGATATTATGTGTAACTAGACATTTGTGGGAGAACAGTTGTTTATGTGTACAATGTCAGTGTTTGTTAGCTTGGAAGCAAGAAAGATAATTAGCCAAAAAAGAAAAGCAGCTCTAAATGAACACAACAAAAGCTAAATAGATAGCAATTAATTATGGGACAATTAATGACAGGCCATGTACCATCTTGGACACACGGTGTGTCCGAAATGTAAAAAGATTACAGGTTTCAGTGGTATCGCATTTTCTTCTGGAGTAAATGGGATAAGGGTCATTTCTGTTCTCTGCAGCAGGAAACGGGTTGAGCTCGTTTGTGTTAATTATTATTGAGATTAGACTGAAAAATGCAGACAAACTTTCCAGGAGATACATGGCTGTCCTAAAGCCTTGCTAGATTACTTTTTTAGGTGACTTTACTAAGTTTAAAAGGAATGCTAAATCTCTTTATATCTCAAATTTTAAAAAATGAGGGTGTAAACTGAGTAAGGTTGTGGATAATGTGGGATTAGGTTACGGATGATTCTACGAATGATCTGGGATTAACATTATGGATGGCCTAGGATTAAGATTGTGGATCATCTGGGACTAAGATTTGTGTCAGATAAAAAACAGTATATTAGCGAGACATCTCCGGTTGGACAGTTTGGAGACAAAGTGAGAGACTCTGTTGGTTTGAACATGTCCAGAGGAGAGACAAGGAGTATATCAGGAGAGGGATGTTGAAGATGGAGCTGCCAGGAAAAGAGAAGAAGAGGTTTGGACATGACGATGGTTGGAGTGAAAGAGGAAGATGTAGAAGACAGAAAGAAATGGAACCTGATGATCTGCTGTGGCGACCCCTAAACGGGAGCAGCTGAATAAAGGTAAGGTTATGACCTGGGACTTAGATTATAGGTGTTCTGGTACTGTATGCTCTGGGATTAAGGTTAAGGTTGGGTGACTAGGACTAAGATTGTGGATTAATAAGATGCTACGGGTTCAGTATTTCTGACACACCTCAGCAGGACTGTGAAGAACCAGAAGGATGTAGAGACCCTTTAATATTTACATTCACAGCCCCCCCCAGTGAAGCTGAGAGCAGACCATTGTTCCTCATCCCCCATTTGTCTCCAAACCCATGACCGCACTTTTACCAAACAACAGAAACCTTTGCATCAAAAAGACAAAACTATTATACATAGTGCACTATAGGCGAGGACCGATCACGCCATTATTCGAAATACAGATCAGCAACAAGCAAGTTCACCGTGGCGTCCATCAGCACCTAATCACAGCCTGTCTCACCAGATCAGTAAGATCTCCAGGAACCTTCTCAGCACTGTGGCCCACTTCATTAAGGCCGAACTACGGACAGCATCAGAGATGCAGCTGAAGCAGGTGAGTAAAGAGACTCATTTTGCATCATACGATCTGCTCTGGGCCATTCAGGATATTCACACGAGTAGAAAACCAAAACCAAAAAATCCCAAGCCCACAAGAGACCATACGGACATGAACGCACACATTTTCTTCTAGACCCTACTGTTTGTGTGCAAATTAAAGAGGAAATAAGGAAGAATACTCAACAGAAACAACCACACATTTCACTCGGTGTTGAATTATACATATTTACAGAAATCTCTGAGAAAAGAAGAAGAAAGTAATGTTGACGGAATAAGAGCGTGAGGGTGGGTTAGGGGGCATTGATGCACTGTATGAAGAGATCAAGCCTAAAAATAAGGAACTAATCTTAACGTCCTACAGGAACTGCCCTCCGAGACATGCCGTCTTTATTCAAATATTATTCGTCCTCGTAGTCGTCTTTAGCGCTACGATGAGTCGATAACGTGTTCTCATGCATACAGTGGAAGTTTCTACAGTTGAACGCGTGCTTTTAAAATAAAAGTCACATCCGAGGTGATGACCTTCTCACGCCATGGCAACAAGGACACCAATCACAAGACATTATAGGCGTTTGGGAGGGGGTTAGGACTTTACTGTCTTTGCTTGACCTGGGATGGGGTGGGGTGGGGTGGGGTGGGGTAGATGGGGGCGTGGCTGACAGTCCAATGCCCCGCCTCTGCTGCTGGCTGCTCCTCTACTCAGCGTGGCTGGAGCAGGGTCTGGCTTTTACCTTTTGGTCCAAAGCGAAGTTGCCTGGTCCATGTTGGACAACCGCTGTGGTGGGAGAATGAAGGCTCTTCGTGCTCTTCGAAAAGCTCGGGGGGGAATTGTGCCCACTTTCCAGTGTCTGCGATGGACACCGCTGGTCCTGGGGGGACTCAATTTCAATTCACCCCTTGCACAATTTTTTTTTTTTTCTGTTTCGAATTCTCTTTTTTCTTGTTTGTTTCATTTTTCTGTATAAAAGCAGAGGAGAACATAGTCCTTAAGCAGATTTTGCAGAATAGTTGAGAGGAGATCCTGTTATATTGATGTCTCCCACAGCTGAAAGGATAAAGATGAGGGTTATTCTGGCATGAAAGGAAGGAATTTAATTGCTTGCTGTAAATTAACATAAAAAGTATTAAAATATTTCAAGAATTAATGGGGTCTTGAGAGTTTTGAAAAGAATTGAATGAATCTATCAATCTATTTACTCTACTGCTACAATACCAGTATATTTACTCATTAATATAATTATAATAATTATATATAGCTAATTCAATAGCTTATTGATTCTGTATTTGTTCCATCAGATATTTTGCCTTGTTTGTAACAAGCAATGTAACCTGCCTAAAGAATTTTACAAGACCAAATGAAGTACAATGTCTAGAAGTTATATAATCTTATGAATAATTTCATATTAGAAATGTCAGAAATACCAGTATTCCAATGAAACAAGATGCACAAAGAGCAGTGCAAACCTCAAGCTGGGCTCATTTTCCATTTCGTTCTTGTTTTTAATAGTTTTTTTTCCATGAAATTATACTGTGAATATTTTAACATATAAATTCATCAGTTCTTTTTTTTTTTAAAGTGAGATATCAAATTTGGCACATATGATTGGAATATTTTTAACGGTTATGTATTATGCTTATCTTGCGTCACAAAATATTCCACCCATCCTGGACAGGTCGCCAGTCTATTACAGCTTAATAACAATACATTTATGAAACTGGGATTCGATTGGAAAAAAACAGTTAGGTGGTTAAAAAGGCTTTTGTGTGAAGCATTGACTCTTAATTTTTCTTTTCTTCATAATTGTGCCTTTTAAGCCTTATGTATTTAATATGGCCAGAGTTATGAGGGGAATCCCTAATTCATCATTGACTTCAGGTGTTTCTCCACAACTGTGGATTCATTAAGACATGGTTTGATTAGTTTGATGTTGAGGAGCTCTTTGGAGAGCCTGGGTTGAGCACACGGCTCAGCCCAGCCGAACACTTTGAAATGAACAGGAATCTCAGCAGTAAGGCAGCAGTCTCTTAATGGACAAGATTTTGGAATTTGTCTTATTAAGGTAAATTTATAGAATTTTCTATACTTCTACATAATTCTGATCAATAGCTCCATCGGATTTTGCTAAAAGCAAAACCCAATGAAACGATGAAGGTGTGTAGTGGATGGATTAGTCCCAAAAGAAACTCTTTGGTTAAAAGTTTTATGATTGTAGAAAGGCATGATGATGGTAGGATCATAGATTTTGGGCCTGCTTTGAAGCCTCTGGGTCAGGACCCATTTCTCTAGAGAAATACACCACAGACATGATCATTTCCGAGAACTTGTTGAAGATGTTTGTCTCACCCTGGCACTCTGTCTGTTGGCTTTCCTCTCCTCATCGGGGAGTGGGGGCATGGGGTAGGGATATCTTCGGCTGGAGGCGATGGAACCCGTGGAGGAGGTGGGGGACTTGGCTGGCGACAGAGTCCTGTTGAGGAAGGAATGAAGGAAAGGACCTTGAAGTTATTTTTCTCCTACGATGCTCATGATTCAGCCAACAGCACACCATGGATCACCTGTGATCCCTTTCAGGGGTCAGAGGGAGCACTTCCAACACGAGTCATCATTCAATATCACTGATACCGGTGCTTGTCTCATTTCCCAATTGCAACAAAAGTTGCCTATATTCTGCTACACTTTTACAACGGGGACGTTTGAATTCTTTGGGCCACATTTGTTTCTTTTCTGGGCGATTCAGACAACGTGGTGGATGATATGAGGTCAGTAAAGACAGACCAGATGGCTCTGGTTGGCACATACAGGGTATGGGTGGTGCAACAGTAATGTCATGATTACAGCATAAACACACACACACACACACACACACACATCTGTAAACATGCAAAAAGTGCACAAGTTTGTGTGTGAAAGAGAAAAAGGCCATTATCAACAACAGCAAAGGAAGGAAAAATGAAACACAAACAAAGGTAATAATGCACTGATATCATATGTTCAATTATAAAAGGGCAATCATCATCATTCATTCACAATAACAGATTCAAATTTATAAAGCCATATTGAGGAGTCTGAACATTCTCCACTAGATCTCTACCAGATCTCAAAAGGCTTGGGAGTAGATCCCTGGAAAGGAGGGAACCCACACCAGCAGGATCAGACTCTAACAGTTACAAATTCACTGAACTGTGAAATGTGATGTTTGCTTTAATAACATGGCGGTATATGTTATCTAAATAGTTGATTACAAATGTAATCAATAGTGACACTTCTGTAATGGTTACATGTGCATGAACACAGAACAAATGAGGCATGGATTTAATGTTCAGCGTTTTACTGTTATATATGCAAGTGACACATATTTACATGGGTGTTTAGATTCTTGACTAGTTATGAGTTCTATGACGGTGGACAATGGAGCAGAAGTACACGGGTGGTGATCTCATCACGTGGCCGATAAGCGGGAGTAGAAGAGTGCTGTAACATGGACAGCCGGTGTACGTACAAGCATGCACCATGTTTTAAGTTCAGCCAGTATTGAGCCTTTTATTAGTTCATTGGTTCTGTACTTCTACTTCAGGTAACACTGGAGGGGTGCCTGAAGGGAAATGTACTCATTATCATTGGTTCAGAACTGGAAAAAGAAATACTGACCAGTGTAAATAAGTAAACATAAAATCAAAGAAAAAATGAAAGGGGAGGAATGCAAAGCAGTCTGAGATAATACCTAATATAGGGTCCCTCAGTGTTTTTATTGACATCCTCCACCCATTTAGTTACATAATACTCTGTTTTGAAGCAAGGGGTTAAATACCTGCAGGAGGAGGTGGGGGAGGAGCGATGGTGAACACAGAGGAAGAGAGAGGAGGTGAGAAAGAGTGGAGGAGGAGGAGGAGGAACAGGTGAAGAGAGAGAGAGAGAAAGGAGTTGGTAAACGGCAGCAGAGCACAGCTCCCACATTCCCTACAGCCAACCAAGATGCAAGGACTGCAGGTGGGAAGATTTTGGGTTTAATCCCCAGTTTAGAGAATTTATAGCAACCGCTGAACTGATTTTTGATCATCTGAAAATGTTTCTGTTCCAAAAATCTGATATTTTTCAGCAGCTTTAATTTCAGGCCTGGTTACAGGTTGGAGCTGCTGGGGCGACCTTCCTGTAAGCATTAGAATTATATTCCATAATTAAGAGAAGGTGAAAGGTTGTTTAACTGCATAGTTAGTGATATTATGTAATATTTCCTCACTAATATGGATTGTTTTTACCTTGCTGTGTAAAACTGCTTTGTAATAAGTATTTTTTAAGACTCATATAGCGTGATTAAACTTTTGTTTTCTCATTATTACCATTATCACCTTCGAATGTATTTGTAGCAGCAGGTAATCATTTATAAATATGTTTTTAAATGTGATGAGGTTTGTACACATTTACATGTAAGGCATTAAATGTAGAAGACTACATCCAGAGGACTTCCATTACCAGGGCAGTCTCTTTGAAGACGCTTGGGGTTGAGGGTCTTGCTCAGGAATCCAACGATGGAGGTTAGATTTGAACCTCTTGGTCCATAGGTGAGTATCCTGCCCCCCCCTACATTTCACTTTTCTGTGAATATCATTATTACATTTTGCAAGCATTTTACAACTGATGTCGTAATTTGACATAATCCTAAATAATTCCCTGAACTGCCTAATCAAATCCAAAATCAGTGATTTGTTAACTGGCATGTCAGATGTAATCAGCTAAATGATTGGCTCTTAATAATGAATATGCTGCTTTGATTCTGTAGGACCTGTTTTTAGCAGCTTTTTAAAATTTTATTTATTTATTTTATTTATCGTCAGTTGCATTTTGGTTTTGTTGGCATTTGCTTAAGAGCTGTATTTTTCCAATTTATTAGTCACATGCATTTGATAGGATATAGAGAAAGAAAGCAAGATAAGAGTTCTGAGCAGACTCTTGCGTTGCATTCCCATCATGTGCGTTGCACTTTTAGCCGTGCTTCAAAGATTAAAACCAGTAGAATGAAAAATAGTGACTAAGAGTTTCACTTCATGCAAACAAACCCACATAACTTCTGGCATCTTTAGGATTTGAGCTAAACATCATCACGGAGAACATGCAAAACCAGAACCCCATCGCTTCCCTGTAGTGGGGGGTGGGGGGAGCTTTGAGTATTAATACTTTTGGACTAAAACAGACAAGGACTGATGATGCTGCAGAAACTCATCACTTACTCTGTGGAGTTGGAACGAGGGCGAAACTTCTTTCCTTTCAGCTTCTTCCGGTTGCCACTAATGTTCCCTACAAAGAAGGCAGGACGACAAGACTGTGTATCACAAACAGACGAGCCAAGTTACAGCAAAAAGTTGAAGATGTACAATATCAGAAACATATCGTCATTGGCAGATATTGCGGGCAGCTGGCACTAAAAGATATCTGATGATGCCTTTATCACAGTCTGGAAGAGCGTCTTAAGGAGAAGCTGGAATAGTTGCATAAAATGGCTCAAACCTCATTTATAACCTTCTAGGAATAAATATAAATGATATGTGTTACATTTTTCAAAACCAGATTACACACCAGTTATGAAGTTTTACAGCACTGGTGCTGTGATAATTAAACAGTGATTTTGCACCATATCATTTTCTCCTAACTTAAAATGCACAGTAAGTCTGAGTGTGGAAGAAACATTTACATTTACAGCATTTAGAAGAAGCTCTTATCCAGAGCGACTTCCATGTCCTGATTACAGGGACAGTCCCCCTGGAGACACTCAGGGTTCAGGGTCTTGCACAGGAACCCCGTGGTGCTAGTGCAAGAGGTGGGATTCAAACCTGCGACCTCTTGGTTTGTAGGTCTCATAGGCAAGTGTCCTACCACTAGACCACCAAAAACAGACAAAATCTGTTTGAGGAAGAGGAGAACGGGATTAAAGGGGAGTGAATAAATAAAGGCCTGATAAAAATGGCAGGTGATATTGCTGGATAAGAGCAGACGTCTCCCTCCGTGCCACACTTATTTCCTAGTTTTCCACTCTGCTTTTTATTGTTTTGGTTATGAAATGTTTGGAAATGTATTGATTATGACTGGAAGCAGTAGAGACGTCACCTAATAACCAGAAGTGCAGAAGCCGGTGAAATCTGGTTCCAAACTTTTGAACAGCATGGTATTTACTGCGTGTCTCCGAGAGTGTTACCTTGCCACGAGTTGCTCCTGGGTCGTCCGTTTTCGCAGATGTCAGATATGTGTTTGGCGTCAGGGATTCTCTCACTCCAGGAATGGGACAAACCATTAGATCTTCAGACCGAACCCACAAACCCAGAAACACAAGAAGAACATATTACAAGTCATGCCTTGTACCAGAATAAAGCTGGCTACACCACACTAACAGACTCAGATCTTTGGAACTTTGTTGGAAGTTTGGAGAAAAATCTAATCTTTTTACCCAAACAGACTTGATCCTGCTTGACCTTTACTGTAAAAATGCAGTGAATTAGTAACAGAGTTTTATACCCAGAAATAGTGCAGAATCTATTTTTGCTGATTGTGTCATTACATTTCTGTTCAGATTTTAAAGATGTTCTGTTGTCGTTTTCCAGGTTTAAATAAAAAGAACTGATTCCCTGTTTGGTCTCAGACACCAAACATCGTGGTGAGGGCAAAACTGTCAATCAATCCATCCATCCGTTATCTGAACCGTGGACGTCATCGGTGTGTGCTGGAGCCAAATTCAAATTTTCACCAAACTCAGAAAGACATGGAACCACAGAAGTGACACGAATGGGGTGGAAGACGTGAATGGCATGGATAAAGTGACCGGCATGGAAGGTGCAGAAGTCACTCTGAGAAGCAGGATGGAAAGAGGAGATGAAGACACTGAAGTGGTCATGAGCCTGTTACCACATGATGAGAAAAAGGCGTGACTCCAGATGAAGATAAAACCATGATCACTTACTTCCTGCCATCATACTGACACCACAGCCTGCTGTGTTTATTCTCAGTGACAGAGAAAGAGAACAGTCATCACACATCCAGCAGACACTAGCGGCAGTGGACAGAGTCAGAGCAGCAGAAAAATAGAACCCTGTTCATCAGATTTATAGAGCCTCAAATAAAGTGAAAGTGACAACCCTTGTCATTGCGAGGTCAAAGCACAGCCCTTTAATTAAATTTAAACTTAATTATATATATTTAGCATGGATGATACATTTGTTAATTAAATTATTAATTTAATGTGATTAGAATAAAAAGCTATTTTAAAGTAAGATTTAGTATTTTCTTTTAGTATTTAGAAGTATTATATAAAATTTTTGTGTATTTAGTGTCATTTCTGTAATGATATATTTAATTTTGAGATTTTACATTTGGTATTAATATATATTTATATGTTTAATATTTTGTGTATTTGTATATTTCAGCTTAAAATCGAACTTTCTGTCTTTGCATTACCATTAATGTTTATTAATATCAGAATGTATGCAGTTTATATCCCTGTTTTCTCTCCTACTGTAGAGAGCAGATGTCTAGTGTGGCAGGCTAATGGAAGTCACTGTACTCAGTTATGTGTTTAAATCCATGGTGCTCTAGTGGTTGGGAAATTGGCCCCAGAATCAGAAGGTTGTGGGTTCAAATCTCAGACCTCAGTAGGTTGCCCTGAGGTTCCTTTGAGCAAGGTACTGTCCCCATCACTGCTTCCTGGGTGCTGGATATGTCTGCCCCCTGCTGGATGGTGTGTGTGTGTGTTAACCTCTGGCACTATCACCACTGGGTCCCTGAGCAAGACCCTTAACCCTGAATTGCTCCAGGGGGGACTGTCCCTGTAATTAGGACATGGAAGTCGCTCTGGAAAAGAGCGTCCGCTAAATGCCGTAAATGTAAATGTAAATGTAAATGCAGAGGTTGCATTTTGTTGTGGTTCACTGTGATATGGTCACTTTCACTTTCACTTCATCAGTTGTCAAACTGGGCCTGGAAACTACTGTTTTCAGTGTCTGTCCTCTAAGCATGCACACAGACTCACTGTGCTAAAAATGGTGTGTGTGTGTGTGTGTGTGTGTGTGTACTCTCAGCTTGTCTCTAAATTAAAGCAGATTGTCTGCAGGTTATTTACTCCCAGCAGGGGGCGCCACACTGAGGGAAGGGTGATCAGCCTGCTGTTATTTAGCTGCTCATGTTTTTGGCCATCGTTCAGGTTTGTACTTATATAATTTAGTTTATAATTTGGTGGAATAATTTAGCGTATTCATTTTACATTTGTATATTTTTTTTTTGCTTTACTATTATTGTGTTTCTTCATATATACCATTTCCTCCCCTCAAAAGGTGTTAATTTAGAACTGGAACAATTCATTAGAACTCATTACCTCATTGATTAGAACAAATATAACATTTGCTCTCAATGTACCGGGCAAGAGATTAATCCTGGCCTGTGGATGAGAAGCAGGGAATCCACAGGTCATTTATACTCTGAAAACAATGTTCCTTAAAAGGGGGCATGAGCTCTCAAGCTGCTTAAAAGAGACTTTACTGTGCTTCAGATCTAAAGCCGAGATGAGTCGGACGCATTACTGCTAGCAGGTATGAAAACATGCTCAAAACATTAGCCTGAAATCAATTTGTATGGACAGTTCATAAAAATTTGTTAGAATTGTAAAACTAACATTAGCCTGGAATCCAAAAAAGATTTGCACTTTGACTCGTTCTGGAGCTGAAAGGTTTAACAAGACAAACGAACGGAGTATCAGAATAATTTGTAACGGGTGCTGAAAGTGCTCCAACCAGTTAGGTGTGTGTTTTCTGTACTGTTGATGCTTTTACACTTTGACTCATATGCAACATGAAGGGAAGGCTGAACTGTGTGAACCTGGGAAAGACTGCACTGAAGTCTGCTTGACACCCAGACTTTACAGCTCACTTTAAAAATCAAACGCTGCTCTGGACTGAGGCTGAGGAAGGTGAGGATGAGGATGAATGGGCACAGGTGCACACCTGAAGAGAAACAGTGAGATGTTTTGGCTGATGGAGGGGATGGAAGTGTAGATCTGCAGGTGGGACAGGTAAGCAGACCTCTTCTTGGAGCTGCTGCCGGAGTTGGAGCTCACACCCTGTGGCACGTCGCTGTAGAACGAGTCAACATCACCTGGTTTCTTCACATAGTCCCCTGGGGGCATTTGCCTGGAGAGCAGAAACAGTAAACCAATCAGCAGCCATTACAGGTGATAATAGTCAGATTGGTCCAAAAGTATTCACCTTGGTCCTGGAGCACTGCTCTCTGGCATATTTTAGAATTTATCCTGCTTGAACACACCACTTTATCGCAGAAAAGCCTTCTTAATGAGCTTATTGAGCTGGTTAGTTGGATCAGGTGTGTCTGAGCAGGAAAAAGTCCCAAGATTTTTAATGGTGGAAACGAAAAAAAACCTGAACCAACCGGCAAAATCTCCGGTGCACCTCTGATTCTGCATATTGCCGCTGTCTGTAGCTCCTAAATGGGGGAAAAATGTCATTAAACACTGAGCATTCAAGAGGCTGTCACATGAGCATCTACCATTACAGATTTATATTTGACCCCCTTGAAATTTTGAATGAACTCATTACTTTGACAGATTAAACATCTTAAGACATGCAGTCATTAAAATGACATAAAAATTGAGATCAGATGTGAAAAAAGTCAAACATTATTAAAAGCTAAAAGTATGAATTCCTCACGTGTTGTTTTAATAACCAAGATTGTAAGCTCCTTTAATAAACTGGCCCCACACACTGCTACCGTGTACCGTCCCCGTCACTGCTCCCTGGGTGCTTTCAATAGCTGCCCGCTGCTGCACGTGTGTGTATGGGTGAAACACAGAGGTTGAATTTCGTTGTGTTGTGCAGTGCTGCGTTTCACAATGACGAGGGTTGTCACTTTCACTTTTTTTTTTAAGATGGGGAACACATGACAAGTCTTTGGGACCTTCAGCCTTAAAAATAATTTCTGGATTTTGTTTTTTTTTTTCACATCAGTGCATCAGGTTAATAAAGTGTGTGTGTTTGGGTGTGTCTCTCTCACTTGTAGCCCCATGCAGAGATGGCCAGTATTAGAGCCAGAACAAGAATGGATCCAGCAATGGCTCCGATGATGATGTTGGTACTGATAATACCTGCCAGGAAAGAGAGAGACAATGTTTACTCCAGGGCTGAGACAGAAGTGGACACAGACAAACATTACACCAGACAAACAAGGGCTGATACTGCAGTCAGCAGTCCTGGGTGTTATTAGAAATGACAGTCATGTAGAATGGAATTAAAGACTGGTAGATATTTAGACCGCTGACCAAACAGGGAAAATGTAACCATTTTCATTCCAGCAGCGCATCACTGGAGTTCTATTTTTATTTCAGACTGACCTGATCACTGGAAGAATTTCTTTAAAGGGCCCAGATTCTTTTTGTTTGTACTTGATTTTTTAATCTGAAAATTTACCATTAATGTTCTACTAAAAACATGTTCAGGTGAACATTGTTTAAATGTCTTTCTACGTTCTTGACAGTGTTTTAATGATATAAATGATGTAAATCTATTCTGATTTCAGCTATTCTGACTAGCTGCCTTTCATTGTGGAACATTCAGCAATATTTGGGGCTAAACTACTGCAGGCGAACATAGGCGGGAATATGTAAGTGTATCGGCTTTAATGAAATCACAGTAACTCAGAGTTTTGGGGTTTTTTTGCAGATAACCTTCTGTACTCGGACTTTATGAACCTGGAGTTGAGCAGAATGCTTCGGAATTTTAACAGTATTTAAACAACAGAGGCTTCCATGGTAAGGGCCCTTTAATACTTCAGATTTCCATTTGTCTAACAACTTTCAGTCTTCTTGATCTCGGCTCTTAGAAATAAAGGCAGACAAAAGCTGTATTTGCTACAGAGCCTCTTCAGCATTGCTGATGTGCATTTAAACCTAAAACCTTTATATACCCGTTGGTTTGATTCACCCTGGATCCTTAAGTAGCTCTGCAAACGTCGTCCAGTCAAAACAACCAGTAAGTTACTCATGTTTAAGGCTTTAGGAAAGAATAGGAAAAATATATTACAGTTTTAAACTCAACCGGTTGCAGCAGGGTCCCCAAACTAACCCTTTAGACAGACATTCAGCTTGGGTGAAGGAGAGATTTCTGAAGATATTATTCAGAAGAAAACCCACTTGTGTATGGAAGTGGAACAACAAATAAAAAAACTAATTTCCAAAACTTATTTTTACCAGAATGAAGACCACCAAACTACCTCCATCAGAAAAACAACTCTTCCAATTCCAATTTTTGCTTTAAATATGGAAAAAGATGTCTGTCCATGCTTTCATTTTAAGAAGACAACTCAATATTGAGGGGTTAGAGGGGAAGTGTAGCTCTCCAAATAGGTTTTACTGAAAAATATTCTTTGTCTTGCACAGAAACAATCCAAAATGGACACCGGATACAGGAATCTACAAAAATCTGTGCAAAAAAATGAAAGTGAAAAACTAGCAACTAGTTTAACTTAAATATGTGTTCTCTGCTTTTTTTTGTCCTGACATAGAAAAATGAACAACTTATTGGTCGTTTTGATTGGGAAGACTTGCCTATGATTTTGGAAGGGGACACAATATACATACAATAGTACTGATCTCAGATATATTATATAGAGTTAATGCAACACCAAGTGACATGAAAAAAAAATGAATACATAAAGGAGAAAAAACTAGGAAAAGACCAGTCACAACACCACGCTTAATAACACCACCAAAAGAAAACAGAACCACTCCAACAGAGTGTTTAGAATTGGAGTGGAGAGACCAGTAGTGGAGGAAAGGGAGGGCTGGATTTAAAATGGGGTAAAGAAAGAAACAGTTACCAAGAAAAAGAGGGAGCAACAACAAACACCCAACGAAGAAAAACTCAAATCTGACCTCACTGAAACTCCAGCAAAAGACATGAGCCTGTCGACAAAGAATGAGTGCGTGAAAACAAAAGACATGAAAAGAAAAGAAAGAAAAGGAAAACAATTTCGACTGTGAGAAAAGTGCATGACTGGCGAAGGCCATTGGTTGAACATGAACATGACAACAGAAGCAAAAAGTAACAACAGACGGATGAGGAAAAAGCTAAGAGCAACCTAATTGCTGCTACTCATGAACAGAGGGAGTGGATTAGATAAAAAGTCTTGTTACTGTTTCTATGCTGGCTGCTCACCTTCTTGCCAATTAAGCACTAAAAGAGCAGAGAAATCTGTCCATAACATTTACATTTACAGCATTTAGCAGACGCTCTTATCCAGAGCGACTTCCATGTCCTGATTACAGGGACAGTCCCGCTGGAGACACTCAGGGTTCAGGGTCTTGCTCAGGGTGGTAGTGCTAGAGGTGGGATTCGAACCAGGGACCTCTTGATCCAGAGGTCCATAGACAAGTACCCTACCACTAGACCACCGCCACCCTACCATAAACTTGTTTCTCCATAAAAAACACATCCTCTTATTGATGTGTTCTGAACTGTAACTAAGCATTGCTTATGTTCGGGGGAGCACTGGGCAAATCAATGAGTTTTTATTATTGTTCTCTGCTTGAAAAAAGAATAAATAAAAGAATTCTGATTTAATTGCGGAAATAATATTGAGGAGAGTCCAAAACTGAAAAGAAAAAAACTAACAAAAAAAACAATAAATAAATAACCTTAAAACCCTACAAGCATGCATTTTCTACCTTATTAATGTGTGCTGCCATGAAAATTTAGGACTTTTGAGAACGGTCCAAAAATGCCCACGAAGGTAAGACTATATAGCCTTACTTATTTTTGCAATTCTGGGTCAAAAATACAAGGTAAGTTTTTAGCTTAATATAAACATTAATAGCATCTTTACACTGTTTTATAGTGCGTTCCAATCATTTTATGAAGGAAAAAATTGTATTTTCTGACAAGTTGGCATATTTCATTTTGGTAGAACGTATTTTATGCAAAGTTCAAAAGTGATTTTTCTCACAAAAAGGCAATAAATCATTTTAAAACCCTACAAGCATTCATTTTCTACCTTATTAATATGTGCAGCCATGAAAATTAAGGACTTTTGAGAACGGTCCAAAAATGCCCACAAAGGTAAGCCTTACTTATTTTTGCAATTTTGGGTCAAAAATACAAGGTAAGCTTTTAGCTAAATATAAACATTAATAGCTTCTTTGTAACATCTTACAATGCTTTGCAATCGTTTTATAAAGGAAAAAATAGTTTTTACTCACAAATTGGCATATTTCTAATTGGTGAAATGTATTTTATGCAAAGTTCAAAAGTGATTTTTCTCACAAAAAGTATACAATAAATCATCAAATCCTACAAGCATTCATTTTCTACCTTATTAATGTAAAAGGTCATGAAAGTAAGGGACTTTTGAGAATCTAAGTTCAAAATGCCCACAAAGGTAAGCCTTACCTATTTGTGCAATTTTGGGTCAAAAATACAAGGTAAGTGTTTAGCTAAATATAAACATTAATAGCATCTTTGTAACATCTTATATAAGCAGTAATCGCTTTTTTATAAAGAAAAAATTGTATTTTCTGGACAAATTGGCATATTTCATTTTGGTAGATCGAATTTTATGCAAAGTTCAAAAGTGATTTTTCTCACAAAAAGGCAATAAATCATTTTAAAACCCTACAAGCATTCATTTTCTAATTATTAATATAAAGGCCATGAAAAGTAAGGACTTTTGAGAACGGTCCAAAAATGCCCACGAAAGTAAGACTATAGCCTTACCTATTTTTGCAATTTTGGGTCAAAAATACAAGGTAAGTTTTTATCTTAATATAAAACATTAATAGCTTCTTTGTAACATCTATACAATGCTTTGCAATCGTTTTATGAAGGAAAATAGTTTTAACCACAAATTGGCATATTTCTAATTGGTGAAATGTATTTTATGCAAAGTTCAAAAGTGATTTTTCTCACAAAAAGGCAATAAATCATTTTAAAACCCTACAAGCATTCATTTTCAATTATTAATGTAAAAGGCGAAAAGTAAGGACTTTGAGAACTGGTCCAAATGCCTAATGAAGTAAGACTATAGCCTTACCTATTTTTGCAATTTTAACAAAAATACAAGGTAAGTTTTTAGTTTAATATAAACATTAATAGCTTCTTTGTAACATCTTACAATGCTTTGCAATCGTTTCTTTATAAAGGAAAAAAATAGTTTTTACTCACAATTGGCATATTTCTAATTGGTGAAATGTATTTTATGCAAGTTCAAAAGTGATTTTTCTCACAAAAGGCAAAATCATCTTAAAACCCTACAAGCATTCATTTTCACCTTATTAATGTGTGTACTGCGCGAAAAATTAAGGACTTGTGAGAACGGTCCAAAATGCCTAATGTAAGGAAAGACTATAGCCTTACTTTATTTTTGCAATTTTGGGTCAAAAATACAAGGTAAGTTTCTTTAGCTTAATATAACATTAATAGCATCTTTACACTGTTTTAAAGTGCGTTCCAATCATTTTATGAAGAAAAAATTGTATTTTCTGACAAATTGGCATATTTCATTTTGGTAGAACGTATTTTATGCAAAGTTCAAAAGTGATTTTTCTCACAAAAAGGCAATAAATCATTTTAAACCCTACAAGCATTCATTTTCTACCTATTAATATAGCATGAAAAGTAAGGACTTTTGAGAACGGTCCAAAATGCCCACAAAAGCAAGACTATGCCTACCTATTTTTGTAATTTTGGGTCAAAAATACAAGGTGAAGCTTAGCTTAAAAATAAACTAATAGCATCTTTACACTGTTTTACAGTGCGTCTTAACTCATTTTATAAAGGAAATTGTATTTTCTGACAAATTGGCAAATTTCATTTTGGTAGAACGTATTTTACGCCAAGTTCAAAAGTGATTTTTCTCACAAAAAGGCAATAAATCATTTTAAAACCCTACAAGCATTCATTTTGTACCTTATTAATATGTGCTGCCATGAAAAGTAAGGACTTTTGAGAACGGTCCAAAAAATGCCTAATGTTGCAAGACTATAGCTCACCTATTTTTGCAATTTTGGGTCAAAATACAAGTTCTAGCTTAATATAAACATTAGCTTTGTAACATCTACAATGCTTTGCACCGTTTTATAAAGGAAAATAGTTTTAATTCACAATTGGCATATTTAATTGGTGAAATAAAGCCTATGCAAAGTTCAAAAGGATTTTTTCACAAAAGGCAATAAATCATTTTAAACCCTACAAGCATTCATTTTCACTACAATGTGTGCTGCCATGAAAATTAAGGACTTTTGAGAACGGTCCAAAAATGCCCACGAAGGTAAGACTATAGCCTTACTTATTTTTGCAATTTTGGGTCAAAAATACAAGGTGTTTTAGCTTAAAATAAACATTATTAGGCATCTTACACTGTTTACAGTGCTGCCCAATCATTTTATAAAGGAAAAATTGTATTTTCTGACAAAGTGGCAAATTTCATTTTGGTAGAACGTATTTTATGCAAAGTTCAAAAGTGATTTTTCTCACAAAAAGGCAATAAATCATTTTAAAACCCTACAAGCATTCATTTTCACCTTATTAATGTGTGCTGCCATGAAAAGTATGACTTGAGGAACTAGTCCAAAAATGCCCATTAAAGTAAGACTATATAGCCTTACCTATTTTTGCAATTTTGGGTCAAAAATACAAGGTAAGTTTTTAGCTTAATATAAACATTAATAGCTTCTTTGTAACATCTTACAATGCTTTGCAATCGTTTTATAAAGGAAAAATAGTTTTTACCACAAATTGGCATATTTCTAATTGGTGAAATGTATTTTTATGCAAAGTCTGTGCGATTTTTCTCACAAAAAGGCAAAAAATCATCTTAAAACCCTACAAGCATTCATTTTCTACCTTATTAATGTGTACTGCGATGAAAATTAAGGACTTTTGAGAACGGTCCAAAAATGCCCACAAAAGTAAGACTATAGTCTACTCATTTTTGAATTCTTTGTCAAAATACAGGTAAGTTTTAGCTTAAAATAAACTAATAGCATCTTTACACTGTTTTGCTAGTGTTCCAATCATTTTATAAAGGAAAAATTGTATTTTCTGGACAAATTGGCAAATTTCATTTTGGTAGAACGTATTTTACGCCAAGTTCAAAAGTGATTTTTCTCACAAAAAGGCAATAAATCATTTTAAAACCCTACAAGCATTCATTTTGTACCCATTAAGCCATGTGCCGCCATGAAAAGTAAGGACTTTGAGAACGGTCCAAAAATGCCCACGAAAGTAAGACTATAGCCTTACCTATTTTTGCAATTTTGGGTCAAAAATACAAGGTAAGTTCTTAGCTTAATATAAACATTAATAGCTTTGTAACATCTTTACAATGCTTTGCAATCGTTTTATAAAGGAAAAAATAGTTTTAACTCACAAATTGGCATATTTCTAATTGGTGAAATGTATTTTATGCAAAGTTCAAAAGTGATTTTTTTCACAAAAAGGCAATAAATCATTTTAAAACCCTACAAGCATTCATTTTCTACCTTATTAATGTGTGCTGCCATGAAAATTAAGGACTTTTGAGAACGGTCCAAAAATGCCCACGAAGGTAAGACTATAGCCTTACTTATTTTTGCAATTTTGGGTCAAAAATACAAGGTAAGTTTTTAGCTTAAAATAAACATTATTAGCATCTTTACACTCATTGTTTTTACAGTATGCTCCAATCATTTTATAAAGGAAAAAATTGTATTTTCTGGACAAAGTGGCAATTTCATTTTGGTAGAACGTATTTTTACGCAAAGTTCAAAAGTGATTTTTTCTCACAAAAAGGCAATAAATCATCTTAAAATCCTACAAGCATTCATTTTCTACCTTATTAATGTGTGCTGCCATGAAAATGAAGGACTTTGAGAACGGTCCAAAATGCCCACGTATTGCAAGACTATAGCCTTAGCTTGAGCTTGGCAGGCCTTAAGTCAAAATACAAGGTAAGTTCTTAGCTTAATATAAACATTAATAGCTTCTTTGTAACATCTTACAATGCTTTGCAATCGTTTTATAAAGGAAAAAATAGTTTTTACTCACAAATTGGCATATTTCTAATTGGTGAAATGTATTTTATGCAAAGTTCAAAAGTGATTTTTTCTCACAAAAACGGCAATAAATCATCTTCAAATCCTACAAGCATTCATTTTCTACCTTATTAATGTGTGCTGTCATGAAAGTAAGTGACTTTGAGAACGGTCCAAAATGTCTAATGAAGGTAAGATCATAGCCTTACCTATTTTTAAATTCTTGGGTCAAAATACAAGGTAAGTGTTTAGCTAAATATAAACATTAATAGCATCTTTGTAACATCTTATAGTGCGTTGCAATCGTTTTATAAAGAAAAATTGTATTTTCTGACAAATTGGCATATTTCATTTTGTAGAACGAATTTATGCAAAGTTCAAAAGTGATTTTTCACAAAAGGCAATAAATCATTTTAAAACTACAAGCATTCATTTTGTACCTTATTAATATAAAGGCCATGAAAAGTAAGGGACTTTGAGAACGGTCCAAAAAATGCCTACCTAAAGTAAGACTATAGCCTACCTATTTTTGCAATTCTAGTCAAAAATAAGGTAAGTTCTAGCTTAATATAAACATTAATAGCTTTGTAACATCTTACAATGCTTTGCAATCGTTTTATAAAGGAAAAAAGAAGTTTTAACTCACAAATTGGCATATTTCTAATAGAAATGTATTTTATGCAAAGTTCAAAAGTGATTTTTCTCACAAAAGGCACAATCATTTTAAAACCCTACAAGCATTCATATTTTCTCTACCTTATTAATGTGTGCTGCCAAGAAAATTAAGGACTTTTTGAGAACGGTCCAAAATGCCTCCTAATGGCTAGTAAGACTATAGCCTTACTTATTTTTGCAATTTTGGGTCAAAAATACAAGGTAAGTTTTTAGCTTAAAATAAACTAATAGCATCTTTACACTGTTTTACAGTGCGTTCCAATCATTTTATAAAGGAAAATTGTATTTTCTGACAAATCGGCAATTCTATTTTGGTAGAACGATTTTTACGCTAAGTTCAAAAGTGATTTTTCACAAAAAGGCACAATCATTTTAAAACCCTACAAGCATTCATTTTGTACCTTATTAATATGTAAAATACATGAAAAGTGCGACTTTGAGAACGGTCCAAATGCCTAATGTAAAGTAAGACTATAGCCTTACCTATTTTTGCAATTTTGGGTCAAAAATACAAGGTAAGTTCTTAGCTTAATATAAACATTAATAGCTTCTTTGTAACATCTTACAATGCTTTGCAATCGTTTTATAAAGGAAAAAATAGTTTTAACTCACAAATTGGCATATTTCTAATTGGTGAAATGTATTTTATGCAAAGTTCAAAAGTGATTTTTCTCACAAAAGGCAATAAATCTATTTTAAACCCTACAAGCATTCATTTTCTACCTTATTAATGTGTGCTGCCATGAAATTAAGGACTTTGAGAACGGGTCCAAAATGCCCACTCTAAGGTAAGACTATAGCCTTACTTAGTAATTTTGGGTCAAAAATACAAGGTAAGCTTTAGCTTAAAATAAACATTATTAGCATCTTACACTGTTTTACAGTGCGTTCCAATCATTTTATAAAGGAAAATTGTATTTTTCTGACAAAGTGGTACTCTTACTTGGTAGAACGTATTTGCGCAAAGTTCAAAAGTGATTTTTCTCACAAAAGGCAATAAATCATTTTAAACCCTACAAGCATTCATTTTCTACCTTATTAATGTGTGTAAAGGCTGAAGAAAAGTGGCACTTTTGAGAACGTCCAAAATGCCCACAAAAGTAAGACTATAGCCTTACCTATTTTTGCAATTTTGGGTCAAAAATACAAGGTAAGTTTTTAGCTTAAAATAAACTAATAGCATCTTTACACTGTTTTACAGTGCGTTCCAATCATTTTATAAAGGAAAAAATTGTATTTTCTGACAAATTGGCAAATTTCATTTTAGAGAAACTGATTTACGCCAAGTTCAAAAGTGATTTTTCTCACAAAAGGTAATAAATCATTTTAAACCCTACAAGCATCTTATTTTGTACCTTATTAATATGTGCTGCCATGAAAAGTAAGGACTTTTGAGAACGGTCCAAAAATGCCCACGAAAGTAAGACTATAGCCTTACCTATTTTTGCAATTTTGGGTCAAAAATACAAGGTAAGTTCTTAGCTTAATATAAACATTAATAGCTTCTTTGTAACATCTTACAATGCTTTGCAATCGTTTTATAAAGGAAAAAATAGTTTTAACTCACAAATTGGCATATTTCTAATTGGTGAAATGTATTTTATGCAAAGTTCAAAAGTGATTTTCTCTACAAAGGCAATAAATCATTTTAAAACCCTACAAGCATTCATTTTCACCTTATTAATGTGCTGCCATGAAAATTAAGGACTTTGAGAACGGTCCAAAATGCCCAATGGCTGTAAGACTATAGCCTTACTTATTTTTGCAATTTTGGTCAAAATACAAGGTAAGTTTTTAGCTTAAATAAACATTATTAGCATCTTTACACTGTTTATGTGTTCCAATCATTTTATAAAGGAAAAAATTGTATTTTCTGACAAATTGGCAAATTTCATTTTGGTAGAACGTATTTTAAGCCAAGTTCAAAAGTGATTTTTCTCACAAAAAGGCAATAACACGAAACCCTACAAGCATTCATTTTGTACCTTATTAATATGTGCTGCCATGAAAAGTAAGGACTTTTGAGAACGGTCCAAAAATGCCCACGAAAGTAAGACTATAGCTTACCTATTTTTGCAATTTTGGGTCAAAAATACAAGGTAAGTTCTTAGCTTAATATAAACATTAATAGCTTCTTTGTAACATCTTACAATGCTTTGCAATCGTTTTATAAAGGAAAAAGGTTTTAACTCGCTGCCTGGCATATTTTCTAATTGCGAAATGTATTTTATGCAAACTAAAAGTGATTTTTCTCACAAAAAGTACAAATCATTTTAAAACCCTACAAGCATTCATTTTCTACCTTATTAATGTGTGCTGCCATGAAAATTAAGGACTTTGAGAACGGTCCAAATGCTCAATGGTTGTAAGACTATAGCCTTACTTATTTTTGCAATTTTGGGTCAAAAATACAAGGTAAGTTTTTAGCTTAAAATAAACATTATTAGCATCTTTACACTGTTTTACAGTGCGTTCCAATCATTTTATAAAGGAAAAAATTGTATTTTCTGACAAAGTGGCAAATTTCATTTTGGTAGAACGTATTTTACGCAAAGTTCAAAAGTGATTTTTCTCACAAAAAGGCAATAAATCATCTTAAAATCCTACAAGCATTCATTTTCTACCTTATTAATGTGTGCTGCCATGAAAATGAAGGACTTGAGAACGGGTCCAAAATGCCCAATGGTTGGGTAAGACTATAGCCTTACTTATTTTTGCAATTTTGGGTCAAAAATACAAGGTAAGTTCTTAGCTTAATATAAACATTAATAGCTTCTTTGTAACATCTTACAATGCTTCTTTGCAATCGTTTTATAAAGGAAAAATAGTTTTTTACTCACAAATTGGCATATTTCAATTGGGTGAAATGTATTTATGCAAAGTTCAAAAGTGATTTTTCTCACAAAAGGCACAAATCATCTTCGAACTTCTACAAGCATTCATTTTCTACCTTATTAATGTGCTGTCATGAAAAGTAAGGACTTTTGAGAACGGTCCAAAAATGCACAATGAAGGTAAGACTATAGCCTTACCTATTTTTGTAAATTTGGTTCAAAATACAAGGTAAGTGTTTAGCTAACATAAACATTAATGTGCATCTTTGTAACATCTTATAGTGCGTTGCAATCGTTTTATAAAGAAAAAATTGTATTTTCTGACAAATTGGCATATTTCATTTTGGTAGAACGAATTTTATGCAAAGTTCAAAAGTGATTTTTCTCACAAAAAGGCAATAAATCATTTTAAAACCCTACAAGCATTCATTTTCTACCTACATTATGTGCTGCCATGAAAAGTAAGGATCTTTGAGAACGGGTCCAAAATGCCCACTTAAAGTAAGATTATAAAGGCCTACTCTATTTTTGCAATTTTAATAAAATACAAGGTAACTTTAGCTTAATATAAACATTAACAGCTTTGTAACATCTTACAATGCTTTGCAACTACTATAAAGGAAAAAATAGTTTTTACTCACAAATTGGCATATTTCTAATTGGTGAAATGTATTTTATGCAAAGTTCAAAAGTGATTTTTCTCACAAAAAGGCAATAAATCATTTTAAAACCTTACAAGCATTCATTTTCTACCTTATTAATATGTGCTGCCATGAAAAGTAAGGACTTTTGAGAATGGTCCAAAAATGCCCACGAAAGTAAGACTATAGCCTTACTTATTTTTGCAATTTTGGGTCAAAAATACAAGGTAAGTTTTTAGCTTAATATAAACATTAATAGCATCTTTACACTGTTTTAAAGTGCGTTCCAATCATTTTATAAAGAAAAAATTGTATTTTCTGACAAATTGGCATATTTGTTTTGGTAGAACGTATTTTTATGCAGTTCAAAAGTATTTTCTCACAAAGTAATAAATCATTTAAAACCCTACAAGCATTCATTTTCTACCTTATTAATGTGTGCTGCCATGAAAATTAAGGACTTTTGAGAACGGTCCAAAAATGCCCATGAAGGTAAGACTATAGCCTTACTTATTTTTGCAATTCTGGGTCAAAAATACAAGGTAAGTTTTTAGCTTAATATAAACATTAATAGCATCTTTACACTGTTTTATGGTGCTGCCCAATCATTTCATAAAGGAAAAATTGCTTTTCCTGACAAATTGGCATATCTCATTTTGGTAGAACGATTATGCAAAAACTAAAAGTGATTTTTTTCACAAAAAGGCAATAAATCATTTTAAAACCCTACATTCATTTTCTACCTTGGCTAATATGTGCAGCCATGAAATTATGACTTTGAGAACGTCCAAAATGCCCAATGAAGGTAAGAGACTATAGCCTTACCTATTTTTGCAATTTTGGGTCAAAAATACAAGGTAAGTTTTTAGCTAAATATAAACATTAATAGCATCTTTACACTGTTTTATAGTGTTCCAATCATTTTATAAAGGAAAAATTGTTTTTCCTGGACAAATTGGCATATTTCATTTTGGTAGAACGTATTTTATGCAAAGTTCAAAAGTGATTTTTCTCACAAAAAGGCAATAAATCATCTTCAAATCCAACAAGCATTCATTTTCTACCTTATTAATGTGTGCTGCCATGAAAAGTAAGGACTTTGAGAATCGTCCAAAAATGCCCACGAAGGCAAGACTATAGCCATACTTATTTTTGCAATTCTGGGTCAAAAATACAAGGTAAGCTTTTAGCTAAATATAAACATTAATAGCTTGTAACATCTTACAATGCTTGCAATCGTTTTATAAAGGAATAAATTGTTTTTACTCACAAATTGGCATATTTCTAATTGGTGAAATGTATTTTATGCAAAGTTCAAAAGTGATTTTTCTCACAAAAAGGCAAAAAATCATCTTAAAACCCTACAAGCATTCATTTTCTACCTTATTAATGTGTGCTGCCATGAAAATTAAGGACTTTTGAGAACGGTCCAAAAATGCTGTTGAAGATAAGACTATAGCCTAACTTATTTCTTTTGTACTTGGGTCAAAATACAAGGTAAGTTTTTAGCTTAATATAAACATTAATATCATCTTTACACTGTTTTAAAGTGCATACCAATCATTTTATGAAGAAAAAATTTTATTTTCTGACAAATTGGCATATTTCATTTTGGTAAAAGGTATTTTATGAAAGTTCAAAAGTGATTTTTCTCACAAAAAGGCAATAAATCATTTTAAAACCCTACAAGCATTTATTTTCACTCAGACATAAAGGCCATGAAAGTAAGTGACTTTTGAGAACGGTCCAAAAATGCCCACGAAGGCAAGACTATAGCCATACTTATTTTTGCAATTCTGGGTCAAAAATACAAGGTAAGTTTTTAGCTTAATATAAACATTGATAGCATCTTTACACTGTTTTATGGTGCGTTCCAATCATTTTATAAAGGAAAAAATTGTTTTTCCTGACAAATTGGTGAGATATCTCATTTTGTAGAACGTATTTTATGCAGTTCAAAAGTGATTTATCTCACAAACAGCAAGCAATAAATCATCTTCAAACTCAATACATTCATTTTCTTCTACCTTATTAATGCTGCCATCAAAGTAAGACTTTTTGAGGACGGTCCAAAATGTCACGAAGGTAAGACTATAGTCTTAACTATTGTTGGAATTTGGGTCAAAATACAAGGTAAGTTTAGCTTAATATGAACAAGAATAGCTTCTTTGTAACATCTTACAATGAGTTGCAATCGTTTTATAAAGGAAAGAATTTTATTTTCTGACAAATTATATTTCATTTTGGTAGAAACGTATTTTATGCAAAGTTCAAAAGTGATTTTTCTCACAAAAAGGCAATAAATCATTTTAAAACCCTACAAGCATTCATTTTCTACCTTATTAATGTGCTGGAATGAATATTAAGGAAATTTGAGAACGGTCCAAAAATGCCCACTAAGGCAAGATTATAGCCATATTCTATTTTTGCAATTTGGGTCAAAAATACAAGGTAAGTTTTTTAGCTTAATATAAACACATTAGCATCTTTACACTGTTTTATATGCTCCAATCATTTATAAAGGAATAAATTGTTTTTTCCTGACAAATTGGCATATCTCATTTTGCAATGTATTTTATGCAAAGTTCAAAAGTGATTTTTTTCACAAAAAGGCAATAAATCATCTTCAAACCCTACAAGCATTCATTTTCTACCTTATTAATGTGGCTGCCATCAAAAGTAAGGACTTTTGAGGACGGTCCAAAAATGCCCACGAAGGTAAGACTATAGTCTTAACTATTGTTGGAATTTTGGGTCAAAAATACAAGGTAAGTTTTTAGCTTAATATGAACAAGAATAGCTTCTTTGTAACATCTTACAATGAGTTGCAATCGCTTATAAAGGAAAGAATTTTATTTTCTGACAATTGGTACATTTCATTTTAGAACGTATTTTATGCAAAGCTCAAAGTGATTTTTCTCACAAAGGCAATAAATCATTTTAAACCCTACAAGCATTCATTTTCTACCTTATTAATGTGTGCTGCCATGAAAATTAAGGACTTTTGAGAAAGGTCCAAAAATGCCCATGAAGGTAAGACTATGTAGCCTTACTTATTTTTGCAATTTTGGGTCAAAAATACAAGGTAAGTTTTGTTTAATATAACATTAATGGCATCTGTAACATCTTACAGTGCGTTGCACCGTTTTATAATAAAAAAATTGCATTTTCTGACAAATTGGCATATTTCATTTTGGTAGAACGTATTTATGCAAAGATCAAAAAGTGATTTTTCTCACAAAAGGCACAAATCATTTCAAACCCTACAAGCATTCATTATTTTCTACCATTAATGTGTGCTGCCATGAAAATTAAGGACTTTTGAGAACGGTCCAAAAATGCCCATGAAGGTAAGACTATATAGCCTTACTTATTTTGCAATTTTAACAAAAATACAAGGTAAGTTTTAAATGAATATAAACATTAATAGCATCTTTACACTGTTTTATGGTGCTCTAATCATTTTATAAAGGAAAATTGTTTTTCCTGACAAATTGGCATATCTCATTTTTGGTAGAACGTATTTTATGCAAAGTGTTCAAAAGTGATTTTTTCACAAAAGGCAAAAAAATCATTTCAAACCTCAAGCATTCATTTTCTACCTTATTAATGTAAAGGCGTATGAAAATTAAGGACTTACAGGAGAACGTCCAAAAATGCTGACGAAGATAAGACTATAGCCTTACCTATTTTTGTAAATTTGGTTCAAAATACAAGGTAAGTTTTTAGCTTAATATAAACAATAGCTTTCTTTTGTAACATCTTACAATGCTCCGGTGAAATCGCTTTATAAAGGAAAATAGTTTTAACTCACAAATTGGCATATTTCTAATTGGTGAAATGTATTTATGCAAAGTCTAAAAGTGATTTTCACAAAAAGGCAATAAATCATCTTAAAACCCTACAAGCATTCATTTTCTACCTTATTAATATAAAGCTGCCATGAAAAGTAAGGATTTTGGAGAACGGTCCAAATGCTCACAAAGTAAGACTATAGCCTTACTTATTTTTTGCAATTTTGGGGTCAAAATACAAGGTTGCAGTTTTAGCTTAATATAAACATTAATAGCATCTATTAATTGTTTTGGAAGTGTTCCAATCATTTTATAAAGAAAAATTGTATTTTCTGACAAATTGGCATATTTCTTATTTTGCAGAACGATTTATGCAAAGTTCAAAAGTGATTTTTCACAAAAGGCAATAAATCATTTAAAACCCTACTACATTCATTTTCTACCTTATTAATATAGCCGCCATGCAAGGACTTTTTGAGAACGGTCCAAAAATGCCCACGAAAGTAAGACTATAGCCTTACCTATTGTTGCAATTTTGGGTCAAAAATACAAGGTAACTTTTTAGCTTAATATAAACATTAACAGCTTCTTTGTAACATCTTACAATGCTTTGCAATCATTTTATAAAGGAAAAAATAGTTTTTACTCACAAATTGGCATATTTCTAATTGGTGAAATGTATTTATGCAAAGTTCAAAAGTGATTTTTCTCTTCACAAAGGCAATAAATCATTTTAAAACCCTACAAGCATTCATTTTCTACCTTATTAATGTGTGCTGCCATGAAAAGTAAGGACTTTTGAGAACGGTCCAAAATGCCCACGGCTGTAAGACTATAGCCCATATATTTTTAG
Source organism: Hepsetus odoe (assembly GCA_017165825.1). NCBI lineage: Eukaryota > Metazoa > Chordata > Actinopteri > Characiformes > Hepsetidae > Hepsetus > Hepsetus odoe. The sequence continues at coordinate 16,361,359 of CM029389.1, forward strand.
TACTTTGGGTCAAAAATATAAGGTAAGCTTTAGCTAAATATAAACATTAATAGCTTTTGTACATCTACAATGCTTGCAACTGGTTTTTTATAAAGGAAAAATTGTATTTTCTGACAAATTGGTATATTTCATTTCCAGAACGTATTTGCAAAGTTCAAAAGTGATTTTCTCACAAAAGGCAATAATCATTTTAAACCTACAAGCATCTATTTTCACCTTATTAATATGTGCTGCCATGAAAAGTAAGGCGACTTTGAGAACGGTCCAAAATGCCCACGAAAGTAAGATCATAGCCTTACTTATTTTTGCAATTTGGGTCAAAAATACAAGGTGTTTTTAGCTTACTATAAAACACACAGCATCTTTACACTGTTTTATGGTGCGTTCCAATCATTTTATAAAGGAAAAAATTGTTTTTCCTGACAAATTGGCATATCTCATTTTGGTAGAACGTATTTTATGCAAAGTTCAAAAGTGATTTTTTTCACAAAAAGGCACAATCATCTTCAAACCCTACAAGCATTCATTTTCTACCTTATTAATGTGTGTGCTGCCATGAAAAGTAAGGACTTCGAGAACGGTCCAAAAATGCCCACGAAGGTAAGACTATATAGCCTTACTTATTTTTGCAATTCTGGGTCAAAAATACAAGGTAAGTTTTTAGCTTAATATAAACATTAATAGCTTCTTTGTAAATATTCTACAATGCTTTGCAATCGTTTTATAAAGGAAAAAATAGTTTTACCACACTAAATTGGCATATTTCTAATTTTCTGGTGAATGGTTTTTATGCAAAGTTCGTAAAGCATTTTTCACAAAAAGGCAAAAATCATCTTAAACCCTACAAGTATCACATTGCCTTTATTAATGTGTGCTGCCATGAAAAATAAGGACTTTGAGAACGGTCCAAAATGCCTACGGTAAGACTATAGCCTACTTATTTTTGCAATTTTAATAAAAATACAAGGTAAAGTTTTTACTAAATATAAACATTAATAGCATCTTTACACTGTTTTATAGTGCGTTCCAATCATTTTATAAAGGAAAAAATTGTTTTTCCTGACAAATTGGCATATTTCATTTTGGTAGAACGTATTTTATGCAAAGTTCAAAAGTCTAGAGGGCGCTCTGTTCTGACTGAGCACACCTGAGCCCCTGCAGGCAGGTGTGCATCATTGGGGCTGACTATTTAAGCCCCGATGAGTCAGAACAGAGCGCGGCTCATTAGGTAGGTTAAGCCTATGCGTAACGGGTGGTGTTTGTGTCTGTACCTTAGTGTGTAACTTGGCATATGTAACTTAGTCCATGTTCCTTAGTCTCTAGGGTTAGACTGCAGTTCCCCAGTTCTAGGGTTTCAGGTTTAGAACTGCAGTCCCCGTTTCTTGTTTGTGTAAGTGTGACTAATAAAAGTATGTTCCTGACTCCTGGCTCCGAGCTGACGTCCCTCCGGTACCCCGCCACCGTTACAACAAGCATTCATTTTCTACCTTATTAATGTGTGCTGGCATGAAAATTAAGGACTTTTGAGAACGGTCCAAAAATGCCCACGAAGGTAAGACCTACCTATAGCCTTGCATATTTTTGCAATTTTGGGTCAAAAATACAAGGTAAGCTTTTAGCTAAATATAAACATTAATGGCATCTTTGTAACATCTTACAATGCGTTGCAATCATTTTATAAAGGAAAAAATTGTATTTTCTGACAAATTGGCATATTTCATTTTGGTAGAACGTATTTTATGCAAAGTTCAAAAGTGATTTTTCCCACAAAAAGGCAAAAAATCATCTTAAAACCCTACAAGCTTTCATTTTCTACCTTATTAATGTGTGCTGCCATCAAAAGTAAGGACTTTTGAGGACGGTCCAAAAATGCCCACGAAGGTAAGACTATAGTCTTAACTATTGTTGGAATTTTGGGTCAAAAATACAAGGTAAGTTTTTAGCTTAATATGAACAAGAATAGCTTCTTTGTAACATCTTACAATGAGTTGCAATCGTTTTATAAAGGAAAAAATTGTATTTTCTGACAAATTGGCATATTTCATTTTGGTAGAACGTATTTTATACAAAGATCAAAAGTGATTTTTCTCACAAAAAGGCAATAAATCATTTCAAAACCCTACAAGCATTCATTTTCTACCTTATTATTGTGTGCTGCCATGAAAAGTAAGGACTTTTGAGAACGGTCCAAAAATGCCCACGAAGGTAAGACTATATAGCCTTACCTATTGTTGCAATTTTGGGTCAAAAATACAAGGTAAGTGTTTAGCTTAATATAAACATTAATAGCATCTTTACACTGTTTTAAAGTGCGTTCCAATCATTTTATAAAGGAAAAAATTGTATTTTCTGACAAGTTGGCATATTTCATTTTGGTAGAATGTATTTTATGCAAAGTTCAAAAGTGATTTTTCTCACAAAAAGGCAATAAATCATCTTAAAATCCTACAAGCATTCATTGTCTACCTTATTAATGTGTGCTGCCATGAAAATTAAGGACTTTTGAGAACGGTCCAAAAATGCCCACGAAGGTAAGACTATAGCCTTACCTATTTTTGCCATTTTGGGTCAAAAATACAAGGTAAGATTTTAGCTTAATATAAACATTAATAGCATCTTTACACTGTTTTATAGTGCGTTGCAATTATTTTATGAAGAAAAAATTGTATTTTCTGACAAATTGGCATATTTCATTTTGGTACAACGTATTTTATGCAAAGTTCGAAGGTAAGACTATAGCCTTACCTATTTTTGCAATTTTTGGTCAGAAATACAAGGTAAGTTTTTAGCTTAATATAAACATTAATAGCATCTTTACAGTGTCTTATAGTGTGTTGCAATCATTTTATAAAGGAAAAAATGGTGTTTACAGAAAAATTAGCATATTTCTTTTTGTTGGAACGTATTTTATGTATGTGCTGCCATTGAAAATTAAGGACTTTTTAGAACGGTCCTAAAATGCCCACAAAGGTAAGACAATTAACAAGACGTCTCAAAATTCTTTTTCAAATTGCGGTCAATGCGATGTTAATGGCCAGCTCAACGTTTTTGGAGGAAAGCAATGATTTCCGATTCATTGAAATGATGTAGCGCTGGATAGAATTTCATTGTAATGTTGGAGAACAGGGAGGCCATCTCACACAGTATGGTTTTTTGGACTCTAGAAGACTGTAGCATTGCTTTGGAATGAACTTTCCCTTGATTTTGGTACATTTCTGGAGGTGCAGCAAGCTGGTGCAGGCAGCAACGTTCAGGATTTTACCTGAGGATGTGGCTGTGGGTCCCACCACCAGGTAGGTGAAGGGAGAAGTGGAGTTACAGTCTTCACCTGCCCAGCCCAGGTGACAGACACACTTCAGTTCATTACTGCAAACCTGCAACATACCAGAGAAAAACCTACTCAGAGGCAACATACTCATACATTTCAAACAGTAATTAATTGGGGGAAAGGTCCTGGACCTGTACAACATGGTTAAAACACACTGGATCCCTGCTTGCTTTCAAGGATTTTTGGTGTGTTGGGTCGTTTAGTTGACGTGCTCACTGTGATTGAAAGTGAAAGTGAAAGTGAAAAATATTGGTCAGGATTCTCACAGTAAAACATCTGTGAGGCTATGAAAACAGCAGTAAGTCTCCTATCATTTCTTTATATTTTGCTAGGAAACTGAAACAACAGGTACAGTTATATATTGTGCAAGATGTGCAAACATACATCTAAATACATTATAATAACTCAAAAACAGAGAATGGTTTGACCACTATTATTCTTCAGCACAGCCCTAACTCTCAAGTTCTAGTCATTTCAAGTCATCTTCAGGAAGAGTTCTCTAGGCTTCTTGAAGGACATTCCAAAGCCAGCTTTGTTAGGCTAGATAGATTCACATAGGTTAATGTGTGGCTTAACAATCAAAAAACAATCCTCTAAAACTGGTCGACTACAGGGCTTGTGGGTTTAAATCCAGTAGGTTGCCCTGAGGTACCCTTGACCAAAGTACCGTCCACATCACTGCTCCCTGGGTGCTGGATATGGCTGCCCCCTGCTGGACGGTGTGTGTGTGGGTTAAATACAGAGGTGGTTGCTGTTCACTTTGTGCTGTGTTTCACAAGGATTATTTATGCATCTGGTATTGACTAATAAAACTGACATTATCAATATTACACTATATTTCAGCTTTAATATTTAATTCCACTGGATTCATGGAGAAAACAAGACTTTCTTTAAGTCACTTTCACTTTTACTAAAAACTTTAAAAATCCTTCGGGAACATGAACTTTTCTTCAGCCATTCATAAAAAAAAAAAAAACAATTCTGGCGCTTTGGAAGCAAAGCATGAAGAAACGAAGGGTGGCATTTACACAGTATTGTGTACACACACACACACACACACACGTACCCCGTGTCCGGAGCATATGACCCTTTCAGTGGTGCCAGGGCAGGTGCTGAAGTTGAACTCTTGCACTGGGAGGCATTTGTGGTTGAAGCAGATGCGGTCAGTTCCACATGCCGTGCCGTCTTCCACGTAACCCAAATCCGTGTCGCCATCTATCATCACATGTCCTCCACTGCCACACACAAACCTCAGCATTAAACTCTCATGTGGTCTATTTGCAGAAATACTAAGAGGACTATTATTATAAAGACAATGATTAGAAAAGAAACCTTAGGTTGTGTTTAGATGTTTGGTGTTTATAATGAACAACAAGGCCTTAAGTCATACCACAATTAAAGAGTCTTTCTGTTGCATCCCTTTGTAAACCACTTTCAATCATGAGGACAGTTTCCAGTCTTAAGCCTGCAGTACAGCTTTACACACACCTGATTCAACTCAGGAGCCAATTACGAAGCACTTCATGAGCTGAATGGAATGTATAAGCAGAGGGAAAACACTGAGCTATGAAGTGCCCCATAGCACTAATTAGACCAAGTGTGGGCTTCAGAATAACTCTGAGTGCAGAGCCTAGTGAGTGTGTGTGTGTGTGTGTGTGTGTGTGTGTGTGTGTACCTGCAGTCCAGTGAAGCACTGTGTTGAGCCACTGAAAAGGAGGTAAGGCCTCCCTGCAGTTCTCCTAGTCTAGGTGCCGGGGAGATGTTTGAGCACAGCAGGTATCCACACTGGACGTCCCTTCAAACACACAAAATCATCACGATGGTTCATCCCGGACGCCCATCGTCACAGCACTTCTCATACAGCAACAAGCAAACTTACTGCTTTTTACACTGAATCCATGTGTCCTTGTCCTTCCCACAATTTCCTTTCTCCGTGCCCTCGATGTTCAGCTTCTCATAACAGAACTTATCTGCAGACGTTGCCTCTACATGAACACAAGGAGCGTAACTGAAGTCACAGAGTGCTCTCTCACTGACTTCACTGCAATAAATGGCTCAATAAAGCACTTACTCTCTCCCCAGAGGTACTTGCACTGTCTGTCTTTTGTTTTGCATCTTCCATTAAAACATCGGCCCTGAGACACAAACGAGGACCCGATTATTTATTATTTAATTATTTACCTTTATTTACATTTGTTTATTTATTTTGAATTGATGCAGTTGAACCATAAGTCACTACATTACCATAAAATAAAAAATCAAGTAATTAATTAAGAACTGCTAAAAATATGCAGTAATAAATATATAATTAAAAACAATTTATTTGTAAACCAAAAAACAAGCAATAAAAATTACATTAAATTAAATTAAATACCTGATCCTTCTCACATGTGTAGCCGTCCATTTTGTGTACGTTCGGAGGACACTGCAAACCAAAAAATGAAAGTCTCTCACTGTAAATGTATTGCATGACAGTGTAGTGTGGGTTATACACCTTTCTGATATGGTTGTGGCTCCTGCCTGTGGTAGGAGCTCACTCACCTGGCTGGAGTTCCCCGTGCAGTTTTCTGGTATATCACAGTCATTGACTGCATCTCTGCAGATCACACCCACAGCCTCCATCTAGAGGTTCAAGATATCCAGACAACGAGGCTCTTACACATGCAGGTGCACACAAGCAGCAACATCAACAACCAGTAACACACCTGATCATCTTATACCTGACAGTTATTACAGCAGAGCCCATTACTGCATTTGGAGCCTTGAGTCAGAGCACACTTCCTACAGCAGTTCTCTCCTTCTCTAGCACAATCCTGCAGAGCGAGAGAGAGAGAGAGAGAGAGCGAGAGATAGAGAGAGAGAGAGAGACAGAGAGAGAGACAAACAGACAGACAGAGAGTGGGAGAGAGAGAGACAGACAGAGGGAGAGACACAGAGAGACAGAGAGAGGGAGAGAGAGAGACAGACAGAGGGAGAGACACAGAGAGACAGAGAGAGAGAGAGAGAGAGAGATGAAGTTGTCCTGTGAATCTCTTAGTCAGTGAAAGAAGGAGATTCTGAACTTCCAGAAAACTCCTCACCGCTGGGGTTCCACAATCACACTCCTCTCCTGGCTCCACAAAGCCATTCCCACACTCCGGAGGGTCCAGCAGCTGCAAAAAATAAGACATTCAAAAAAATGATGCACCTTTCTGGCTGTACATGGAATGTATCTACTTGGAATTGATCTGTTTGTTTGTTACTTTGCCTCCGACATAAAAGGCTGGACTGGTTGTCCATGCAAGTAGAAACACTCTAATACTTTCACGTGATGCTTCAAAACAGTGGGTGTGAAGTAGTCAGCCTGCAAATGTGTCCAAACTTTCTCTCGCAAAACTACATAACTGGCACATACGTGCCTTTAATAAGTAATGAACAATACGGGTTTGTCCTAATGACTGGTTTGTGTCATTTCACCCCCAGTTATTTGCTTCTCTCAGAGCACAAGAAGGCCCTATTTCATCAGAAACCTACAGAAGAGTTATTGGGAACACTGAAAATGAGACACGATGCCCACAGTGTGCAAAAATGTGTTTTGTTTGTTTGCATTTTGCAGATTTTTCCAGATTCCTGCAGACTGATAACAGTTCTTGAATGATATTTTGTGCTGTTCATTGTTAAATGCTGCAGATGCAATGCAGGAGGACGAAACTCACTTTCCAGGGCCTGTTGAAGAGACATGCCCCCCCACCACTGTTCAGGAAGTTGTGGTACTCCTCCACATTGCAGTCTAAGAACCTCTTAGGCATGTAGAAGCTGCCAAAGAGAGAGAACATTAGAAACCTGAGGCTATACAGGACAAAGAAGGACCGATCTCCAGCACTAAGAGCTCATACCCCACCTCTAAACCCTACGTCTGTGTATCTTAAAGATACATATATTAAATAAACATATACTACTGTCCCCAGGAGTTAAAGTAATTTGGTCTTAAAGGGACACTTTAATAACCCATTGCTATATTTTCTGTGAACTCTTCTCCTACAGGAGCCGAAATATCTGAAAACTTCCACTCTTATGTATCCTGAGAGAAGATGTGAAGTTCTGAGGTATAGTCTAGTAATGCAGAAGGGAACCAGATAGCTGACTGAAAACATGATTATCACATCTCCATGTAGCCTTCACATGGCTACTTCAGTAGTGGCTAGTGATGGTGACTGTATGACAAGTGCAAGTGCATGCTGGGTATTGTAGTAATAAAAAGAACACAAAATCAAAATCCAATGGACTGCAATGATGCACTGCAGAATATTACATAAAATATCAAATAGCACAAAGACTCAAATGCTTAAGCAAAATGGGTACTGCCCCCTGCAGGTGCACCCTTGATGTACAGTGTAATGTGAGGAAAAAAGAACTTAAAATGCAGACTTTCAGAACCCCATCGTTAAAGGCTAGTCTCAGTCACAACAGGTTTATGGTAAATAAGGCCCCGTTCCCAGACGTTGATGCCTAGTTTAATCAGCAGATTTTCAGAAAAGCTCTTGGAGCGTCGCTTTTCTCTTCCAGTGCAGTTGTGCATAAATGTATTTTTCAGCATCTCAAGCCTCAGACATAACTCTGCTCTGCTAATGCGCAGCTACTTTATGTACATGTGTCTCTAGAGCGGTTAGCGGTTTCAATCTCAATCTCATTAGACGTCTCCTGCAGCTCCGTCTCACTCGCTCTGCCTGAGTCAGCAAAGTCTCCCCCAGCGCTCCACGGACTTTGACAAGACTATGATCCACAGCATTCAACCCACGACAGAACGCCAAAAACGGCCATCTTCCTCCATGTCTTTGTGCAGTCTTGAGAGACTCAGGGACGCATTTCACTGCTTGTATAACCGTGTATGTGACGGATAAAGAATCTTGAATCACCTGCACACTCTACCCAGGCCTGCACCTGTTGCATAAGCCATACAAAGTCCTTTTGCTTCACTGGTGTATTCGAGAGGTGGGGTCCAGTTTGGTTTGTGCGGCTAGTCAATGTTCAGACTAACATCTGCTAGACAGGGGAAGTTTATACTTAGACATTTATAAATGCTTTACAGACAGAAAAAGTTACAAGAGCATTTTATTTTCTGATTCTGTCTCAGCTCAGGACTAAACGGCTCTCCAGTGTTCCTGGGTTCCTTCAATGCTGCACGGTTGAGCCGGTGTCTGCCTGTCTATGAGTGGTCTCAGATCAATGGCCCTGTGTTTCCATTACTGTCATCTGGCACCTGCCATCAAGCAGTTACCGGAACCATTAGCCGAGCTCTAATGGTCAACATGGTCAATGGACTGCTTTTTAATGTCTCCTCTGCCTTACCTGCTTAATCTTTACAGATTAAGTCATTCATTTACCTGCCCATAGGCAAGCATTAGATCACAACCAACCCAGCACAAGTGAATGAAAGGGGGAAGAAATCTCCCCGACAACATTAGTAAACAGCTCATATGTGATTGCACATGCAGACACAGAGGGAAAATACAACAAAAAGTTAGTCTGGGAAGGGGACGGCACTGGGGCGTCCATTGATGAGACAATACGATACAATGGCAAGACACAAAAAAAAGACAAATTTGTCTAGACTACCAGTTTGTGAAGCACTGGGCCAGAGTCATCAGTCTTTCTCAGCTTCAGAAGTCACATGAAAGACCCTCCTGATTGGGAGAAAGTGATTAACCCTGCCCACTTTATGTGTAATACCTACGCACGTACTTTTCATAATACTTTAGGTTAAGGATCCAACACAAGTGACCGTGAGCAGTGTTAATCTCGTGCACACATTACTCTTTTAAAGCTTGGAAGATGTTCATCTCAGAGAGGAACTTTGTAGAAGAGCCACTTGGGTGAGACCCCTGAGCAGAAGTATTGCTTGAGAAGCTCAAAGCACAAAGCAAACATAGCGAGCCAGTGGTTTTAGTACAATTCAGCCAAATGTCCTCTGTCACTAAGCCCACAGTCATGACTCCAAATGTCCTGGGTTCTACAGAGTTCTAGAGTGATGCTCTACAGTGATTGTCTTACAATAGAAATAGGGATTAGAAACAACATTCTCTTGTTTTTCACTTTCCTGCATTTTTTATCCCCCACTCCAGATGTTTTGGTGTGTTTTTTATGCAGTGTTCGACTTTATTTGGAAATGGAAGAGAGCTCAAACTATAAAATGGGAGAAAACATATTGGATAGCCAATAAAAGTACTGTGAGCAAAAAGCAAGCAACTGTTTAACATTTTTAATGCACTGAAGTGCTGCTGAAAAGTGAACCAGAGCAGCAGCGCTTTAATGTTTAGGGACTAAACAAATGAGTTCGTCCCTGCGATGGGCTGGCGACCTTTCCAGGGTGTGTCCCCCGTCCTTCGCCCTGTGTGAGCTGGGATGGACTCCAGCACTCCCCCGCGACCCCGCTTGGGACGAGCGGCAGAGAATGACCGACTGACTGACAAATGGGTTTGAATCGCAGACCAGTAGTTTGGTCACTGCTCCCCAGTGCTGGATATGTCTGCCCCCTGCTGGATGGTGTGTGTGTTAAATACTGAGGATGTGTTTGGTTGCTGTTCACTGTGTATTCACAATGACCCATAGTCACTTTCACTTCACTTTCACTTCACTATCGGATAATATTCCTCAATATATAAGTGGCCAAATATAATCTTTTGGTCTCATTAGTTGTCTGATGAGTATCACTGGTCTAACAACTCTTTTGCCTGGATGTTGTCTGATCTGAAGCAAACCATTCAAAAAGTAGTGCTTTATTACTTCTGACTGTGAGCAGTACAGAATGGTTGATTAGCTGTGATGTTGATTTTGCGGGATGTGAGAATACCATCCTGACCTTCTGAGCAATTTCTTATCCTCACAAAATGTCACAAAATGTAGTCAAACAATATAAGACATTATCAGCATGTTTTCAGTTCAGGTTTGGATTATTTTTACTAAACATAAAGGAAAAAAAGAAAAAAGGAACTATACATACATATGTTTGGTTTATGACAATGTTTTGTTTCTAATCCCTGATTTGGAATAAGTCCCAAAAGGAGCAGATTGTACATCCTTGGGCAGAAATCAGGAATCACCCAGACTCAGCCTACATTATATAATCCACTGGCTGAACATTTGCGTCTATAAGGCTGTTGTAACGCGTGACCTGATTCATGAACACGGGCTTCGTGACAGACAGCGTTAAATGGAACTTTGAGAGGATTTATTCCTGAATGAGAATGAGATCACACACTGCTTCAGACCCTTGAAATGGTATCTAAGCTTTGAGAGGGTGGATCATTATCCAAATCCCCACTAACTACAATCAAACAAGGAGCTGTCAGCAACACAACCACGAAAAGAAAGACAACAACAACATGAGTAGTAAAATTAAGAGACTGCAGAACAAAATACAGAGGGGCCCGAACCACACTGTATCTTTCCCACATCTCTTTCTCTGGTGGTTAAGGAGCATTGAGGCGTTGGGCCTAAATGCTATTGGATGGAATGGGGCAGAATCGACTTGAGGGTCCTCCCCCCCAAAAGCATCTGATTGGTTGAATGAGCAGCAAATCACGGCCAGGCTTCTGCTCACCTGCTGTCGCATTCGGGATTGAGGGTAAACGTAAAAGGTATTAAAAGAGACGGGTAAAACACACGAACGCACAGAGACATAAACACACTGAAAGGTTACAGAAGGTTCACATGAGCTGCTACTGTGGCCGTTCACCAACAGCAGAGACCGCTGCAGAGATTCAATCATGAAATAAAACCCCCATCAAAAGTCTGTCCTTGATGTAGGTGTAGATGTGACACCTTCACATCACGGTTTCCAGACACCGCGGTCCATCTGCTGATGGACGGTGTGTACAAGCCGTCCTCAGCCAGTCCTTCATTTGTTTGTTTGTTTGCTGTTATGTATGTTACACCAGTTGGTTAACTTGCCAGCTTTATAGACATTGTTCACTCAAGTCACTCTTTTCACTTTCAAAAGTTTTTACGTCAAAGATGGCAGTCGCCATATCAGGAATTTTCAGATTAGTGGTTGTATCTTAACATATATAATGTACACACATACTGGAACCTACAGAAAATCCTGGATCCAAAACTACTGTTTTACAAAATCTGATTATTTTCTTTAATGTTTTCATTTTTCTCCCTGAAATTGGCATCAGTGTGACCTGACAGGTTATCCCAGACCACTACACAACTGTTTTTACAGAGCGCTTTATTCTTCTTTACAACGCTGGTGGGCACTTATTTGCATTTTTGTATGTACTTTTGTAAAACTCTTGCAGATTTGCACCAGTGCCACACACATCATGCAAATGCCACCCAAATAAAGTCTGCAATCAGAAACCGGCCACTGACGAATGAAGGCGGGGAGACTGAAACACTGTACACCAGCAAATGTGCCGCGTTCTGCACACCAAGCCCCATAGAAGAACATCTGGGTGCTTATAATGAACATTTGTCTAAAGTTCAAATTTGTTCTCTCTACAGTGGTCTCTGGGACAAGTGAGGACAAGACATACACAGTTTAAAACACGTCCAACACTTTCTCATGGGGGTCATAGTTCAAGCAGAAGTAACACGAGGACAACAGTTCACATTCTGATTCATTCAGGACTCATCGACTAGAGGAACTTCTGATAAGGCCACATTTGGATCAGGGAGAAATCTTGCAGGGCCAGACGGGATGTCTGTCCATTGTCCCAAACAATGGCAGCCAAATTATAGCAATCTAGCTATTAGTAATTTTTTTTTGTAGTAAGAGCGGTACGACAGAGAAAGTGCAGTTTGGGAAGATCAACATCCATCACCAATAACACTGACTCATTAGTTGTGTCATAATAACAGATGGAGTAAACTGTAAAAACACACAAACAGGCTGCAACCAAATGGTATCATGACATCACTATGCCAAACAGAAAATGCATGTTTATAAAGGTGTGTGCTTGCATTTGTGTGCCAGCTTTCTTATGCATTGAATGCTATGCATGCCAGTGGGTGTGTGTGTGTGTGTGTGTGTGTGTGTTCATGTGCTCTGGGAAAGAAGCTTGATTAGAAACTTACCCAACATCATCCATTATGCAGCCAGACCATTTATCATCACACTTGCACTCCCCTGTGGAATCAGAGAGGTGTTACATCAGGAGTGTATCTGCGTGTCACTGAGTGTGTGTGCATCTCTTACTGCTCGTTTTGATGTCAAAAACTCAGGAATAGAACGAGGTTTGAGGTGATGGAGGAAATTAAAGGAATCAGAGATAAAGAGAGATTTGAGGGTCAGAGATTGATGACTGAGGTAAATCGAGGGGGGTAAAAGATGAACATGCAGCGCTCCTTACCTTTAAGGATCTTTTTCTTATCTGAGAAAATGCCAATATTTTGCCCCAGTGACTGCGCCAAAGTGATGGCCATCTCCTCCGTTTTTCCATACTAAGAGGTTAAAAGAGGAAGTTATTTCTATTCTTATCGGAAGGCTGAAGGCACGTAGGTAATAAAGCCTAATGAATACTGACCTTCACTGAAGTTTGACCCTTTTTTGAGGCATTTTTTAAATGATTCTCATAATTTTATGAGAAAGCTTCTGTAATACGACCAAAGAACAGATTTAAAAATAGGAAATAGAACAAAACTGAAAACCTACTTTTAGAAGCTGTGATATAAAACTAATAAAGCAGCACATTATTGTTGGAGAGCTGTGATAATTCATACTGTGCACCCTAAAAAAAAAAAGGTCCTCCAAGGGTTCTCTAGCAGCGGATACAGACAAACCAGATGATGAACATAGGGCACATCCTGCAGAACAGTTTCACTGGTCAGCTGAAAAGAGTGAGCTAAATATTTCTACATGCAAAAGTAAGGCCAGTGGTGATGCTCATTCTTCAGTCACACAATCACTGATATTAAAGCGTTGTATTATAATGAGGAGTCGGTCAGTCCCCAGGATGGGGGGACATGATCACAGTTGTACAAGAACATTTTAAGAACCTGAAACTGGATGCAGTGGTGTTGTGCAGAAGCCCATAAAGGTTAGGTGCATCTCTCATTACCTTTCACATTAAAGTGCTTAAAAGCTTAAAACTGAACTTAGAAACGCATCATTCTCACATTCACTCCTTGTTACCTCATTGACTCCTCCCCCCTTAGTCAGCGAGCAGACACCTCCCATATACGAGGCTCCTCCCCAGCCGCTATGGAAATGGTTGCCCCTGGAGACACAAAGAGAATTTTTAGATGCGCCCGTTCACTTGTATTAGGTGGAAGCCGCGGGACGCAGGGGGGCACAGGTGTGGACTCACGAAAATAGATGGACGGAGTCGCTCTTCTCTTTGATGAAGTCTCGTCTGTACTTCATGAACTCTCGCAGCGTGACCATGGGGTCGTTGTTAATGTTAAACCTGTTGTCTGCCGCCCACGTTTCCATGGCAACCAGGACAATTCTCGTGTTCAGTTGCTCCTTAAAAATCTTCAACAAGAACATTAACAGCGGCAAAAGGTGAAAACGGACTCTTCACGGTGTTCAGCTCAGGGTAGTGCACGATTATTACTATTAATTTTGATATGAAAGTATTGCTTCATCATCCTTTATGAACCTTTTTGACCTTCATTGTGCAGTGACATAGACAGTGGCCCTTTCACAAGAACAGAAGAAAACAAGCGGGCTGGTCATGGGATTATTATTGAATAATTATTTATAAATGATTCAAATAATGTTTGTTTTCTTGAGAAAATTCTGAAACTGAAGTTCATAAATGGTTCAGGTTTGCTCAAAGACTAGAATCCAACATTCTGAGTAGAAAATATCTTATAAACACAATATTTTTGATCGGTATATCTGTGCTGGAACGGACTGTAAAGTAGATTATTGAGTCTAAATGAATTAGGACCATTATGAAAGCTATAATATATATACACTGCTCAAAGAAATGAAAGGAACACTTTGAAAACACATCAGATCTCAACTGGAAAAAAAATCCTGCTGGATCTCCATACTGGTGTGGAATGGGTGATGTGTTAGGAACAAAAGGATGAACATCATGTGATGAAAATAAAGATGATGAACCTACAGAGGACTTCATTCAGTCACCAAGAAATTAAACTGAAGAACTGGTGCCGCAGGCGAGTCCAATCTGCTGAAATGTCATCGCAGCAACTCAGGATGGTCCTCAGTAGTTTGTATGGACCCCACATGCTTGTATGGATGCCTGACAAAGTCAGGGCTCCTTATGAGATGAAGGATAGTGTCCTGGGGTATCTCCTCCCAGATCCTGACCAGGGCATCACTGAGCTCCTGGACAGTCTGAGGTGCAACCTGGCGGCGTTGGATGGATCTAAACATGACGTCCCAGAGATGTTCTATTGGATTTAAATCAGGAGAGCGTGGAGGCCAGTCAATGGTATCAATTCCTTCATCCTCCAGGAACTGCCTGCACACTCTTGCCTTTTAGTGCCCCACTGTTCATTTCATCAACACCACCACAGCCGACACTGATTAACAACCTCCTCTGATACTGACCAGATAAACACCCCACCAGATTAATTGACCAGACCAACATCCCACCAGATTAACTGACCAGACCAACATCCCACCAGATTAACAACCTCCTCTGATACTGACCTGACCAGACCAACATCCCACCAGATTAACTGACCAGACCAACATCCCACAAGTTTAACTGACCAGATCAACACCCCACCAGATTAACTGAGCAGATCAACATCCCACAAGATTAACTGACCAGACCAACATCCCACCAGATTGGGCAGATATGGGCAGCGGTGGCCTAGCGGTTAGGGCGTTAGCCGCATGATCAGAGGATCGGGGGTTCAAACCCCTTCCCAATAGGTTGCCCTGAGGTACCCTTGAGCAAGGTACCGTCCCCATCACTGCTCCCCGGGCGCTTTCAATAGCTGCCCACTGCTGCACAGGTTTGAGTGTGCATGGGTTAAATGCAGAGGTCCAATTTCGTTGTGGTTCATGTGTGCTGTGCCGTGACCTCGCAATGACAAGGGTTGTCACTTTCACTTTCATTAACTGACCAGATCAACATCCCACAAGTTTAATTTACCAGATCAACATCCCACAAGATTAACTGACCAGATCAACATCCCACCAGATTAACAACCTCCTCTGATACTGACCTGACCAGATCAACATCCCACAAGATTAACTGACCAGACCAACATCCCACCAGATTAACTGACCAGACCAACATCCCACCAGATTAACTGACCAGATCAACATCCCACCAGATAAACAACCTCCTCTGATACTGACCAGATCAACACCCCACCAGATTAACTGACCAGACCAACATCCCACCAGATTAACTGACCAGATCAACATCCCACAAGTTTAACTGACCTCATACAAAACTCTCATTTAAAAAGGTTCCTTTTCTTTTTCTGAGCCTTGTGTGTGTGTGTGTGTATATATACAAATATAATTTTATTGTTTTGACCTACAAACAACATGTTTTGTGTTTTTGTTTGATATTGTGCAATGATCTAAGCTTTAGTTAATTCTTCAGAATGTCCAGATTTGGTTTAGACTACACAGAAATGAAGCCAGCTAACTGCCTGTCTGATCCAGGCTTGCAGTTTGATGATTAACTAGCAAATAAAACGATTCACTCACAACCTCATCCTCCACTCCATCACTTTCTAGAAAACGGCTTCATACTCACCAGATCAGCCATGTTCACGACGGACTTGGCGTAGTTGTTTGTTTGTCCGACCGAAAGGCGATGCTTCTTGTACTGAAAGAAACGAAAGGGTTTCATTATGAGTCAAAAAAACACTGAATAATAAAACAAACCCTCTAACTTACCATCAGGTGATCATTAATAACCATCAGCTCGATGTATTTGGTCTCGTCTTTGACGTTGTGGGAACTTCTCCACACCTGACGATAAATAACATGAAATAACTTTATTGAACTCTATAGCAATACATGCAGAACTGTGTTTATGAGACCTGCATCTGAATCTTAATTATTATAAAAATGATAAATGTTTGGCCTGATTCACTTGTTCAGCAGTAAAACATGTTTACACAGCAGCTCTGTTTATGGGCCTCTTTTAAAGTGACATTCTCCATCATTTAGGAGAAACACAGAAGGTCAAAGAAGCGGGAAACCAGGATCAAAATTAAGAAAAGGTGAAAGTCGTGGAGCTTTTTAAAGCTGTTTAACACTGTTGCTCAGATGGGCGGGGCAAAATATATCAGAGTAAAGTTTAGCTCAAACAGAATATACCTGTCTCTTTCTTCTCTTGTGTCCTGCTCCGGGGAGGACAGGAGGACTCTGGAACGGTGACTCTGCGAGTCCAACTGGTAAAATATTCAGAGTGGACACGGACACACAGCGTCAGTGACACCAAGCACCGCTTTACTAAAGAAACAAGCTAATAGTGCTTTTACTGAGTCTGGATCAGTCATCATTAACCTGCCAAACATGAACGAGTGAGTGAATGAGTGAGTGAGTGAGTGAGTGAGTGAGTGAGTGAGTGAGTGAGTGAGTGAGTGAGTGAGTGAGTGAGTGAGTGGTTGTTTAGTGAGTGAGTGAGTGGTTGAGTGAGTGAGTGAGTGAGTGAGTGAGTGGTTTAGTGAGTGAGTAAGTGAGTGAGTGAGTGAGTGAGTGAGTGGTTTAGTAAGTGAGTGAGTGGTTGAGTGGGTGAGTGAGTGAGTGGTTTATTGAGTGAGTGAGAGAGTGAGTGAGTGGTTTAGTGAGTGAGTGAGTGAGTGAGTGAGTGAGTAGGTGAGAGAGTGAGTGGTTTATTGAGTGAGGAATGAGTGAGTGAGCGAGAGAGTGAGTGAGTGGTTTAGTAAGTGAGTGAGTGGTTGAGTGGGTGAGTGAGTGAGTGAGTGAGTGGTTTATTGAGTGAGTGAGAGAGGAGGGAAAAATGAAGGAGTGAGTGAGGAGTGAGGAGGAGGAGTGGTTTTAGTGAGTGAGGAATGGTTTAGTGAGGAGTGGTTTAGTGAGTGAGGAGTGGATTAGTGAGTGAGTGAGTGGTTTAGTGAGGAGTGAGTGGTTTAAATGAGTGGTTTAGTAAGTGAGTGAGTGGTGTGAAAGAGGAGGAGTGGTTTAAAGAGTGAGTAAGTGAGTGAGTGTGGTTTAGTAAGTGAGTGAGTGAGTGGTTTAGAGTGAGCGAGTGGTTTAGTAAGTGAGTGAGGTTGGAGTGGGTGAGGAGCAGGAGTGGAGTGGTTTATTGAGTGAGTGGAGAGAGGAATGAGTGGAGTGGTTTAGTGAGTGAGGATTCGTGAGTGAGTGGTTTAGTGAGTGAGTGAGTGGTTTAACGGAGTGGTTTAGTAAGGAGGAGTGGTTTGAGGACTGAGTGAGTGGTTTAAGGAGTGGGTTTAGTAAGGGAGTGAGTGGTTTGAGGAGGAGTGAGTGTGTAATGAGTGGTTTAGTGAGGAGTGAGTGGTCAGTATGAGCAGTAAGGTTTAGTGAGTGGTTTGAAGTGAGTGAGTGGTTTAGTGAGAATGAGTGAGTGAGTGGTTTAGTGAGGAGTGAGTGGAGGAGTGGGAGGAGTGAGTGAGTGAGGAGTGGTTACTTAGTGAGGAGTGAGTGGTTGAGGAGTGGGTTGGAGGAGGAGTGAGTGAGTGGCTGGAGTGAGTGGTTTAGTGAGTCAGTAAGGGAGTGAGGAGGAGTGAGTGGAGGGTTTAGTAAGGAGTGAGGGTTGGAGGAGGAGTGAGTGGTCATTGAGGAGGAGAGAGGAGGAGTGGTTTAGAGTGAGTGAGTGAGGAGAGTGGTTTAGTGAGGAGTGGAATGGCTTAGAGTGAGTGGTTTAGTGAGTGGAGTGAGTGGTTTAGTGAGTGGAGAGGGAGAGTGAGTATTTAAAGAGGAGTGAATTAGTGAGGAGAGTGGTTTAGTGAGGAGGAGGGTTTAAATGAGTGGTTTAGTAAGGGAGGAGTGGTTTAGTGGAGGAGGAGTGGTTTAATGAGTGGTTTAGTAAGGAGTGAGTGGATAGTGAGTGAGTGAGTGGAGGGTTTAACAGGGGCTTAGTAAGTGAGTGGGAGGGTTTAGGTGGGAGGGTTTAGTAAGGAGTGAGTGGTTTAGTGAGGAGTGGGAGTGAGTGAGTGAGTGAATAGTGGAGTGGTTTAGTGAGTGGTTAAGTAAGGAGGAGTGGTTTAGTGAGTGAGTGAGTGGTTTAGTGAGTGAGTGAGTGGTTTAGTGAGTGAGTAAGGAGTGAGTGAATGGTTTACTGAGTGAGTGAGTGAGTGGTTTAGTGAGTGGTTTAGTGAGTGAGTGAGTGGTTTAAAGGAGTGAGTGAGTGAATGAGTGAGTGAGTGAGTGAGTGGTTTAGTGAGTGGTTTCGTGAGAGAGTGAGTGGTTTAGTGAGTGGTTTTGTAAGTGAGTGAGTGGTTTAGTGAGTGAGTGGTTTAGTAAGTGAGTGAGTGGTTTAGTGAGTGGTTTAGTAAGTGAGTGAGTGGTTTAGTGAGTGAGTGAGTGGTTTAGTGAGTGAGTGAGTGAGTGGTTTAGTGAGTGATTGAGTGAGTGGTTTAGTGAGTGGTTTAGTAAGTGAGTGAGTGAATGGTTTAGTGAGTGAGTGAGTGAGTGGTTTAGTGAGTGGTTTAGTGAGTGAGTGAGTGGTTTAGTGAGTGAGTGGTTTGAGGAGTGGTTTAGTGAGAGTGAGTGGTTTAGGGAGGGTTTAGGTGAGTGAGGAATGGTTTAGTGGAGGAGGAGGAGTGGTTTAGTGAGGAGTGGGAGTGGTTTAGTGAGTGGTTTAGTACGTGATGAGTGGTTTTAGTGAGAGAGTGAATGGTTTAGTGAGTGAGTGAGGAGGAGTGTGTCTTAGCGGAGCGAGCGGAGTGGCTCCAGTGATGGTCGAGCACGTGATATGGTCGAAGGAGTGAGCAGGAGTGAAATGGTCGAGGAGTGGTCTAGGAGGAGGAGGAGTGGTCGAGGAGTGGTTTAGTGAGTGGAGGAGTGGTCGAGGCTTCTAGTGGAGGAGTGAGTGGTTTGTGAGTGGCCTAGTGAGTGAGCAGTGGTTTTAGGGGTGAGTGGTTTAGTGAGAGAGTGAGTGGTTTAGTGAGTGGTTTAGTGAGTGAGTGAGTGAGGAATGGTTTAATGGAGTGAGTGAGTGGTTTAGTGAGTGGTTTAGTGAGTGAGTGAGTGAGTGAGTGAGTGGAATGGTTTAGTGAGTGAGTGAGTGGTTTAGTGAGTGGTTTAGTGAGTGAGTGAGTGAGTGAATGGTTTAGTGATTGAGTGAGTGGTTTAGTGAGTTAGTGAGTGAGTGAGTGAGTGGAATGGTTTAGTGAGTGAGTGGAGGAGTGAATGAAAGGAGTGAGTGAGTGGGTTTAGTGAGTGGTTTAGTGAGGAGTGAGGGTTTTATGAGTGAGTGAATTAGTGGGTGAATGAGTGATTTAGTGAGAGAGAGAGTGAGTGAATAGTTTAGTGAGTGAGTGAGTGTCGAGGAGTGAGTGAGTGGTTTAATGAGTGGTTTAGTAAGTGGAGTGAGGATTAGGGTGGAGTGAGTGAGTGGTTTAATGAGTGGTTTAGTAAGTGAGTGAGTGGTTTAGTGAGTGGTTTAGTAAGTGAGTGAGTGGTTTAGTGAGTGAGTGAGTGAGGAGTGGTTTAGTGGGAGTGGTTTAGTGAGTGGTTGGCAAGTGGAGTGAGTGGTTTAGTGAGGAGGAGTGTGGGTTTAGTGGAGTGAGCAGTGAGTGAGTGAGTGGTTTAGTGAGTGGTTTAGTAAGTGAGTGGGAGTGAACGAATGAGTGGGAGGAGTGAGTGATGGTTTAGTGGAGTGGTCAGTGAGTGAGTGAGTGGTCGAGGAGTGAGTGAGTGAAAATGGTTTAGTGAGCGAGTGGAGAGTGGTTTAGTGAGTGGTTTCGTGAGAGAGTGAGTGGTTTAGTGAGTGGTTTAGTAAGTGAGTGAGTGGTTTAGTGAGTGAGTGGTTTAGTGAGTGAGTGAGTGAATTAGTGAGTGGTTTAGTGAGTACTTAGTGAGTGAGTGAGTGGGTTTAGTGAGTGAGTGAGTGAGTGGTTTAGTGAGTGATTGAGTGAGTGGTTTAGTGAGTGATTGAGAGGTTAGTGAGTGAGTGAGTGAGAGGTTTAGTGAGTGAGTGAGTGAGTGGGTTTAGTGAGGGTTTAGTGAGCAGTGAGGAATGGTTTAGTGAGTGAGTGGTTTAGTGAGTGGTCGAAAGGAGAGCGAGTGGTCGCAGTGAGTGTCGAGTGGAGGAGTGAACGGTTTAGTGGAGGAGGAGTGAGTGGAGTGGTCAGTGCAAGAGTGGAGTGAGTGCCTGTTGAGGGTTTAGCACGTGGAGGAGTGGTCTAGGAGGAGTTGGAGTGAATGGTCGAGGAGGAGTGATATGAGTGGTCGTAAGGAGGAGTGGAGTGGTTTCAGTGAGTGGTTTAGTACGTATGAGTGGTTTTAGTGAGTGAGTGAGTGAGTGAGTGAATGGTTTAGTGAGTGGTTTAGTGAGTGAGTGAGTGAGTGGTTTAGTGAGTGGTTTAGTGAGTGAGTGAGTGGTTTAGTGAGTGGTTTAGTGAGTGAGTGAGTGGTTTAGTGAGTGGTTGGTGAGTGAGTGAGTGAGTGAAATGGTTTAGTGGGATTGAGTGAGTGGCTTAGGAGTGAGTGAGTGAGTGAATGTTTAGTGAGTATGGAGTGGTTTATGAGTGGTTTAGTGGAGTGAGGAGGTTTAGTGAGTGAGTGAAATGGTTTAGTGGAGTGAGTGAGTGTCGAGTGGGAGTGGTTTAGTGGAGTGAGTGGAGTGAGTGAATGGTCGAAAGGATTGAGTGAGTGGCTAGTGAGTGGTTTAGTGAGTGAGGAGTGAGTGAATGTGGTCGAGGAGTGAGTGAGTGAGTGAATGGTCAGGATGGAGTGAGTGTCTAGTGAGTGGTTTAGTGAGGAGTGAGTGAATGGTTTAGTGAGAGTGAGTGAGTGAAATGGAATTAGTGGAGGAGTGAGGAGGAATGGTTTAGTGAGGAGTGAGTGAGTGAATGGTTTAGTGAGGAGGAGTGAGTGGAGGAATGGTTTAGGAGTGAGTGAGTGGTTTAGGTGAGTGGTTTAGTGAGTGAGTGAGTGAGGAATGGTTTAGGAGTGAGTGAGGAGTGAATGGTTTTAGTGAGTGAGGAGAGTGAATGGTTTAGTGGAGTGGAGCGGAGGAGGAATGGTTTAAGAGGAGTGAGTGGTTTAGTGAGTGGTTTAGTGAGTGAGGAGTGAATGGTTTAAAGGAGGAGTGGTTTTAGTGAGTGGTCGAAGGAGAGAGTGAGGTTTAGTGAGTGGTTTAGTGAGGAGTGGAATGCCTAGTGAGGAGTGAGGAGTGAGTGGTTTAGTGGAGTGAGGAGTGGGTTTAGTGGAGTGGTTT
>CM029389.1:16387988-16400488 GCA_017165825.1 Hepsetus odoe
CAGTGATGTGGTATTCCAACACTGGGGTGCTGGAGGTCTAGTGGTAGGATACTTGCCAATGGATCTGTGGACCAAGAGGTCTCAGGTTCGAATTGCACTACCAGCACTACCACCACTGGGTTCCTGAGCAGAACCCTGAACCCTGAGTGTCTCCAGGGGGGACTGACCCTGTAATCAGGACATGGAAGTCGCTCTGGAGAAGAGTGTCTGCTAAATGCCGCAAACGTAAACAAATAGGTAAACAGAGATGTGATTATTTATTTCGTTTTAAGGTGTTCATCACTTGCTAATTATCTGCAGTTCACCAGTCATGTAGAAACAAAGCCATTTTAAAGTTCTTTTAAATGGAGCTGGAAAATATTTTCACATGTTGCAGTTTAACAGAGCTCTTTCTAATAAGTTCTGTACTTGATTTTGATCATTTTTCATTTCAAATGTTTGAGCAGGTCTAAGCTAATATATGTATATTTTGCACAATAAGAAGTACCACAAACGTGCTCTCATGTGTTGCTTCAGGCACTGAAGGACAAAAACACGGAAAAGAATCGCCCCGTTTGCCTGTAAAGAAGTAGGTGCACGTCCAGTTCTCCATTGTGTCTTAAGAGCATGCATTCAAATTACAATTCTCCTTCTAGCGTTTTCTAACCCACTGGTCTCCTTTTTCTCAGGTTTGGTGCCAGGACAGTTTGCCACCATGTCTTGCCGTGACATCCACGCCACAAACATGTTCGCATTCATCATTGCCCTGCTCGCAGTGGGTGCTTTAGCCGTTGCCACGGTGATTCCACAATGGCGGACCACTCGTCTGCTCACTTTTAACCGCAATGCCAAAAACGTCACTGTGTACGACGGCTTGTGGACCAAGTGTGTCCGCCAGGAGGGTTACACTGGATGCTACTTTTTTGATGCAGAGTGGTACACTAAAGTGGACCAGCTGGACTTCAGGCTTCTCCAGTTTTGCTTACCAACAGGTTGGGAATGTTTACTATAATGTTTTTCTCTTTTCTCACCAATGCTCAGTAGGTTAGACTGCATAAACATGAAGATGCTCATCTAATACAGTCCTTAAACTCTTATGGAGCCAAGTATGGACTGGCCAGTAATCAAGCCCCTTAGATCTTGTCCTAGTTTAAGTCTTGTCTTGCTAACACTTTCAATGAACTTTGAATCCTGAACAGTTCAGTATCTCCCTCTTCACACCTCCTTTTTTCAAACACTATGAAAATAAGAGTATGGAGTACAGATTGTATTGATCTTTTTCCACAGGCCTGTTCTTCTCCAGCTTGGCTTTGTTCATCACTCTGACGGGCATGTGCAAGACGGCATGTTGTTCTAAAACCCCAGACGACATCAAGACTAGCCGCTGTTTGGTCAACAGCTCGGGATGCCACCTGGTGGCCGGGATGTTCCTCTTTCTGGCAGGAGCTATTGCCATGCCGCCATCGGTCTGGTTCCTCTTCCACACGAAGAACCTGAATGCCCGCTACGATAACCTGTTCGCTGTGGATTTCGCTGTGTACGTATCGATCGGGGGCTCCGGCGGGCTCATCCTTGCCGCCCTGCTGATGTTCATGTGGTATTGCATGTGCAAGAAGCTGCCTTCACCATTCTGGCTGCCTCTGCCAGAGGTGCCCACCATGACCAACAGCCTGTCTGCTCAGCCACTAATGACCAACGGCCTCCCTTCGCCCATTACCTACGCTCCTCAGCCTTTCCCTCCTGCCGTTCTAGATGCTCCAGCCTTTGTCCCAGTGCAGGGATATGCCCAGACCATGCCTAGCCAACCTGTACCCCCCCAGGTCTATATGGCTCAAATGTCCATCCCTGAAGGATACGGATCTGAAGCAGGAGCCTCGCATCCTTATGGCTACGCCCCTTCTCAAAGCTACGCCCCGTCGCTAGGCTATGCCCCTTCACACGCTCCCTCTCAAGGCTACGCACCCTCACAGAGGTACCCTGGACACCGCTACTCCACAAGATCACGAATGTCCGGAATCGAAATTGACATCCCTGTCGTAACAGAGTGACATTCTGGACATATTTAATGTATTGTCCTTACAGAAAATTTCAATGCAAAACAGTAAGACATGCCTCCACGTTCAACATGGAATGGCTGTAAAGGGTTTTGCCTTATCAAAACATCAGGAGAATTTTCCCGCACCAGGAATCCTGAGATAATTAGCCCTGCTTGTTGCTGAATAAGTCCTTGAACTCTTTTTTTTTTTTCTACACTAATAGATGTAGCACCACTCGTGCACTTTGGTTGTTCCAACTGCAGACCTCAGTCAGAGAAAAAAATCCTGTAGTGACGTGTATGATCCTATTTTCTTGAAGTATTACGATATACTTCTGCCATCTTGCCTAAACCTGGTGCGTCCCAGCGTAAAACAAGGTTTTCCAGCCACCATTTTATATGTATGACACAGATGGAGTGGCTGCCCTTGTTTTTGGAAGTCTGGGACTCCGCTGGTTGGAGAGAGGGACCTCCCAGCCACTTAAGTTGTACTTGTTTACTGTAAAAATAAAGTTTTCCCTTCAATACTTGAGACACTAAACATGCTTATGTACCAGCGCTGAGTCGCTTCACTACAAACAACATTGTATTTTGCACTTACTGATTTATGAAATGTCTCATTTTACTTGTTTCTACTAACACACTGCATTACGAAGACTAAAGGCTTTTTTAAAGGACTGCTGTTATTGTTATTCTGCTCTAATTTCTTGTGCCTTTTTGTAACTGTTTCAGGAACGCTGTTCTTAGCTGAGTGTGATTAAATAGTTCAGAATACACTGTTGTGTTTTACTGCCGTTGTTCCAGTGAGTTGGGCAGCGTGAGATCAGTTTCTTTGTTAATTAACCCTAATCATGCATTAGTATTAGTTTATTAGTGAAATTTTGAAGGTCTTAACGTTTTCTACCGTCACAGAGTTTCCGTGTTTTTTTTATAATAACGACTTACATTTTACAGTGGAGAAGCTTCAGCCTTGAAAAACGTCCAGCCTGTCGTTGCCTGTCTCTTCCTCCTGCTGAACCTGTTCCTCGTGACGTTTTAGTTTTCCTTTTTAAACACTAAGCGGTTTAGATGTTACAACTTTTATTCCACTCTTCAAAGCCTTATTGTGATGATTTTAAAAATGTGAAGAACTGTTACTGTATGTTTTATCACCTTTTTTTCCTTGTTTAAGCTGCACACTGACATAGAACTCCAATATCTATTTCATTAAAAACTTGCTCTGATTTTGTTTGTCTTTTGTCTTTCTTAGTCTCAGACTAACAGACCAGTTTAACTCCAGTCTTTTTTAGTCTCAGACTAGCACAGGTCAGTGCAATTAGGTTTTTTTTTTTTCTAGTCTCGGACCAGCAGGGACCAGTCTAACTCCGGATGCCCCTTCTAGAGCAGGAAAGGCTTGCGTGTGTCCAGCCTGTCTCAGGTTCAGACAGTCGGGTGGCTTGACTGGACACATCTCGAGTCGTAGTGCAGATGAAACGCAGCGCGGCTGTTATTGGCTAAAACCTAAAGGGTCTAAAGAGGTTTGGATTACAACTAAAAACGCAGTATCTAGACGTTCTCCTGAACATCTGCACGTGCTCACAGTCTTTAACCACGAGGGTCGTTTAGGCTAAAGGTTCTGCTTGCGCTGAGGATTTATGCAGAGACGGATCTTAGTAAATGCATTAACAGGAAATATTAAAGACGAGGGTGCTGCTGTCTCACGTTCTCAGTGCCCCTGATGGAGAACGAGAAGAGGAACAGAATCGTTTGTATGACTGCCCGAGTCTTTGATGTCATTGTCCCAAGATGAAGAGCCGACTGATTTGCTTAGTTACACCTCAGAGGCTCCGAGCTGTAACTGATATTTTCTCTTTCATGTTAGTCCAGGTTTGACAGGCTGTAGGTTTGAATACGTCGTCAGAAAAAGCTCCATAATTGCCTCATTTGACTTGTTGGCCAGAGTCACTGATCCTGACACGCCGCTAACCTTGAACATAAAACAGATTTATTAGGGTGAGCGGATAAGATCACAGCCTGTTGATTACAGGGTAGCTGCTTCTGCATCAGTTTCATGGGAATTTGGGCCATTTTTGTATTGTTTCCCCAGACCTCACTAGTGGGTATTATTTTTAATCCATTCATTTTGGCACCTCTATTTTTCTACCGTTCGTTATCTTTTATCCCCTGAAATAATGTTCCTCTGTTTTCTGGACTCATCTCCAGTCTATAGCTCTTTATGATATGTTATTTTTTTATGCTATGTTATATTAAGCACTAAGCGGTTCTTTTTAACTATGTAAGTGACTTGGATAAAAGGTTTATATTATGAAACTAATAACTAGTGATAGTGACTACGGTACCGTGTCCATCAGCGGAATGTGGAGAAAAGCTCTGATTGAAGTAGATATCAGTGAAACTGAAACAAATTGTAAAAATTTTGCTGAAGAAAATCGATACTTGCTTCCCTTTTTTGGCCTATATTGCGCACACACACACACACACACACACACACACACACACACACACTTGCACAAAACAGGTTCTCCATCCCTGCCCCCACCCCAAAATACACCCAAGAGGGGGGCACTATGTGAAGGATTAGGGGTCGAGGGCAGATGGTGTCTCAGATGTATTGGCATAGAAATGAGATGGTATGTGTGTGTGTGTGTGTGAGATGTGGGGGCAGGGTGTGTAGCTAGTTCTCTCTTGGGAACCAGATCATGAATAGAAAGCAGGTTGGGGGATGGCACACTTCTATGGTTTTTTTTGGACTTGAGAGTTAAAGGATGTTGGAAGTGTGTGTGTGTGAGAGAGCACTCTCCATACTGTCTCACACCAGCACATGTGCAGGGATTACCCAGGGCCCCCTGTTCTCCACCATACACACCTTGGCAATAGAGACAGGCATACGGTATCCCATAATAACCTCAGACCACGTCTCTCTGATACACAGACAGAAGGAGCCAGTCCCAAAACATGAAATAAAAATAAGTGACCTGGTTAAACCTAATCACTCTAATATCTAATATCACCGGGCCTTCACTCCTCATGTAAATGAATGGTGCAAATGTTTTGGTAGATTTTGTTAGCACACCATTAGAGAACCCAGCTTTTAAAACACAACCTGTCTAACAGATGAACTTCAAATACAAAATAAAATGTGCTATGTGTTAGTCGATGGATTAGAGTTGGGGTTAGTCGATGGATCAGTGATGGGGTTAGTTGATGGATCAGTGCTGGGGTTACTTGATGGATTAGAGTTGGGGTTAGTTGATGGATTAGAGTTGGGGTTAGTTGATGGATTAGAGTTGGTGTTAGTTGATGGATCAGTGATGGGGTTAGTTAATGGATCAGTGCTGGGGTTACTTGATGGATTAGAGTTGGGGTTATTTGATGGATTAGAGTTTGGGTTAGTTGATGGATCAGTGATGGGGTTAGTTGATGGATTAGAGTTGGGGTTAGTTGATGGATCAGTGATGGGGTTAGTTGATGGATCAGTGATGGGGTTAGTCGATGGATCAGTGATGGGGTTAGTTGATGGATTAAAGTTGGGGTTACTTGATGGATTAGAGTTGGGGTTAGTTAATGGATCAGTGCTGGGGTTAGTTGATGGATTAGAGTTGGGGTTAGTTGATGGATTAGAGTTGGGGTTAGTTGATGGATTAGAGTTGGTGTTAGTTGATGGATCAGTGATGGGGTTAGTTAATGGATCAGTGCTGGGGTTACTTGATGGATTAGAGTTGGGGTTATTTGATGGATTAGAGTTTGGGTTAGTTGATGGATCAGTGATGGGGTTAGTTGATGGATTAGAGTTGGGGTTAGTTGATGGATCAGTGATGGGGTTAGTTGATGGATCAGTGATGGGGTTAGTCGATGGATCAGTGATGGGGTTAGTTGATGGATTAAAGTTGGGGTTACTTGATGGATTAGAGTTGGGGTTAGTTAATGGATCAGTGCTGGGGTTAGTTGATGGATTAGAGTTGGGGTTACTTGATGGATTAGAGTTGGGGTTAGTTGATGGATCAGTGATGGGGTTAGTTAATGGATCGGTGATGGGGTTAGTTGAAGGATTAGAGTTGGGGTTACTTTATGGATTAGAGTTGGGGTTAGTTAATGGATCAGTGATGGGGTTAGTTGATGGATTAGAGTTGGGGTTAGTTAATGGATCAGTGATGGGGTTAGTTGATGGATCAGTGATGGGGTTAGTTGATGGATTAGAGTTGGGGTTAGTTAATGGGTCAGTGATGGGGTTACTTTATGGATTAGAGTTGGGGTTAGTTAATGGATCAGTGATGGGGTTAGTTAATAGATCTGTGCTGGGGTTAGTTGATGGATTAGAGTTGGGGTTAGTTGATGGATTAGAGTTGGGGTTAGTTAATGGATCAGTGATGGGGTTAGTTAATAGATCGGTGCTGGGGTTAGTTGATGGATTAGAGTTGGGGTTAGTTGATGGATTAGGGTAGGGTTTTAGAAAATGAGGTTAAACTTGCTGATTGGTCTAACATTATTCTATCTGAAGTTTAAACTTTTTAGATTTTTAGATGGTGCTTGATTCTACAGTCAGGAGAGCCAGAAGAGCCTTGTTATAATCTACATCAAAGATAGTCCAAAATATTCAGATATGGGACAGTCCAGCTCATTGAATGAGATTTGTCTGATGAGGGAAAATAAAGATGAGCAGCATTCTGGGCATTCAGGATCAGTAAAGTAACAAAAAATACTTTTTTGCTGAAATAACAGAACCATGCAAACAGAAAACACCGCACAGCCACAGTTACACAACGCAAAACAGGATAACCTGAATCTTAATTATAATTCCAACATACAGAGACCTGGCTCTGATGAAGAACAGGTAAGTAGGATAAGGGAGGCTTTTTGGCCGGAGCTGCATCCCAACTGTGAACGACTGTAAGGAGGCCAGGGAGGGATGCACTTCTCTTTCTGCCGCAGCACTGCGGATGACAGATGCATGGACCATATGGCTGAGCAGAGAGGTTTCTTAAGTGAAAGTGAACATGAAAGCCATCATTGTGAAAGCACAGCACAGCTCTCAGTGAACCACAACGAAAAGCATCCAACCCATACACACCTTCCAGCAGGGGGCAGCCATATCCAGCACCTGGGGAGTGATGATGGAGAAGTTACCTTGATCAAGGGAACATAAGGGCAACCTGCTGGTCCAGGATGTGAACCCACAACATTCTGATCCTGGGAGTCCCTGAACATTAGTCCACCATTGGACATGGGAACTGGACATGGGGATAAAATATGGGAAAAATAGCAGGCAATAATATCTAACCTAAGGGCTGCACAGGAATAAGTGGAGAAGAAGATTTTAGAAAGAAAAGAAGGAAAAATCCAGGGAATGTCATGGCTACTACACAACAAACATTCCTATGATGTTAGTTCCCTAAAGAAGAGGAAAAATGGGCTTGTGATAAGGCAGGCCTGCAGGTAAATATGTCAGATCTGTCAGACTCTGTGTGTCCCGTCACTGGGAGCAGTGAGCTCCTGCTAACAAGCCTCAGGAGTTCAAACCTGCCAAGCTTCACTACCAGACATATCCACACAACCCAGACCCTCCTGACAGCTTCAGCATAGCAGAGACCACACCATCACCATCACCAACACCCGGAGAAAAGGCACTACAGTATCCACAAAACATAAAATCATCTCTCAGAGCGATAAAGAACATGCTGAACAAAGAAGTGTCCTGTGCTCGGGACCACAGAAGAGGCTGCACACACGCAGGACCGTGCAACCCTTCGTCTTCTCCTCTCTAAAGTACACGTTCATGTTAGAGCACGGGGAACTCACCAGAAAACAGTTCAGAGAACACGACACAAAAACCTCAGCACCTCTGCATGATATCAGAACGTCAGTGCTTGTTTTTCCCACACTTTCCTCCATCTGTTCCTTTCAGTGTTGCTTAAATCTGCAGGGATATTTTTTTATGCTTCTTTTAACTTGGCTGTGTTTCCTCAGCATCCAAGTTAATCCCAGTTTAAAACTCAGTCCATAATTTTAGTTTCATTCCATAATGTTGAAAACTACATTATTATTCCTTTAAAGTAGCTGTAAATCTTAACAGCGTGCTTAAGAGTAACAAAAAACATTTTTGAAAGTGGTCTCAAATGGAACAAAAGACAAAAACGGTTCCTTTCCTGAACCTGATCACCAGATGTGGAGCTTCTCGGCACATCTTGCACTGAAAGGTAAAGATGTGCTAATGCTCACTGCCATACAGACACAACAAACCCACGTCTGCAAGCAACGAGGACGACAATGGGTTACACAAGAGGAGTGTCCATCTTTTCCTCTGGTGGTGAATGCAGGAGACATGAATGCAGGCTTTTGCATTCACCCTCTTTCACCCTTCCATCACTCATTCCCTTCTCCACTCCATCCCACCCACGTCAGAACACTTTTCCGGACGGGGATGAATAATGGATGGCCGTATCCTGTAGTGTGCACCACGCAGCATCAAAACTCCACAAGCTTACATCACCACTGCCAACCTCCTACTTAAAGAAGCTCTTAACAGAGAAAGTCCAACAGTCTGAGGACTCAGCGTCCACTTTATTAGAAAAGTTTACCTTGTACTTCCACTCCCTGTCTGCCTTGTAGATCCACTAAACACAACGTGGAACCCTTGGGCCTTTCGAACCCAGAAAAGGCCAAACGGATCCTGTGAACTTTGTTCATTTGTTTCAGTAAGCACTGCCAGGTACTGTGGCCCAACTTTAACATCCAATCAGGATCGCTTCTTCACAGATTTCTCAAAATTTCTCATTGCTCAAGCCTTCAGGTGCATTCTAAGAGTTTGAGATTATTAGAGAACACATCCATCCATTTTCTGCCGCTTGTCCCAAACGGGGTCGCGGGGGAGTGCTGGTGTCCAACCCAGCGCACACAGGGCGAGGACGGGGGACGCACCCTGGACAGGTCGCCAGCCCATCGCAGGGAGGAGCGGGACGGGGACAGCACCTTGCTCAAGGGTACCTCAGGGCAACCCATTGGGAAGGGGTTCGAACCCCCGATCCTCCGATCATGTGGCCGACACCCTAACCACTAGGACACCGCTGCCCCTATTAGAGAATAAATATTACAATAAGTGTATTGCTGTGACGCTACCTCCACTGTGCTTCACAGACGAGATTATATGTTGTGGATCAAGAGCAGATCCTTCCTTTTTCTAATCTTGGTTGAGATTAATCTTTTCTCATAAAACTTTATTTAGGAATCTTTGAGGCGCCGCTCTGTGCTCATCAGATTCTGATGAGTGGAATAGCATGACTGCTTCTGGAACAGGACCAGTAGCAGCAAAATTGACATTTATGGCATTTATCAGACTTCCAGTTCCTGCTTACAGGGATTCTCTCTGGAGAAGCTGGGGGTTCAGGGTTTTGCTGAGGAACCCAGTGGTGGTAGTGCTGAAGGTGGGATTCAAACCTGCAACCTCTTGGTCCGTAGACGAGTACCACTAGACCATCGCCACCCAGAATGACTGCTGAAGTTCTGCAGAAACAATCTGTCTGCCAGTTTACAGGGGAATCCATCCAAACTAACTGGGAGGAACTTTATCATGAAGCTAGACAACCATGCATCACTGGATCGGAGGCTTTAAACAAGGAGCCAAATATTAGGTGTCATTACTTTAAATTACCTGGGTGGTCAGGTACACGAGGCTCTATGATAAATTTAACAGATCTAAGTGTAAATACCAAGAAATGAAGCTGAAGATCTGATCTTTCGTATTCAAATGTATTAAAAAAATAAAGGAATTACCCTGCTGTTCCAATGTTTTCGGAGGGAATTATAAATCAAGGCTCCTGACGTTTGTCTGCCTACACCAGTATCAGGAACAACCCGGGACAGAATGTAAAGGATTATTAAATGTCCAGCTCATGGAAAACAGATATGTCTAACACTGTAAGTCTTTATCCTCATCGTTAAAGTCCCTGCACCGCCAACCTGTAACGATCCCAATGCCTTAATTAGTCAGCCGGCTAACGGATAAATCAGATTAGCGCTCTTGATCTTTTAATGAATCGCACCATTATACCACTGCTCAGAGGAGACATCTCTCCCTCTCAGACCTCGCTGGGTGAGAACAACAGTCCCAAACCCTGGCAAAAACTCTTGGCTTTTTTTTCATTTATAACAAAACCTAGCTTGGCTTTGTTCTCAGCTTATTCAATTAAGATCGCAGGCTCGAGGAGCCATTAGCCGCTAAAAGCACTAGCCCTGCTGACACGGAAATAAAGGCTCAGATGTCGTTATTGATTATCTGACGGACTATGATATGACCTGCTGAGCCAAGAATAGCCCCTGTTAAAGAACGGGGGTCGTTCCTCTTGCTCATGCATTTCTACAACTGGTCTAAGCAGATAAGTAGTTTACAATAAAAGGCGAAAATCCAGTGGCGGGGCAGGAACACACACTTTCTTCTGCTTTGTAAAGAACAGCACTGGGTGTGTGTGTGTGTGTGTGTGTGTGTGTGTGTGTGTGTGTGTGTGTGTGTGTGTGTGTTTTACTTAGTACACTATTTACTTCTTCCTCCTGGTTCAATCATGCATGTGTGATTTTATCAAAACATCTCACTAGACAGAGAGAGAGAGAGAGAGAGAGAGAGAGAGAGAGAGACAGACAGAGAGAGAGAGAGAGAGAGGAGTGAGAGAGAGAGAGAGAGAGAGAGACAGACAGAGAGAGAGAGAGAGAGAGGAGAGAGAGAGAGAGAGAGAGACAGAGAGACAGGAGGAGAAAGAGAGAGAGGTGAGAGAGAGGAGAGAGAGAGTGAGAGAGAGAGAAGGAGAGAGAGAGAGGGGAGAGAGAGAGAGAGGGAAGAGGAGAGAGAAGGAGAGAGGAGAGAGGGGAGAGAGAGAGGAGAGAGACAGAGAGAGAGTGAGAGAGAGAAGAGAGGGAGAGAGAGAAGGAGAGAGAGAGGGGGGGAGAGGAGGGGAGAGAGAGAGAGAGAGAGAGAGAGAGAGAGAGAGAGAGAGAGAGAGGGGAGAGAGAGAGAGAGAGAGGAGAGAGAGAGAGAGAGAGAGGAGACTATCAGCTTTGAGCAAATAGTGAGGTGTACACCCATATTTATCCTTGACAGGAAAGCACTAATAGTATAATACAATTGTGTTCATTATTGACTATACACATCGCACACATTTTCAAAGACATATTGAATATACACACACACACACACACACACACAATGAAATATATACATCAGCATCGTCTTAAAGGTCAGTATTAAGGTTTTTTCATGCAGAAGTCAGAGAAAGCTTGGCTAGACACCACTTTGGCCTCACGCAGTATTTCTACAATTAGTATGTGTGTGTGTGTGTGTGTGTGTGTGTGTGTGTGTGTGTTTCATATGATGTAGATGAACCTGCTGATTGATCTTCAGAGCTTCATTTACACAATGTATAGCAGCACATATGAGTTTTACAAACACATCCTTCAGATCCTGCTGGTGTGGGTTTCCTCTTTCAGTCAGATAACTAACAGCTCCCTCTTGTGGTGAATGTCTACACTGGGCATGGCTTGATGATTATCATTCTAAATGCAAACTACACCTTAACCAGCAATCATTATATATATATATATATATATATATATATATATATATATATATATATATATATATATATATATATATGAGTTCGTATCAAAACCTTCTTCTTTTTCTTCCGGCACAATGGATCAACCGTCACAATGTCATCACAGCGGATCAACTGTCTCCATTTCTTCCGGTCCTCTGCATCTTCCTGCTTCAAACCGACCCCTGCATGTCCTTCCTCCTCACCACGTCCATAAACCTCTCCTCTTTGGTCTTCCTTTCTCCTCTTTCCTGGCAGCTCCATCTTCAACATCCTCCTCCTGATATAATCTTGTCTCTCCTCTGGACATGTCCAAACCAACGCAACCTTGCTTCTCTAACTTTGTCTTCAAAAACGCTCCATCCTGATCTGTCCTCTAATATACTCATTTTCTAATCCTGTCCATCCTCGCCACACCCAACTAACATCCTCAGCATCTAAACTACCATCCTGTAGTGTATATATATATATGTATCAAAATAAGATTGAAAAATATAGAAAAACATAAAATGATAAAAATTTCTGCTAGTAGTAGTATTTTATCACCAAAATAATAATAATCATCTCAAGCTTGTAAAACAAGACAGAATGCAACATTAATTGTGGTCTGTGTAAGAGGAACAATGTTTGTTTGTTTATCATCCTTTTAATGTGTTTTAAATGTTATAAGGATAATAAATATATTTCCTTCGTCTCAATACATCAACAGAACTATGCTTTTTTTATATTTGACAGCAGTAAGGGGACACTAAAGAGCCCAACTCTGCTCCACAGCCCATAAGATAGTGTCTCCTGTCCCTCGTCCAGACACAAACCCAGACAATGTCATTATGTCCTGAAGTCAGGAGTCAGCTGAATTAATCCTCCTCAAGATGTAGAAGATCAAAGCAAGGGGTGAAATTTATTTA
>CM029389.1:16405488-16417988 GCA_017165825.1 Hepsetus odoe
CAAACTGACCAACCAAGGACTTGGTCACAGTGGTAACCAAGAGATCAGGAGAAACCCAGAGTACATTTGTGGAGATAAGAGAACCTTACAGGACGAGAGTCTGCAGTGCAGTGCACCAACCAGACCTTCATAGTAGAGCATCCAGATGGAAGCCAATCCTCAAGAAAAGGCACAACAGCTCACAGGAAGTTGCCAAAAAGACCCTCAGACCATAAGAAGTCAAATCCTCTCCTCTAATGAACTGAAGATTGAGCTGTTTGACCACATTTCCCAGCAGCATGTTCACAGGAAACCAGCCCCTGAGACCCATCACCTCATTAATCCAAACCTCACAGTGGATCTCTGTCTGTGAGAGGGACTGGCAACACACACACACACACACACACACACACACAGACACACACACACACACACACACTCACACATTCATTCAGTTCAGGCATTATTATATTAAAGCACCAATCAGAATCAACACAATTACATAAACACCATACAAGATAGACAGATAGACAGACAGATAGACAGACAGAATGATAGACAGACAGACAGATTAGTTCATGTACACAGTAAAGATTACAGAATAATAAATATGGTAAATAATTCCACAATCACAGGCTGAAAACGCCACTGCACACAGATCTAGGTCAGGTGTTCCTCACAGGAGGGTAAAGCCCATCAGCAGGAGCTCCCAAACACTCCTCTGTGGCCCAAGGAAGCTCACAGAGCCACAGGACGATCCCGTAAGTGTTCACTGTTCACAGCAGATCTCACTCGGCCGGGCTCTTTCAGGAACCTGACCGCCAGTTTATTCAACAAGCAGCTGTTGTCCTGCTGGAGACAGAGTCCTGTGACTCACTCCAGTCAGTGTAGAGCGGGCCGAGAGACGTGGGTGATTTCAGAGAGCAGGGTGAGAAACAGCAGAGAAGATCAGACCATGTGATCAGTCAGGGAGAAACAGAGCTTAACAGTCTCATAACCTTCACTAACACCAGCATCAACCTCCTGACAGTTACACAGCACAGCCGACCAATCAGGAGTTACTGTCCAGCACACTGTACAACACACACACACACACACACACACACACAGGTTATCAGCACGTCCTTGTTCATCATCACTCCATTTCTGACCGAAGGCCAGATCTGGGCCAAATCCCTAACCACCAGGCCACCGCTGCCCCTTCATTTACAGTTGTATATTTCATATTAAATGAAAGTCACACCTTTTGAGCTAACTGGGCGACTCTTTGTACGAGTAGCATTGTGAAAAGGATGTAGCAGCAACAAGCTGAACTGGAAGGAGCGTTGGGGAGATTTGCAGAAAATCTCATGGACATCACCTTGACCCACCTCAAAGACCTCAAAACTGAGGATGCACTGGGAGAACTTCTCAACTACTTCTCCCAAGAGACTGAGGAACATGGGGAAAGCACTAACACCATGGACCAGAAGGATGGACAGCAGGAGAGGAAGGAGAAAAAAGAACCTGGAGAAACAGAAGGGCAAAGCATTGCGAGTGAGCCAAACAAAGACCAGCTGAGCTTTAGAGAGAGGTCCCAATTAGAGAACCAAGAGTCTCCAGAAACAGCGCGGAGGCTCGCCGACAGGCTCTACCATCTCAGTGGTTTCCAGCGTTCTGAGGTGCTTCAGCAACCAGCATTGTGGATGATCCCTCCCACCCGTCCCACACTCTCTTCTCCCTCCTGCCGTCCGGGAAAAGGTTCCGCAGCATACGGGCCTCCACTTCCAGGATGGGAAATAGTTTCTTCCCCCTGAACATCAGACTCTTGAACTCTGAAACCACCAATATCTTGAACTCTTAAACCCAGTCCACTTTTCACCTGTATTTATTTATTTATCTCATGTTGCACTCTGCGCTTTATCAGTAGCACCGCTCCACCACACTGCTACACTGTAATCTACCTGGGCTGCTTTGTTCCACGACACTGCGGATGATTGTACTGTCTGTCGTGTCGTCTGTTGTTGTCTGTCTTGTCTTGCACTTGTTGCCCCGTCTTGTGTCTTATGTTGTCTTGTGTCTTGTCTTGTGTGTAGCACCATGGATGTTGCTCTGATGGAGATCATGATGCACTTCAGGGTGATGGACAGAGCTCTGAAAGGCGCTCTGATGGAGATCATGATGCACTCCAGCATAAAATAAATCATCAAAATGTATTTTCTGCTGTTTCCTGCTTTGTGTTGTTTCAGTTTAAACTGTAACTGTTTAATGAGCTTTTAGTAAATAAGAGACTTTATTCGCTGCACTTGGTCAGAATTACAGTCAGAGACCAAAACCAGGCTTCAGATCCAAACCTGATCTTTACTGGAGGAGACGAGGTGAGTATATTCTGGGCTGATACGGTGTCAAATAATATACTAACATACTTCTATACTACTGTATTACTGCACTAACACTAACACACTACACACAGCGCACTGATATAGTATATACTTTATAACTTTAATACTAGAACCTCTCTGGACTGTGGATGGAGACAAAGAGACAGAGAGAAAAGTAAAATGATAATTTTTATAAGAGCATCCGTTAAGTTTTGTCTATGGGTGCTGGTGGTCACGGTAGGATACTCAACTGCAGACCAAGAGGTTGCAGGTTCGAATCGCTCCAGCACTACCATCATTGGGATTCTGAGACCCTGAACCCCAAGTGTCTCCAAGGAGACTGTCCCTGTAATCAGGAATTGTAAGTCGCTCTGGATAAGAGGCTCTGATAAATGGCGTGATTGATAAATGTAAGTTTCAAGCATTTTTTGGGAGAATAATAATAATAATTCTTAAACTGACCCAGATGTTGGTTTGGACATCTGGGACACTGGGTGAACTGTACTGGTCTAAGAAGCTGCAGTCTGAAGATGAATGAAGTCTTTGATGAGTCTCTCAAACACCTTCATGACTCCTGAGGTGCAACAGCCTGGTGATCCTTCAGGCTCATGGGCTCTGTGTTCTTCTGCTCTGGGTCAATGGTGGTTCTCATAAAGTAAGTATGGAGCACAGACTGGACCTGAGACTGAAGATCACCACACTGCTGCCCAAAGTGCTCCATGAAGGACGTGAACAACTAATGTTTCAGAATCTTCTCTTCACTTCACTGTAAACAAGGACAGGTGCTCTAGTGTTTGGGCACACAAGGCTCAAGTTCTGGGTTTGAAGCCCAGTTGTCCTGAGCTTCCCTTCATCAAGGTGCTGTCTCCATCACTGCTTCCTGGGTGCTGGATATGTCTGCCCCTTGCTGGACAGTCGCTGTGTGTGTGTGTGTGTGTATGTGTGTGTGTATGTGTGCGTGTGTGTGTGTTAAATGCAGAGGATGTGGTTCAAGTTCACAGATGCGGAATTTTACATTGTAACTAAGGTCCCAAAATTAAGGACAAATATATTAGAGGGACAGCTCAGGTTGGTTGGTTTGGAGACAAAGTGAAAGAAGTGAAACTGTGCTGGTTTGGACACGTCCAGAGGAGAGAGAAGGAGTATATCAGGAGAAAAGTGAAAGTGATTATTCTCTAAACGCAGCACAGCACAACACAACACAACGAAATTCAAACTCTGTGTTTCACCCACACACACACGTGCAGCAGGGGGCAGCTATTGAAAGTGCCTGGGGAGCAGTGATGGGGACGGTACCTTGTTCAAGGGTGCCTCAGGGCAACCTACTGGTGAGGGAATCAAACCCACTAAGAATGGTGAGGATGGAGCTGCCAGGAAAGAGGAGAAGAGGAAGGACAAAGAGGAGGTTTATGGATGTGCTGAGAAAGGACATGCAGGGGGACGGTGTGAAAAAGGAAGATAAAGAGGACAGAAAGAC
The DNA here is from genome assembly GCA_017165825.1 of Hepsetus odoe. NCBI lineage: Eukaryota > Metazoa > Chordata > Actinopteri > Characiformes > Hepsetidae > Hepsetus > Hepsetus odoe. The sequence continues at coordinate 16,409,305 of CM029389.1, forward strand.
ATGGAGATGCATGATCCAAATCCATAAACCTCCTCTTTGTCCTTCCTCTCTCCTCTTTCTGTATCCATCCTCCATCCTCCTCCGTCTCTCCTCTGGACGAGTCCCAACTATCACAGTCTCACTTCCCTCTCTGTGTCTCAGTGTCTCCCTTCATTAATGAAATTTCTGCTGAATGAAGGAGGGATTGTCTTTTCTCTTGACAGGTGTTGGTGAGTTTGTGTCCTTCAGTGAAAGTGAATCATGTGAACACTGTTAAACTACATCAGGGGCAAAAACTTCACACACACACACAGATACACAAAAAAAACACATAGAAAACACACACAGATACACACACACAGATACACACATGAACACACACACACACACATACGGATACACACACAATCACATGGTTACACACACACATATTCAGATACACACACTCACACAGTTACACAAACACACACACAAACAGATACACACACACACACACACACACACACACACACACACACAGTATTAGCGATGGTAAACAGCAGTCCACACTTTACTCCCCTACTGTTTTAATAACACACACACACACACACACACACACACACACACACACACACACACACACTCAGTGATGGCGATGGTAAACAGCAGTCCAGCGCTGCTCCTACTGACAAATGTCCGTTAAACCTCTGAGATCCACTGAAGAGTCTGTTTTAGAGAAAAACCCTTCAACTGGGAGATGCTCCACACTTTACGTCTTCACTCCTATGAAGACATTAACACTGTCACTGAATTAGAAACCTCAGAACTCAAAGTTTTTAGGCAATGAATTCTCCACACTGAACACCCCGGAATTCTGCATTGCATTTCATCTCAACACGGCTGTCCACTCACTCACTCATTTTCTGAGCGCTTGTTGTGATTAGTGTTGCGACAGTGCTGGAGTCTATCCCAGCTCTCACAGGGCAAAAGAGCGAGGACACCCTGGACAGGTAACCAGTCCATCACAGGGCAGACACAGACACACACACTCACTCCACACACAGAGACAGTCCATCATCTCCCAGTCCACAGTGTGAGAAAGCTCTTTGAACAGCTGGATGAAGCCCACTCAGACATGGTGAGAACATCATGTCCACTCCACACAGACAGGACCTGACCTTCCGCCTGGGAATCAACCAAAAGGCCTACGCCGTGAGGTAGCTGCTACTCTGCCGCCATAGTTCAGCATCTGTACTAACAAAAAAGTGCATCAGTATTTTTCAAAGCTCAGATGAACACATGAAGAGAGAACGTGTGTTTGTGAGTTTTTTAATCTCAAAAACGTCCAACAGAGAGCCGCAGGCGTCTTCAACATCACGTCTATGAACAATCTGCTAGAATAGTTTAGTGAAGAACACTTTCCAGCGAAGATGTTTGAACCCAGAGGCTGAAGTGAAGCCGCCGGTCCAGAAAGGCGTCTCTGAACCTGCTTCTTCATTTCTTAAAATTGGACCGTGCCTGTGCCTCAGCTGGACTTACCAAACTTTAAGGCTCTGCTTCACCACTACAGACAGTCAATTCAGACAACAGCCGGACTGCAGAAGACTGACCTTGGATCAGATTCCACTTTCGTTGCCACAAATATGATTCTAGATCAGCTGTCCCTCTCCCTGCTTGTGCCCCCGGTGATTCACACTGGGGTTTAGTTTAGCAGCTCACATGTGGTGATCTCCATCATGAACCACATGTATGAATCTGCACCACCAGGACTCAAGGTCAGGTTCTGATGTTATGATGATGATCATATGTACATGAGCTGATAAAAACAGATACCGTGTGTATATTTTGTAAGTTATTTGAACTCTCTGACTCCTGTCTGTGTATAAAGTCACAGTCGTGGGTTCATGGGTTCAAATCCTGGTCCAATAGGTTCCCCTGAGATTCCCATTGATCAAGGTGATCCCCATCACTGCTCCCCGGGTGCTGGGTATGTCTCCCCCTGCTGGACAGTGTGTTAAATACAGAGGATGTGTTTAGTTTGTGGTGCACTGTGTGCTGTGTGTTCACAATGCTTTCACTTCACTCCTCCAGGACTGGAAAAAAAAAGAGTTCAACAGGAACACCAAGAGGACAAACCATGAAGGATCAATAGAGCAGGACAGGGAAAGAAAGGAGAGAAGGGGCAGAGAGAGAAAGACTAGGAGGGAGGCAAAAGAAAGAAAGAGAGAGGAAGGAAAGAGACAAAAGAAAGACAGGGGAGAAGATGGAGTGTATCAGGGAGGAAATGAGCAGGTAGGAGGAATCTCAGCATCTTTGTTCCAATGAAGTAAAAGTAAGATCAGTGAAGCAGAGTAAAACTACAAGTACCATTTATAAATGCAGTCCTTTATTATTTCCTCTGTCCTTGTGTTCCACCACAAAACAGGCAAAACATTCCTAGACAGTCCAGGCTGTGAAGCTGGACCAGTTCTACAGCGGTGTAATACCAGTGTATCATGATCTTCAGGTTAATCCTCCGTTACAGTTAATAACAGCTCACATGTTCATTTCACGCACAGAGAAACCAAGATGATCCAGATGAACTTCAGGCACACACTGATATCCAGGCCATGGGAGTGTTTGTGTGTGTGCGTGTGTGTGTGAGTGTGTGTGAGTGTGTGTAAGAGCCTGATAACAGATTTTTGTTTTAATTGCTTTGGGATTTGAATCATTTATGAAGGGATACACAATTCACACCTCCCCTCCCCCTCTTTTACACACACACACACACACACACACAGGCCTCTTTCCAAAGGTCCAAAGCTTATATGCATATTCGTCATCATATACAGTAGAGACGGATCCTCCTTTCCACTGCTAGTCAGACATTCCCTCTCCTGTAAATCTAGACAGGAACATTACAGTCACAAACAGAAGTTGAGCTCTAATAGACACAGTGTAATACAGCCTGCGCACAAACAATCACCACAGCTTCAGAACACCTGGCATTATCAAATGAATCAATGTAACTTACTGAGGGTCACTGAAGAATGATCATCAGAAAGCTCATCTTCTGTAACTGTTCAGTAAGGTGTATATTTAATGCGATGTTTTAATGCGAGTTTAAAGAGTGTTCCATAAACACTCTACATGCTTCAGTAATTATTTGCTCACTCTTTGGCAGGAAAAGCCACTAGAACTGCCTGTTTGGCCATGCAGAGCACCTCCAGTCATTAGCCCTGCTGAGCTAAACTCCTGTAATGAAATTAAAACTCTGGGCAAATTAAACCATCAAGGTTCCACTGTGACATTTTAACCAACCCTCTTCATTTAGGGGCCACATTCACCCTGGAGTGATTCCCAGTTTAACGTTTTATGAAGGAGTGAAAGATTGATCGAACGTCCCTTGGTCGAAAAACTGGCCCAAGCTTGCCTAAAACCCGGACGAGGAGGATAAAGGTTGGGGTTGTAGTGAAGATCTTGCTGAATGTCGGGTTGATTTCACCTGATATTGAGTTTAAGGGCGTTAAAAATGAGTCAAGGCATCTGCAGAGGATGATGAAGGCCCAGTGTCCCTGAGGAAGGATCAAGAAAGAGAAAGAAAGCAAAGCTCCCATCTCCAGGGCTTCACGAGCTTAAGAACCTGCCCTTCCACATCGTATGCGATTAGCTAACAGCATGAAAGTCAGGTCAGCTGTATAGTCTGTGTGTTTATGAAGAGCATGCTGGGTGTGGCTGTTCCCAGAGAGCTGTTGGTGAGCGTGGCTTGCTGACCCATGTGTTACTAATGCAGTCAGAAGCTGCATCACCATTAACAATGCATGAACGCTGCGCACGCTTGCGTTTGGAGTGAAGAGGCCCGTCTCCTCGGTAGATTTGCATAGGGATGAGATTAGTCTGTCTTTGGGGACTAGCGCTCTTTGTGAAGGTATTAAGTCAAGGCATGTTTGGTGATGTGCGGCTGTGCGTTGAAGAGCACAGTTCACCGACTCCAGGGACAAAGAAGAAGGAGCCGATCCTGAGGCGGATCCTCCTCGGCCAAGCCGTCTCTGAATCTTTACTCTAATTAGCACTTCTCTTTGCGCTCCCATGACGCATGCTAACGTCACGGCCTTCACACATCCTGAGACGATCCGTGGCCTTAAAACTGTGTGAATTTCTCACAGAGGTGCAAACTGTGAGTCAGCCACACCTGCTCGCCTTGTTCTTCTCTCCCGGAGAAACGTCCGCTGATGCATTCCTAGCTCTGTTTACATGATGAGCTTTTATTAATTAGTTGCATTATTTTTATTAGATTCAAACTTCGGGCCTTGACATACTTTTGGATAGATGTCATCACTGTGTAGGTCAGTTTCCTGAAACTGCACACACTTTATCAAGAATGACATCTAGGAGCACATCCCTCGCTAAAAAGAGTCCGTTCACTTCCTCGGCTGCTTGTGGGATTAAAATACAGATAAACACATGCCGGCGGCCGCCAGATTTGATGTTCTGAAGAGCTTTAATTTGGGCCTGAACGAGCGTGTGCTCCACACTCGACACCTCTCGTCACTGGAAGAGAGCTTGTGCTTCACTTCAAACTCCCAACAGAAACCAACATGGCTGATCAGATTTGGCTCGATTGGGGTGAAGGCCATGAGCCCACAGTGTTGTGAGGTGAGTCCTTGTTTTACCTGAACTTGGTCAGATAATGGTCAAGAGGGCTGCCAGCTGAATGATTGAAAAAGTGAACTTGAAAGTGACTACCCTTGCCATTGTGAAGCAGCACAGCACAACCGTGAAAATTCAACCTCTGCGTTTCACCCACTCACACAGCAGGAGGCAGCTGTTGAAAGCACCCGGGGGGCAGTGACAGGGGCGGTACCTTGCTCAAGGGTACCTCAGGGCAACCACTGGTGAGGGGTGAACCCACAATCTTCTGATCCGGTCCAGCCACGCCACCACTAGACCACCGCTGCACAAGGGGTGATCGAGCAGAGAAAATACTGAACTGCAGCGGTGTGAGGCCGGGATCGGAAGGTCGTGGGTTTGGTACCTCAGACCAATGGGCTTTACCGTCCCCATCACTGCTCTCTGGGTGCTGGATCTGTCTGCTGCTGGACGGTGTGTGTGGGTTAAAGACAGAGGATGTGTTTGGTTGTGGTCCACTTTGTGCTGTTCATAATGACAGTCGCTTTCACTTTCACTTCAATGGACACCATGCACTTACCTAAAAAGCACTGATGTAGGTTCCTGTTTACATATTGTAAATCAAATGAAGAATTAAACCATTTGTACCATTATACACTGAAAGGACCTCGAATTCAGGAGTTTAAGCCACACCCTTCCCCACCGCTGCATAAAACCTGGACATGCAGACCGGTTCACAATCATTTGGGAAAGAATTTTCTTTGGAAGGGTTCAGAAAAGCTTTGTGGAGCGTGTTTCATTGGTTGAGGATGCAAGCCTCACATCTCTGAGCACAATGCCTGAATAAATGGCCAAAGGTCTCAAACACACTTGAAAACGTGGTTCAAGGCCTTCCCAGAAATACAGAAGCTGTTAGAGCTGTAAAAAGGGAGGACCGGCTACGAACGGACGTCTCAGGGTGTAGAGTGGGATGCCACATCAGTGCCAGTGTACACGTATCCTAAAAGATCTTTTGTGATTTTTCTGCATCGTGAGTAGAGAATCAGCTCTTTGTGTTTTAATTTAATTTTTTTTTTTTTTTGCTGTACAAGAGCATTAAAGCCTGCAGCATCATCCCGGTCCTGCTCCCCCAGGGCTGCAGGCCTACCTTCAGCAGCCGAAAGATCCCGACTCGTCTGCAACTTAACCTCTCCTCCTTCTCTCTCTCTCACACACACACACACGCTATACAATTAAAAATACACTCTACACCAATATTGCACCGATTTATACAAAGCATACAGAAAACATGTGCATACACATTTACTCACGTGGGGCTGAACAGTATTTCTGGAGTGCAGGTCATTTATAACAGGCTAAAAAACTAAACTTATCAATCAAAAATGTTACAATATCACAAATATTAAATGAGACCTTGCTTCCGTATTAACTCAATATTTTCCATGAAGAAATAGCAGAACAGAAAGACTCAGGATCTCTTCATCACATCTAATCTCTTCCTGGTGGGACTGGGAGGTGGACTGGGGAAGTGGTGGCCTAGTGTTTAAGGACCAGTCCCGAGGATCGCAAGGTTGCGGGTTCAAAACCAAGGCCAGTAGGTTGCCCTGAGGGTCCCTTGAGCAAGGCATCATCCCCATCACTGCTCCCCGGGTGCTGGATATGTCTGCCCCTGCTGGGCGGTGTGCGTGGATTAAATCACAGTAATGATTATAAATGGGCTGATTGCCTAGCGCAACCATCAAATGTCATGCAGGTTGTCTCCTGTGTCACCAGTTCATCCTCAGTTCAGTCTCTGCGGGTACCACGGCTAAGAGCGTAATCAGGTTTGCACCCTGTGTGCATGGGACAGTCCTCCTCCTCCTCTCAGGACCGTTGGCCAGCTGGAAGGCAGGAGGTGCTTCCTCCAGTTGTGAGTTAGGCGTCAGGCCTTTTCATGTTAGCAGCAGTTCCAGCACACCCTGGTGGGGATTTCCTGCAGCTCTGAGGAAGCACATAAATGTCTTAAGTTATGAGCCTGAACTCTTCAATGTAGAATATGTGCAGCACTGCCACCCGAGCCACGCTGTGAAAGGGCTACTTTGAGGTACCAGGAGCTCATGAGGGGGCAGTCGCTCCATCTGCCGCTCTGATTCTGCACCAGTGATGCTGATCATCATTAACACATAAACACTCTCACAGAAAAGAAGAGCCTCGAAAAAGCCACCATTAGACCAAACCACATAACAATTCAAACAGCTCCATCCTGCCCGTGCACAGAAATGAGGCAATGCTCTGCATTTATCATCATCTGAAAAGTGATGGATAGTCCCATCACATGACCAGGCCACTCAACCAAGCAGAAAACAAGGGAACCAGAGAGGAAGGCGAGGAAGCGAGCTTGAACCCATTCTGAAACATGCAGAAAGCTTATTTAAAGAGCCTGTATCATGGAAAACACTGGGGTTTCTTCATTTCAGCACATAAAAAAACTGGGTTCAAAAAATACCATACAGCTCCCTCATGAACTCAATCAAGATTAAAAATCAAGCTAAAAGTTAAGTCTCGTTTGGTTTCATGTTTTTTGTGATATATATATATATATATATCTACAGTCCTGTGCAAAAGTTTTAGTCAGGTGTGTAAATGCTGTAAACAGAACGCTTTCAGAAATGGAAGTGTTGATCATTTATTCTCATCAATCAACAAAATGCAGTGGATGAACAAAAGAGAATCTAAATCAGATCAATATTTGGTGTGACCACCCTTCGCCTTCAAAACAGCATCAGTTCTTCTAGGTACACTCGCACACGGTTCTTGAAGGAACTCGGCCGGTCAGTCGTTCCAAACATGACTGTGTTTCTCCTCCGTGTGACGTTGATGGTCATCGAGTACCTGTTTGGTAAAACTGGTTGATCAGACACCGACTATAATCCTACAGAATCCCTGACTGTGTGCAAGTGTACCTAGAAGAACTGATGCTGCTCTGAAGGTAAAGGGTAGTCACACCAAATATTGATCTGATTTAGATTTCTCTTTTGTTCGCTCACTTTGCGTTTGTAAATTGATCAAAATGAACAATCATTATTGATATTTCTGAAAGCGTTCTGTTTACAGCATTTTTCCCACACTTAACCATTTTGCACAAGGCTGTCTTGTTATATGCTGCATATGTATATGTGTGTAGCAGTTTAGCAGTTTAGCTAACTTAAGAATAAAACAGATAAGGAGTGTTTCAGACTGGACTGCTTTTTGAATCAGGGAACCAACTGAAACAGGGTTGTTGAAAGAATGAGGACTGTTGAAAAAATGTTTTTCTGGTTTTGATACTTTAATTCATCATAATTGACTGGTAATATAAGAAAATGCAAGATAAACACACACAGAATGGGCGCTTAATGTAACTTCTGAAAGCTGTGGTGCTCCCTAAAATGTATTTTTTTTTAAAAACATCGCTAAAGTGAGATCATCTGTGATGTTATGATGACCTAATGAGGTTTTGGAGATCAGAGTTCATGAGAATGAAGCTCAACGCCCATTGATTTAGAATGTGTTTATGCGATTTTCAGTGAAGGCTCATATATTTTTATTGCAAAATAGCTCCATTTTCAGTCCACATTAGTTGTCCAACGACAAAAGTTTGGAGACAGTCGGACACGTATTTCAAGCGTTTCTAGCACATGTCCGATGTAGCAGGCTACTTAACTGCATGAGTATTTTGAACACTTCCTTCAAAAAAAATGCCTGCCCCATGCCTAGCGGTGTGTGTGTGTGTGTGTGTGTGTGTGTGTGTGTGTTAGATACAGATTAGTTGTGATTCACTGTGTTCATAACGACTAATGGTCACTTTGAAAATGGCAACAAACAAACATTTATTTCTTTTTATGCTGTTTAGTGTTTTATTCATCATCTTGGATTATTTAGTCTTTCTGAACAGAACTGATAGAATGCCTGCATACTGTTATTCTGCAACAGAAACACCACACACACACACACACACACACACACACACACACACACACACACACACACACACACACACACACACACACAGAAGCATGCCACACATGCAGCCTCCCTCTTGGTCCCTGCTGCGATGCTGAGACTGTTCAGCACTGCAGTGATCGGAAACAACAGAGATC
>CM029389.1:16420488-16532988 GCA_017165825.1 Hepsetus odoe
TAACCACAGTATAAACATGGTTGCTTTGATCATTCTGACGGAAAGGGATATTCTGCCGTGCCGGCTGAACAGTATGAACACTCTCGTTTGAATGTCAGCTGGTTTAATGAATAAAAACTGAAATATTAGGGTATTTTTGGTGTTTCTCTGTGACTATATTCCAAAGGTTGAGCTTGTGTGGTCAGTTGTGTGGGGTGGAAGTTCTGAAAAGTCTGGCAACCCCTGAATCTGATCTTATCTATTCTAATGATGCAACAAACACTTTGACGCCGGCGTCTTCGTCCCTGTCGAGTGTGTAGAGAAAATCAGATTTTTTGCCTGAGGACGAACAAAAATCCCACAACCTTATACAGAATGTAGGCCACTCCAAAATCTCTCTCTCTCTCTCTCTCTCTCTCTCTCTCTCTCTCATTTCTCCCTCCCCCATTCATTTCTCTCCTTCATGCACTGTCTGAAGGCGTGCTTTCCTCCTCCACCCAGACTCAAGGATGCATGAAGGACAATAAGTGGATTCATTCCTCCCTCTGCACCTTTTCTGTCTTTCCATTCAGCCCTTTCTCCCTCCTGTCTTTCTCCCTTCTTCATTATGTTTACAGTGTATATCAGACACTCTTATCCAGAGCGACTTCCACTTCCTGGTTAGAGGGACAGTCTCCCTGGAGCAGATCAGGGTTCAGGGTTCTGCTCAGGAACCCAACGGTGGTCGTGCTGGAGATGAGATTCGAACCTGCAACCTCTTGGTCCCCAGGCGAGTATCCTAACCCCAGACCAGCAGCACCTCACGATTGTTCATTACATTTCTGCACATCACTTCTCTCTTTCACAAAGTTCAAAAGAAGATGTTAAATACAAACAAACTTAGATTTAGAACTTTTTTCAACTTTAAAGCGCTTTTTATTGACCAGCGCTTTACAAACAGATGCATGTTGGCTGTCACACTGGCCTGGTGTTTAGGGACGAGGACACAGGATCAGAAGGTTGTGAATTTGAATCGTGGACCTGTAGGTTGCCCCGAGGTTCCCTTTAGCAAGGCATCAAGGTACCGTCCCTATCACTGCACCTGGGGAACATGACCCTGTTTATGATTATATTTATGATCATATTTTTGGACCACATTTGTTGGTTCTATCCACTGCGTTCTCGGAAAAATCCCATAAGATGTGTCGTTCCGGAGGTGACCCAGATGTCACAGTTAGTCACCCAGATCTTCACACTCATTTCTCAGCTTCCACCACATCTAGAACTGCACATTATTTCTGATGTTCTATGTTCTCGTGTAGCACAGGGATGAACAGGGTTAGAAATGAGTACACTAGAAGGACAGATCAAGTTTGACGATTTGGAGACAAAGTTAGAAAAATGAGACGTGTGTTGGAGTTAGAGAAGTGTGTTGGTTTGGACATGTCCAGAGGAGAGATGAGGAGTATATCAGAAGAAGGATGTTGAGGATGGAGCTGCCAGGAAAGAGGAGAAGAGGAAGGACAAAGAGGAGGTTAATAGATGTGGTCAAAGAGGACATGCAGGGGTTCGGTGTGAAAGAGGAAGATGCAGAGGACAGGAAGACATGGAGACAGACGATCCGCTGTGATGACCCCTAAACGGGAGCAGCTAAAAGAAGAAGAAGAAGAAGCGTATAGACGTATTGTCCCCTGCGCTGCCCTGATACCATGCCCTCTTTACCAGGTAACCTTGACCTGTTCAACTAAAGGTTTTATAATAATTAAGGTAATGATTCTGTTTCACTAAAGAACATTCATCTTCTGTAAGTGCATGAGAATGTCAGCATGCACTCAGCTGGTCCTCACCCCAGGGTTAATCATGCAGGAGGACTGGAAAAACATTGACCTCCACTTAGCTGTTAGAAAACCTCCTCACACCCTCTCACAGAAAACCCACCTGTGGGCCGTCACGGTTTAGTGTTTAAGGACGAAGATCTGAAGTTCATGGGTTCGAATCTTAGACGAGTAAGTTGTCTTGAGGTTCCCTTGATCAAGATACCATCCCCATCACTGCTCCCCGGGTGCTGGATATGCCTGCCTCCTGCTGGACAGTGTGTGTGTGTGTTAAACACAGAGGATGTGTTTGGTTGTGGTTCACTGTGTTCACGATGACAGTCACTTTCACTTTCAATTTACTACAATGTAACATTTAGCTCTGACACTAACGTCCACATTTGGCCGAATCCATCTCCAAGTCCAGCAGGGGGAATCCATACATCCAGCACCCGGGGAGCAGTGATGCGGACAGTACATTGATCAAGAGTGCCTCTAGGATCTGAACCCAGGGCCCTCTGATCTTGGGGGCCCTAAACTCTGGACCACCGCTGCCCTAAGCAGACGGTTTAACAGCCTGTTCTTAAGAAGTGAAGCTGTAATTCACATTCACATAAAAATCCATTTTTAACCCTTACGTGGTAAATTCATAATGAGCATCGTAACTGCGACGTCTGCCTAAAGTCTTTTAGACGAACAGACAGCTGAATTCTGTTGATCTTCTCCACCTGGAATCTACTGAGCTCTTAAGAAGGTAATGGAATTCATCGTGTCTGAACAGAATACAAATTTACATGGACATCATCCATATTCAAAAGAGCTGAAGATGACAAACCATTAAAAAAACATTGCATAAAAATGGTTTAATCACCAGTCCAGAGCCTCCTACACCTCTGACTGCAATCGAATCAATTCAGAGCTGCAAATGCAACATTCATGACCATCTACATGATGGTATAGACCATCATCAGCTGTGTGTGTGTGTGTGTGTGTGTGAGAAAGGCCATTTCAGTCAGACATAGTGTTATTGTTTCCATCAGCCCACGCAAGATGAGGTAAAAAACTCTGCGTATCAATAACTCTGTCTGAACTTCACACAGAACCACCCACAAGCCGACGGCTGTTTCTCATCGAGAACATCAAATAAAAAAAAACTCTTAGAAACTCGCAAATACATGTGAAAGTGAAAGTGAAAGTGACTGTTTCTCATCATGAACACGCAGCACACAGTGAACCACAACCAAACACATCCTCTTTACCCCCACACACCGTCCAGCGGTGATGGGGACGGTACCTTGTTCAAGGGAACAATGAACCAAAATAATCACCTCATTTCTAGTCTGATGGATGTTTGCACCCATTAGTTTATAAGGAATCTCCAAAAATGAATAAATGTACAAAAATATTCATATAAAATATAAAACCTTCCCTTCAGCCCTTCTGGTCCCGCACTTTCCACAAAAATGTTTGGGCCAATTTTTAAGGCTCACACAAACACCTGCACATGGTTATAAATTTACTGTGTGGAATTTGCAGCTTTTCGTGTCGAGCTCTTAAAACATTTGTGTCGATGTAAAAAATTCACCTTTAAATCTTCACATTTTTGATCTACAGGAAAGCCTCGTTGTCTCTAATATATTCAAAACCACAGCTGCCGACAGCCCCCCGCACGGCCGATATCGGCGCCCCGTCACTCTTCCTCTTGGCCTTCCACTCCATCGCCACGGCGACACAGGATGATTGAAAAGCAGAAAACCCCATTTGCACCCACCCCCTTCAATCTAACGGCCCCCAATGCGGTGGGTGCATGCTCAGAGGGGGCTGGATCTCTGTGATAAACAGATGAGACCACTCAATTCTGAAATGGACACACACACACACACACACACACACACACACACACACACATACTCATACACACACACACACACATATACACACACACACATATACACACACACACACACACACACACACACACACACACACACACACACACACACATATACTCATACACACACACACACACACACACATATACTCATACACACACACACACACACACACATATACTCATACACACACACACACACACCCACACACACACATTCTATTTTGTGGAAAGATGATGTTTAATTGGTGTGCTTGAATCAAACAAACATCCAGCACTAAAATATTAAAGAAATAATACGCTGTGAGTGCTGTATTTTGTGGACATATTCCAGTTTGAACACAGACTGGAAGTTACTGACTGCAGTAACTGACAGTACAGACGCAGCAGATTAGACTGAAAGCCTTGAGTGTTTGTTAATAATTTGCTACATATAAGAGCCCAGGACGTCTCAAACAGCAAGAGTGAAGCCATCGATCATTCAGAGCAAACCAGGCCTCTCAGCAGGGGGTCAAAACAAAGCCAACTCACTCAATACTGCACCCCCAGCACACACACACACACACACACACACACACACACACACACCTCCAAGGAGGAGGCCTGACCAAGTAAGAAAACAACCCATTGAAAAAGGGGGAATAAATGAGATGGAGGAGGAATCTGAGGCCTCGCCCAGAACCATCAATTAGCAACGTCAGAAGATCAGCCAAGTCCATCCAGATCCAAGACACAAACACATACGCTGGGAGGAAGACGACTGCGAGTGAAAGAGCAAAGAGTGAGGCGTTCAAAGGAAAGCAGAAGAAGAGTGTGCTGTCAGCCACATTCACATGAGTTATGAGACAACACCTGGAACATCTCCAAAGAGCAACTGAGACAGAGAGAGAGAGAGAGAGAGAGAGAGAGAGAGAGAGAGAGACATCAACATCCTTTTCCTGATATAGTCCTCATCTCTCCTCTGCACATGTCCAAACCAACACAGTCTCACTTTTCAAATTTTGTCTCCAAATCGTCCATCCTGATCTGTCCCTCTAATATACTCATTTCTAATCCTGTCCATCCTCGTCACACCCAACGAACATCTCAGCTGCCTGTCTAACACAGCTGCTCTCACTACAGTCTCCAACCCATATAACACGGCTGTTCTCACTACCGTCTCCAACCAATATAACACAGCTGTTCTCACTACCGTCTCCAACCCATATAACACAGCTGTTCTCACTACCGTCTCCAATCCGTATAACATAGATCGTCTCACTATTGTCTCCGACCTGTATAACACAGCCGGTCTCACTACCATCTCCAACCTGTATAACATAACTGGTCTCACTACTGTCTCCAACCCATATAACATAGATGGTCCAACTACTCTGGTGCAAAAACATTATTTTACACCTATCAGACTGTTTTATCTTTGGCATTTTGGGTAGATTATATGCAAAAATATTTTATTCCCAATGTTCTAGATAAAGGGGTTTCACCCACTCAGTGTTCAGCATCAGCAGCAAACTATTCTCCTGATCATCTGGAATCATCTGCACCTGTTTCGTCACTGATTAGATTCTTTGTTCTGCTAGAAGGCTCATAAAAGTTCCACAATCAGCGTTTAACAATAAATACAAAAGCAAGCAAACAAGCCAAAACTGAGACTTGAGTAACTCCAGATACTTTCATCTGGTTAGAATCCTGGTACAGACGGTATATTTCAGACTTAACACAGAACCATTAGCACTGAATATTCGCCTAGAACAACTATCAGGGCTCTCCGACACACAAAGCTCACACAGAGCCTTCCAGTGAAATGAAGAGGGTCTGTACTGAAGCCTAATTCTGTTTTCTTCATGGTCATTAGTGGAGGGGGCTGAATATCACTACAACTAGCCGATATCTGCAGACTGTTCCGTCGTCCTTGGGAGAGATGCAGTGGTAGAAACAGGATCAGTGGTGCAGGGATCGACATTAGTGGCTGAAAAGCTTCTCACTGTACCTGCTAGGTCTACCAGCAGCACTGATTGAGCCACCCTAATTTATAGGCCTCTAAAATTAATGCTAAATAGCAGACATCTTACATTTGTGAGAAAATTGTAGGGTCCCTACCACAGTAGTGGCTGAGGGGCAGCGAGCTAATACCAGAGATATCCTCTGCAAAATAGCACATATCTATCTCACCTATCTTCACTAGACCCAGCATGGCTCCACCGATGGCTTTAACGGCAGGTTCAGATCAAAAGCAGTGCAAGAGTTATGCTAATTATGAGGTTGCTATTGGCAACAGTGGAGCATAGTCCTGATACTTTTGTCATCCCTCCCATGTGTGCATCCCTACATAAATATGCAGAAGCTGAGTCTTACAGACTGTGGACTCACTGTCAGCAGAGTGAGGAGAAAGAAAGAGAGAGTCAGAGAGAGGGAGAGATGATTTCCCATCAGCAGAATGCAGTGATCGATAGAGCCGTCTGACAGGTCCATACACAGGGTTCCTCTCATGTGCCCTCGGCATAAATCTCTAGCCATTATGATCCAGCAGTCCATCAGCAGCGATAAAATCCTTCCCTCCAAAAGAGCTCTACACACATTACTCAGGCCTTCCACTCCCACTGCTCCTCTCCTGGTCTATCAGTTATCATTACTGTATGAGATGATCTACTAACAGTAGTCATTGGGCCACTACACCACCAGCAGCAGAGAACAAAACCAAGCACTCACTGGTTCAGCTCCACGTCTAGGATGAAGGTTTGGCCGAACGCTTTCACCTGGAAGCTGGTCTGGGCCAGGTGGTTCTTCTGTAAAGGAGACAAAAACACAAGCAGGTCATTTTGGGCCTTCCAACAGACACAGGACGCGACTTTCAGAATGAACACAGATATGAAATAACTTGCTGATGGCGTTTATTCTTTTGTCACGGTGGAGGAACAGTATGGCACTGTGCCCATATTAGGTGCAGCAGGTCTAAGCTGGCCGGTCAAGGACGGTCCAACAGTTTTCTTCATCTTCAAATGTTTCCAGATTACCTTGAGCATGTTTAGTAATGAGAACCTTTATTGGCACTGTAGCACAGTATAACAAAATTACAGAACCAACAATAAAAGGAAAGGTTTAGAGGACGGCAGTGAGATCATCTATGTTATACGGGTTGGAGATGGTAGTGAGACCAGCTATGTTATACGGGTTGGAGACGGTAGTGAGAGCAGTTATGTTAGATGGGTTGGAGACTGTAGTGAGACCAGTTATGTTATATTGGTTGGAGACGGTAGTGAGACCAGTTATGTTATATGGTTTGGAGACTGTAGTGAGACCAGTTATATTATATGCGTTGGAGACGGTAGTGAGATTAGCTATGTTAGATGGGTTGGAGACTGTAGTGAGACCAGTTATGTTATGTGGGTTGGAGACGGTAGTGAGACCAGTTATGTTATATGGGTTGGAGACGGTAGTAAGACCAGTTATGTTATATGGGTTGGAGACGGTAGTGAGAGCAGTTATGTTATATGGGTTGGAGACTGTAGTGAGACCAGTTATATTATATGCGTTGGAGACGGTAGTGAGATTAGCTATGTTTTACAGGTTGGAGACAGTAGTGAGACCAGCTATGTTACATGGGTTGCAGATGGTAGTGAGGTCAGTTATGTTATATGGGTTGGAGACGTCAGAGTTAAAGATGCTGACACTGCGTTGGGTTGGACCTGTCCAGACGAGAGATAATTACTCCCTGAACACTAGCGATCATTACCAGCTAACGTGACCAACATGTTCACCAAACAGGTTCAGCTACTACAAACTGGCCCAGACCCGGCCCACCAGGAGGGTCAGGCATCCTAATTGGTTTGAATTCATTGCCGCTACGCATCGTTGCGCAGGACGGGTGGCGGTGTGACTGCACCGCTGCTTAATTCAGCGTGTGTCCTGGGCCCATATGGACGAGGCATTATAACAGTCCCCTCAGGGGGGAAAGGAACGCCGTCCCTTCTCTGCACATTGTTCTCATGCCAGCGAGTGTGAGCATGTGTGTAAATGATGGGGGGGAGGGGGCACAATCGAAGTGCATGAGGTAAAGTGGAGTCCCAACCCTAATCTAACATTTCCCAAAGGAGTCACCGCGGCTACCCCGTCCGAACCCTGCTCAGCAGGCCATCATAAAAACCAGGACAGCAGGTTAAAAAAAGAACAGGAGGAAGGAGGAGGGGAGGACAATGGAGGCAGGAGGAGGAGGGGATCCTCCACACTTCACCCATGAATGACCTGCGAATGAATAAAAACACCCTCCCCCTCCCATTTTATTTCTGCCCACGTGCCCAGAAGACACACCTTGAAACGGGTCTATTGTCTCGGAGACGAGTGCGTTCGGGCAGGTATGTGGGGGACACCGGTGGTCTGCGAGCACATCGACCGTCTGCAGTACGATATGCACTTAAATTCTGTTTAAATGAAATTGTATCATTTTTAACATCCCTGCTGATGTAAAACACAATTCATTATATCATTTAAAAAGGCAAGATTTGCATTCAGTTTTTCCATCTTTATTTATTTATTTTTTACCCAGACAGACATCGGTTTCTCATTTCAAGGACAGGAACCCTGGAGTAACTTATTGTTGTCCCATAACTGGAAGGTCGTAGGTTGGAACCTCAGACCAATAGATTGCTTTTAGGTTCTCTTGATCAAGGTACCATCACCATCACTGCTCCCTGGGTGCTGGATATGTCTGGATATGGGCCCGTCTGACCGCTCTATCGATGGGACGGGACGGTGTGTGGGTTAAATGCAGAGATTTTGTTTTGGTTGTTTGCGGTGCTGCATTCACTTTCACTTTCACTTCTCCAAAGTAGCGAAACTAGCAAATCTGGAACACATCACTGGCGGTGCCTGTACCTCTCCCTCATTAAATTAATGACCATAATAATAAAAGGATTCATCTGAAACCTGTGCTGTGTCTTCACAGTGAAAAACAGTCACTTTCCCCCTCACTTTCACTTCACTTCAAATGTTTTCTAAAGAGACGAAAAGTGGATTCAGGGAGCAGATTCTCCTCCTCTCAGCTCATCGTCCCACTACACGAAGAGACGTCCGTCCTCTCCAAACCTGCTGCAGTCCAGGTTTGATGATCCGTCTCAAGTGAAGACATCCCTAAAATAGTAAGCCAACCGTTTCTCATTCCCTCTCCTTTCGCATCAATCAAAGTCTATAAATAAAACCCAGCATTTGCTTTTTCAGACACATCTTGCTTTGAGGAGACGTCAGCTGAGCTGCACACCAGGCTAAAAACAGACCCGGGTGGACTTCAGCAGAGTGCGGCAGATGATTTAAGGTCATTTTTTAAGGCGGATCCTGAGCGTGTTATACGCCTCAGCAGACGCTGGCGGTGAAGGCCCCTCCAACTGCTGAATCACAGGGCCATTACGCTTCCTCATGGCTTTTCGAAAACACTGATACAGGTTGTTTGGACACACTGAGGCAAAATTAGCTGAGTGTAAAAGAAACTACCATTGATTACTGTCCTGCAATCCACCGTTTCCTGCATTAGGACAGGTCCTGCACCCTGAATGCAACGGGACAGATTGTCTCCAGATAAATATCACATTCCCTGCACGCCCACCTCATATACATTACGTGGCAAATAGATCTTTTTATTTGGCCAGTAAGCATTTAATCACTCAGTAAAACTGTAATGTTATTAAGCTGCAATTCTGTTTATTGGAAATTGATTCACCTCTCTTAAAAATAAGATCAACTACTTTTAAAAAGCACATTAAAGACACTCTTACGACCTTTTACTGAACTGATCTTTATGGTCAACCTGGCCAGAATGGTCACTTTCACTTTAAATTTATTCTGAAAATATACAGGCTAATTGGAATAATTTAAATTCATTTTCAGCCCAGGTGAACATTTTAAAACTCTATAAAAAAGACATATGCAGGTCTCTCACATCAGTAACCTTCATAAATAAAGTTGGAATCTGATCTCCTTCTTCTTCTTCTTCTTCTTCTTCTTTTGGCTGCGCCCATTTAGGGGTCGCCACAGCGAATCATCCATCTCCATGTCTTCCGGTCCTCTGCATCTTCCTTTTCCACACCATCCCCCTGCATGTCCTCTCACCACGTCCATAAACCTCCTCTTTGTCCTTCCTCTTCTGCTCTTTCCTGGCAGCTCCATCTTCAACATCCTCCTCCTCAAAGTTGGAATCTGATGCAGGTCTTATGTTGCCACCATTAAGAGGGATGTGGTTTGGGAACAGATTTTCACTGGGAGAATACTGAATTTCGAGTCTTTGTTATTGTAAAATGTTATATAATGATAATAATACAATGTTAGCGTTCCAGCTCCAGTTCTAAACTGAATGGACAAGATTCACACACTAAATAGTTTCATCTGAAAACAGTGTGTGTTTGATTTCTCACGGATCTGTGGGATTTAGGAAGACCTGCCGACATGGACGCCTCACAGCGAGAAAGTTCTGGGTTGAGTTGCCAGCCGAGGTGGACTGGGTCCATTCTGTGTCAGTTTCCCCCAACGGTGCAAAGGACACGCGTGTCAGGTGGACTGGAGATGCTAAATTCTCCTCTAGGTGTGACTGTGTGACCTGTGATGGACTTAGGATTAAAATGTCTGTTTGGATCACTGTGCCTTGAAGACCAATGTACTGTATCACAGACCATCTGCCCTTTTTAACCTGGCCTGCTCTTTAATAACATTCTTTATAACTTCAACAAGAATGGCTGGGGCTAAACTAGACATGGAAGGCATGCAAATGCATGTTTAACATCATTTCACAGACGCAGTGTCTATAAATGGTGAGTGACTGGTGAGGAAAAAGGGTCTGTTTTGCAACTTTATTGAGTTAAAAGTAAAAAAGGCCCTTTAATGTTTTAAACATTCCGACACAATTAATCAATTAATTCTACAACTTGAAAGATTTTTGAGCAACAACTTCACAATAATGTCCCAAGTACAGCCTCACAAAGGGCTATAAAGCCTGGTTTTCTGTGGCAGCGAAGGACTAGGGACGAGGCTCCAGGATCAGAAGGTCGTGGGTTCAAATCCCAGACCAGTAGGTTGCCCTAAGGCTCCCTTGAGCAAGGTTCCGTCACCATCACTGTTCCCCGATTGCTGGATAAGTCTGCCCCCTGCTGTACGGTGTGTGTGTGTTAAATACAGAGGATGTGTTTGGTTGAGTTTCACAGTGTCTCACACTCGCAAACAGTCAGTTTCACTTTCACTTTCTTTGACACAAAGTGCGCTTAATTAATCACGATTAGAGAAAACACAGGACAGCAGATAAACAGCTGAAGTGTCGATCTGGAGAAGAGGCGATAAAATCCTGGCTACCCTGATTCCCCGGTGGAAACCGCACTGCAACCAAGGCAGAACATTAGCACAATGAAACACACACACACACACACACAAATACGCAAAACAAATGCAATAAATAAATGCTGGCGCCAAACACGGCCTGAGGCTGTGAACTGCGACGTCTACACACACACACACACACACACACACACACACACACACGAAGACTCATTAAAATAACTAATCCATTCTCGGCTGCGTTTCATCGCCTTTGTTATCAATTCAGTCACGCACTCATGATGGCCCACCATGGATGGGGTGGGAGTTGCTGGGGTGTGCGTTGGGGGGGGGGGCTGGAGAGGCAGGATGGTCTTCCTATCATAAGGCCAAAAACTCATCCGTATTGGGGTCGTCAAAGATCTTCATTCAAATGCTACATTAACATTTTGTACCGAAGCTCAGTGACTAGTTGGGCCCCTTTTGTGTTTCTCTGGCCTAAACTCACTTCCCTCTCCAGAAGGAATGTGGAGGAATAATACATCCAAACGCTACTTGCCAGCTTTCCAACCGGGCTGCACAAAGACACCCTCAACTGGACCTGCGTTATGACGAGAATGTAAATTATGTAGAGCATGTATCAGTACTACCAAGCGCTTAAAGGAAAATTGACTTCACACTTACTGTTACCTGACGCATAGTTAATGCTCCTTCTAGAAATAATGTGCACAAAGACCATGCAAAGCAGCTTTCTCCTCCATCATCAATATTACCATTAATAATGTGGAGGTCTGGCCTCCAACAAGTGAATTGTGGAATTATATGAACTCTGCTACCAAAACACCTGAAGAAAAATGATCTGGAATCATGATCAGGATGCTGAGACCATGAAAACACTTCAGCTCCACTTGAAACTTGACCTCTACTCCCTCCATCCTCACCACTCCACTTTCCTCCCTTTCATTCACACTCATGTATTCTGTCTTTGTCCTACTCACTTTCATTCCTCTCCTCTCTAGAGCAGATCTCCATCTCTCCAGGTTCTCCTCAAGTCACTCCCTACTCTCACTGCAGATCACAATATCACCAGAAACATCATCGTCCACGGAGACTCCTGTCTAACCTCGTCCCTCAACCTGTCCATTACTACTGCAAACAAGAATGGGCTCAGAGCTGATCCTTGATGTAGCTCATGCTACATCAAGTTGGGTGGTGGCGGTGGTCTAGTGATGGGTACTTGTCTATGGACCTATGGCTCAAGAGGTCCCAGGTTTGAATCCCACCTCCAGCACTACCACCACTGGGTCCCTGAGACCCTGAACCCTGAGTGTCTCCAGGGGGGACTGTCCCTGTAATCAGGACATGTAAGTGGCTCTGGATAAGAGCGTCCACTAAATGCCATAAATGTAAATGTAAATGTCAAGCTGTACTTTAAGAGTATCCCTCACTCCTACTGCAGATCTCACCACTGTCACACTGCACTGAACTACCTTCACATACCTCTCTGTATGATTCCTCATACAAAACCACAACTCCTCTCTAGACACCCTGTCACCTGCTTCCTCCAAGTCCACAAAGACACAATGCAGCTCCTTCTGACCTTCTCTGTACTTCTCCATCAACACCCTCAGAGCAAACATTGTATTTGTAGAGCTCTTAAAGGATTAAAGAAATATATAGAAACCTCAGAAGTCATCCATTTCAAGGGACAAGGGGTCACAACTCCCCCAATAAACAACTCCTTAATGACACCCAAATAATTAATATGGATCATATTTAAAACATGACAAAATGGCTTGACAACCGTAAAAAATCTCTCAGTAAATAAATATATCAGTATCACTAACAGTGAAAACTTGCACTCGGAAAGAAAGTCAGTGTGTCTCGCTGAGTGTAACGATATGTTTTATGAGATCTGTGGTGAGCAGAAATCTTTACAGGTAACTGTAGACCTTTGACTGTCAATACGTCCCTGAATCTGAGTGGATGTTACATTAGAATTATGTGTGGTTGAAGTTAAAATACTTTTAAAGGGCCCATATCCTGCATTTATTCTCCCCCCTCTACTAATGACACTTACGTGTTTTATTCACCAAAAACAGTCCAAAATCATTTCAGCTGTTTTCCAGCTTTGACCTTTAGAATAAAACAAATCAAGGCTGTTTTTTTGCTACTGTCCCTTTAAGAAGGATATGCGTAAGTGTGATCTCTTTTCTGATAGGTTGCCTTGATTCATGCTTCATTAAAAAAACAATCCATGCTCACAACAAACACAGCTTGTGGAGCTAAACTGCTTTAGGCTAAAAAGACAGCTGTTAAAGTGAAAGTGAATTCCAAACAGCTGTTTTCACAGCTGTATAGACCTGATGGATATGAAGGGACTCTCACTACTGTGTCCAACCAATATAACATAGCTGGTCTCACTTCCGTCTCCAACACGTATAACAAAGCTGGTCTCACTACCGCCTCCAACCCATATAACATAGCTGTTCTCACAACCGTCTCCAACCTGTATTACCCAGCTGGTCTCATGATTCATGTTCCATATTGTCTCACCCAGAGGTTCTCCCTTGTTTCAGATGATGCTAAAATGGAATAAAGGTTATTGTCTGACTGTCCCATCACACCACACTCCCTGCTCCAGCTTCAGCGTTGTAAACACACACACACACACACACACACACACACACGCACACGCACACGTAAACAGCAGCTCAACAACAGTCTCCAATGGCAACGGGAGGTGGGTTGGTGAGCTGGGTGTGTGGAGGGGGAGAGGGATGCTCACCTGCTCGTCGCCGGAGCTCGCGCGCGCCCGCGTGCCCAACACGTCGTGCGGGGTCTGCCTGCCGCCGCGACCCGCACTATACACCAGGCGCGCGGGTACCGTCAGCTCCCCGCTCCTCGCGCCGCCCCCTGCGACCAGAAACACTCATTTACACACGAGCATCCAAGGTG
The DNA here is from genome assembly GCA_017165825.1 of Hepsetus odoe. Classification (NCBI taxonomy): domain Eukaryota; kingdom Metazoa; phylum Chordata; class Actinopteri; order Characiformes; family Hepsetidae; genus Hepsetus; species Hepsetus odoe. The sequence continues at coordinate 16,434,400 of CM029389.1, forward strand.
CTTCGTCACGTTCAGCGCAACAAAGCCTGAGAACAATAACCGTCACGCCTTTGATGAAGGAAAAATCAAACACATTTACACGAAGCGCTCAAGAAAACAACAACAACAACAACAACAACAACACACAAAACGGGGCTCGAGCTCGGTTAAGAGAACATAACTCGAACGTAGCCGTTCCCGCGAGACCGAGAAGAAGCAGGTGTACCCGCGTGAACGCGCCCGTCCATGTCTGTTTACATCCTCCATCAGAAGAGAGGAGAGGAGAGGAGAGGAGAGAGGAGGAGAGGAGAGGAGAGAGGAGGAGAGATTAGTAAAGAGATCAGAGAGGATCAGAGAGAGAGAAAAGAGCAGAAAAAGTGAGATGAGGTCTGGATAGTAGGAGAGCAGAAGAGAGGAGCGGATGGTGAGGAGAGTAGACGATAATAGAGGAGAGGAGAGAATGGATGCAGAAGAGAGGAGAATAGAGGTGAGCATGGTTTGAGAGGAGAGGGGATGATCGTTGGAAAGGAGAAGAGAGGAGTGGAAATGATGGTTGGAGAGGAGAAGAGAGGAGTGGAGATGATGGAGGGGAAAGGAGAAGAGAGGAGTGGAGATGATGGCTGGAGAGGAGAAGAGAGGAGTGGAGATGATGGAGAGGAGAGGAGAAAAGTGGAGATGATGGAGAGGAGAATACAGGAGTGGAGTGGAGATGATGGATGGATAGGAGAAGAGAGGAGAGAGACCGCAGGACAGAGTGAAGGAGAGAGGGAGGCTGGGAGCTCGTTACCGTGTGCAGGCGGGGATCGGCCCGCCGCTCCGCAGAGCCACAGCAGGCAGAGCGCAGTCCAGCGGGGGCTCATGTCGGCCGGACCACTCCCGAAACAGAACCCGCTCCACCAGTCCGGAACCCTCCACACACACACCGCCCTTTTCTTCTTTATCCCTCCCTTCAGCTTCCCTACAGGACAATAGCGCGCCCCGCTCCCTCGCTGGTTACCATGAGAGAGAGAGAGAGAGAGAGAGAGAGAGAGAGAGAGAGAGAGAGAGAGATGGATGGATAGCGTATTGGGGGAGCGAGAGATGTATGAGGGAGGGGGGGGCATTGAACGAGACTGGGAGAGATAGAGAGAGGGAGATGAGAAACGCCACCCAGAGGAGTAGTGAGGTGCATGCTGGGTAATGTAGTTCAACTGCTCAGCATCTCCTGCGCAAAACCCCGAAGCAGACATTACACAACAAACGTCTACAACACAGAGAGCAGAGGCTTCAGACATCCACTCATTTACTGAGCCGCTTGTTCTGATTGGGGTGCTGGAGCCTATCCCAGCTCGCACTGGGTGAAAGGTGGGGCAGTCCATTGCAGGGCAGAGACACACACTCACACCAAGAGGACAACGTATCTCCAGTCGGACGGTGGGAGGAAACCAGAGTTCCTGGAGGAAACACACACAGCAAGGTGCTGGACCGTCCCACCTGGGAATCAAACCCAGGACCTTCTCGCTGTGAGGAGACAACCCCAGCCACTGCACCACTCACTCAAATCATGTCCACTAGTGCTTTTCTCAAACCTACTGTGACAGAGGACCTGTAGCTGATCTTCAGTCCTCCACAAGTGGTTCCTAATGAGATTCCTGAGCTGAATTTGAAAAAGAATTAACACGGTTCTACTGTTCAGGCACTCCCAGTATCAGAAGGTCGTAGGATCAAATCCAGAGGGTTCGAATCTCAGACCAGTAGGTTGCCCTGAGGTTCCCTTGAGCAAGGTACCATCCCCATCACTGCCCCCTGCTGGATGGTGTGTGTGTGTTAAATACAAAGGATGTGTTTGGTTGTGGTTCACTGTGTTCACAATGACTAAGTCACTTTCACTTTCATGGAAGTCACGCTCTCTCTCTCAGTCTTAAACGTTTAATTGTGTAGAAGTTGTTTTATCAACAAGCTCTTCCTCGGGGACAGCTCGTCTTCCAGCCTGGCCTCTACAAACAAAACCAAGGGGTTAGCAGAAAAAGCACAGCGGAGACGTGTAGAGGACATGCTGTCTCACAGATAGAGACGCATCATTAAAAATGACATTTTAACACCAGGTTCTGAGTCATTCAATTAATAATCCCTGAAAGAAACAGAAATCAGTGACTCTTTAAAGAAGTGACTAAAAGGATAGAAAGCGGATTAAAAAACAGACGGCGGATCTCTCGTCTTAAAGGACATTCTGGACTCTAAATTGCATTTGTTATCATGTCTTGTCTTATTTTTGACATAATGGCAACAAGCCAGGAGGAGATTCTTCTTTTGGCTGCTCCCGTTAGGCGTCACGGGGGATCTTCCATCCCCGTGTCTTCCTGTCCTCTGTATGTCCCTCTTTCACACCTGCATGTCCTCTCTCCACACGTCAATAAACCTGCTCTTCGTTCTTCCTCTTCTCCTCTTAAGCTCCAGCAGTCAGTAACAGACAGTGGCTGCAAACACTTACGGATCAACGTTATATGTTCGTTAATGATCATAGAATTTATAAACGAGGCGACCTTCAGTCACGTGTCCAAAACGAGCCCCGAGGCTCTGGCACGTCAACATGTCCATCTCTGAGGTGCACCGGCCCAGACAGCACAGACAGGTGGAAAGAAGCTTCTCCAGAAGGAAGTAAAACAATTCATAAGTCATTCACTGAATTCATTCATTCATCGATAAGCTGCGGACTATAAAGAAATAAAGAAGCCATTAATATACTGCACAGAACGCATCTCGTAACCCGTTTAATAAAGACAGATTTGGACACAAAAGACTGGAGCAGGACTGGCAGTGAAACATGTATAAATATAATACATAAACAAAAGGTCTGCTGCTCCAAATAGAGGCGGTTCCTGTGGGACGTGGCCCCGCCCGTCGAAGACGCTCCTATTTCAGATTAGGAGGAACAAGAGTAACAAGTTCCATCATCAACAATCAGGTCTTTGGCTTGTTTACAGGGAGTTCTTACTTCGGGGTCTACACCACGCCAGCCTAACAGGAAACTCCACGGGTCTCTTAAAAATGTCTTGGTGGCGAAGACTTAAAAACGGATGTGCTCAGAGGGATGTGAACGTTGAAAAGATCCATTAAAGGATAAAACTGCAGGAAACATTTACATTTACGGCATTTATCAGACACTCTAATCCAGAGTGTCTCCATGTCCTGATTACAGGGACAGTCCCCCCTGGAGACACTCAGGGTTCAGGGTCTCAGGGACCCAGTGGTGGTGGTGCTGGAGGTGGGATTTGAACCAGGGACCTCTTGATCCAGAGGTCCGTAGACAAGTACCCATGGCTAGACCACCGCCATGAAACGTATTACTAAAATATTGCCTGATGCTCGACACACTGAATTAAGAGGTTTTGGCTCAATAAATAAATAAATAAATATCATTATTTTAAACCCATTTAAGGTACAGGTACCAGCAGGGCATACTAAGCAAAACCCTAAAGTCTGTGATTTTTCTCAGATTTACAACAATTTTGAGCACAGTCAGCAAAAACGAAATCCATCCTCTGTATTTCACACACGCCATCCAGCAGGGGGCAGACATCCAGCACCCAGGGAGCGGTGACAGGGATGGGAACCTCAGGGCAACCTACGGAGCAGGGATTTGAACCCATGACCTTCCCTAAACACTAGGCGTGTCAAAGGAAACTTTACAAAAGCACATCAAGTGATTTTGGACATTTCCAGTTAAGACCAAGTCTGCAGCTAAGCTCTAGGACGGTACTCCGTACCAACACAAGCAATAATCTCAACCTGCACTCATTCAAGAGCGAGGGAGCAGTCGTTCCACGGATCGCTAAAACTGATCCGAACAACCAATGCGCCGCAGATCTTCCAGATACACAGTCCTCTCAAACAAGGGACGCTACGCTGCCGGGAAGCCATTTAATACTGTGATTTCACCCAAACAGGACTGCAGATGTTCAGCTCCTCAAACACTTTTCCTCTTTAATGTTCAGAATCATTTTCTCACAGATGTGTTACATGCCTCCAAAAACTGAAATCTGGTTCAACACAAGTTTAGGGGTTTTATATATAAAAAATCTCAACTCTTATTTTGAAAATTAAGTTACACTTAAATGTCCATGGCGCACATCGCCACTCCTGTACCGGACAGGTTATTCCTTTAGAAATGTCAGTACTTCCCACAGAGAGAAGCAGTGATAAAAATAATGCAACCCTTTCTTGCATCTCCTCCACTGGATTAGTGTCCTTTTATGCACTAGTAAAATCCTTTAAAATCACCCATGTCATCGCTGGACTTAAAGAGCTTCCACAAGTCCAGGCTAGAAGCGGAGAGACTGCGTGTCTCTGAAGCTTTTGATGTCTCAGGGGTTACTGGTTCTACTCGTCCACCAGAAAGACCTCGCGAACTGTCCGGTGGAACCTTCTGTCGACGCCTAGAGTTCCGCACTTTTCTTTGCAAAGTTCTTGACGGACTGTCCCCGCTGGCTCGGTCATTTCCTGTGTCAGCAGCGGCAGAACCGTGGTCAGTCACGTCAAAAGGTTGCTCAGCTCTTTTGGCCATCAGACACGGCGGAGGGCTTTCGTTAAAGGCTTTCACACCTGCGGGTTTTGGTATAGCTGGACAGTTTAGCTGGACATTTCCCGGCCGCTCAGTCATCACTTCAGTTCCTCGAGTTTCCCTCGTGGTCCCTGCACACCACTGATTCCAAGAAGTTTCAAGTTCTTGCCCAACATCCATGACTTGTGAAGTTCTATTGTGCTGAGGACTCAACAAAGCCCTTGGTTTTGAATTAACCAACACTGGCATCCTGTTTTTCTCCAGAGATTTAGAAAAAGTGCATTTCTTAGTGCAGGACAGCGTTGTGCCCAAAACCTTCTTTAAAACTCCGTTAGAACTGGGCTCCCATTCGAAGGACCCCCGCTTAGACTCCGATTTCTCTGGAGCATTAAAATCCTCTCCTTCATCTTCTTCAGGACTCTGAGAAAGCTCTCTGCAGCGCTTGCGGATCCGTCGAGGTGTTTCACTGCTGAGAGAGCTCGAGAGCTCAACTTCCCGAAGCCCTTCTCCATCTTTCTTCAGATCTACTCCAGGGACAAGGACAGGGGAGGACATACTGCACTTCACCCTACAAGAAGCACAGGGTAGAACACTGAAGAACATTCCTTTGCCTTATTTTTCAAATGTAATCATGGTTGCAAGACTAAGAAGGTTTTAAAACGTTTTGTTTATAGCAATAGAACGTCTAAAATGTAGTATTTGAGTTATTTACTTACAGGTGCGTTGCCTTCTGCAAGTACCTGCTTTAATTAGGATGCAGGACCGTACCTTTTTGTTTTGGCGCTGATGCGCATGAGGTCACACGTGAGACCCGCGATAACTCTATCCACCACCAGGTACTCTTCACTCTTGGAGAAAGCCTGATGCTGTCCACTGAGGAGGTGCTGTGGGTCAAAAATTTTCACAGAACGGTAAATCTAGAGGTTAAAACTGTTTATAGTTATATACACAGAATTACATACTGCAAAAGTGTTGCTTACGTCGTAATACTTACAGCTTTAAGGCTCTCATATTTTACATTGCAGCATTCGCAGTAACCGCCTTTCCTCCGAGCTTTTCCCTCGTGGCCTCTACGTCTCTCTCTCCTGCCTCTTGCTTCTCCTTCAGATCTAAAGCAGTCAATTATATAAAAACAAAACCTTAAACTAAAATATGCAGTTAAAGCACACCATCATTCTCTAAACAATATTCTTCAGGTTCCTCTGCAGGACAAATAAGTACAGGATATTAAAGGTGAGCTAAATTGGTCAAATCCCTGACTAAACACTGAGCACTTAATGAGTGACTGATTTCAGCTCCAGGAATCAAGAGATCTCAGGAGAGAAATTGAGATTAACAAAATACAGCACAGCTTATCACAGCATCTACATAAATGTAACAAAAAGAAACATTAACAGACCTGGAGATTCACTTGCCTACCAGAGTTACTGGACTGAAAATCCAGCAAGATGCTGGCAACAACCCTTCAGCACTAACGTACTGAACTTATGGTTGAAGTGAAAGGCAAATATACTCATTTTAATGATTCGAATCGAGGACCAGTTTGTGCTACAATTCATGCTGGAACGTACCCCTGCACTTTAGGTTTTTTTCCAGGTTTGTCGCTGACATTTTCGGGCAAGAACGGACAACAGGGGGCAGCAGATCTAAGGTTACACGCGGGCATGTTGGACATTGGTAGGTAGAAGGGGCGGTAATGCCTGCAACACATGAAGGAGTGAGTGAAGAAAGTCAGATGTACAAGGGCTGAAAGAATGGCACGTGGGAAACAAAAGCATTTACTTTTCACAAATAAACAGAAAATGATCGAAACAACGCCTTTTACCTGCTAGAATCTTCCACTTTAACAAAGGGGCGACTGATCCGCCCTGCTGAAAATTAAGGTACATTTTTTTAGAACATTTTTTTAGGGTGCCGGTCGCATCCATTCATCCAGAAAAAGCCAAAAGGTTTGAATTTCTGTAATATGTGCGTAAGTAACTGTGATGAACTGCATTAGCTAAACTGGGTAGATTTCCAATTTGTGAATAAACAAAGGAACCTGTAATCAAGATTTGAACACAAATGACAACTTGGCTGAATCTGCAATCTCCTTACAAGAAATGTGTTACTGTCTCACCGTTGCATTTCTGAAGAGCAGGACTCTCGGCAGAATCTGGCTGAGTCTAGATTCAGAAGCGAAAATTACTAGCTGCAATTAGTATGCAAAAAAAAAAGTATTAAAAAACCAAGAATAAAACACTTACTGCTGTCTTAACCGTTGCAGTGCTGATTTGGGAGAGTTTGCATTTTTTCTTGTGAATGTAAGATATTACATCTGTTTCAGAAATCAAGAACAACAAACAGGTCACATGACGCAGTAATTAAATGCGTCACCACAATGCTGCACTATTAAGTTTCTGAATCCCGACTTCCAGAACAAAAGACATTTTGATAAGATAATGAAAAAACAAATACCATCAACATGAAGGACTTTCACCCCCCATTCAAGTGCATTGGCCAGGATTTTGTTCATCCGAAAACGTTCCTAATAAGGAAACAGGGGGAGTGCACATCAGTGTCTAGTACACTGGTTTCAATCTTCAAAACAGTAAATGAGAATGCAAATCTCTTAGCTATGACCCCCAACAAGATCCAAACCACTCACTTGTTCTTTAACAACCTTCTCCACCAAGGACTTCCCTCTGCTCACGACCACCTGTGAAACACCGACCAGAGGTGGTGAAATTTGGGTAAGCGCCTTCAAAAAGAACCACACATCAAATTCTGTTTGAGCACCACTTGGTGTTTATAGCATCGTTAAAAAGGTCAGGCTGCCAACTCATTAAATGTATATGATGCCTGGCTTGGAGAAGAATAGACATTTACTTCCTAGAGATCATTATTTAAACCACATGCCCTGAAAATATGAATGAAACCAGTTTACAGACTGAAAACAGCGGCATAACAAATCAACAGAAAGATCAACTCGCAACTAAGGATTAACCACCTGATATTCATCTGAAGAGAATTGAAAGGAAACAACTGTGTTCAGCTACTGCTTAATCTAGTGCAGCCTGGAGGACTTTGTTGTAGGACACACTGGAGTGAGATGCGCAATCATGCTTGGACACTCCTCATCAAATGGCTAAATGCCACAAATTTGTGAAAATAAGAACACACTTATGACATTTCCTAATGATGACCTTTCTGCTAAAGCAATGTATCATTTCTCACAGTGTCAGCGGGTCCCTGAGAGCTGCCCCTGGGTCGGTCCCTCTTGCTGGCTGGATGGGGGGAGCTGAGCCCAGAATCTGGGCTGGGCACTGGAGAGTACTGCACCAGCCGCTGCACATGGCGAGCTTCAGGCTTGCTGGATACCAGATACCGAATTTCTTTACTAAAGAACTTTTCCACCGTCTGAAAGAAGGTTAAAAACAGAGACAATCTTCAAAAACATCAAGGAACAAAGCGAACATCAGAATTTCAAGGAGACTTGAAAGGAGCTCTCCATTAACTTGCAAATAAGCCTGTTACCACTTCATTCTCAACAATTCCAGAGCATTAAAAGGACCAATTTAAGCCAATCTTAACATCTTTGAACATGAAGTACTACTCACACAATTGTCATCTAAACACTCAATCTTGTTGAAGAGAACAAAGAAGCGGGCATAAAAGAATGAAATAATGCAGGAATAACAGTTCTAATGTTGCTTTAATGAGACCAAAACTGTTTTACTGCTCAGTGAAGGCAAGGCCTACAGTTTGTAAACTAAACAGAAAGAAAGAAACATTAAAATAAAATTTACAAACAGCAACTGTGACAAGAAGATATAAAGTTGTGAAAACTGCACTCACCCCCCCAAGGCTCTTAATATCACTCTCCAAAGTCTGGCTCCGTTTATTGCTGGGCAGATCCAAATAAAATATCCGCCCGATTAAGGGCTTCTGGTGAGGTTTACTATTAGATGTTGGCCTCTTGTGTCTCTCATTGTCCAGTTTGGAGTCTGTTTAAAGGAAAGATAAAACCAGGTCTAACCAACCCCCTCTAGTCCCAGGTGTATTTCACAAAGCAAGATCTTTTCAACGAGGGATCTCTACAGAAACGTATGTTCCAAGAGAACAAAAAACATTCACCGATACACAAAACTGTTATGTCAGAAACCTCTGAAGATTAAGTCACTCTTCCAAAAAGGATGCGAGCAGGTGAATAAACTTATTTCTGAGTATCTCAAAACCGCTACTTCATACAGCATGCATCAGCACAGGAGACAGAACCTAGGTGCTGATCCGTCTCGGTCTCGAAGAAGAACGCGTAATTCAGCCCTAAAAGTGTAAGCTACACAGAATGGGCCATTCTTTACAACGGCGAGACAGGAAAGGGTTGCAATGTTTACAGGTGTCCATTTCTAATACAGTCTACTTACTCCTCAGTTCTGAACAAGGTTTTGTTTGTTTGTTTTTTTTGCATTTTACTCCAAAACCTCAACAACATCGCAAGTCAGTGTCTCAGAGTTCAGTTAGTCGTAACTGAAATATATCATTCTTTGTCTGTGGTTCTCTTGGTTTCTCTTTAAAACCCAGTTAAAAGCCTCTTTGCTCTGTGCTGCTCCACCTTCATTTCTTCTTCTTTCCTGTTTGGTTCTTAGAATTCTGTTTAGTCACAGCTCTTGTTTTTTTTATTCAACGTCGCTTTTTTCTGTACTGTAAAGTGACCCAGCTTTGAGAAAGGTGCTGTATAAATATAACTGATCATATAACGATCAGAAACACACACACAGTCCGTGCTTTACTGAATGTCTGACGAATCGCGTCCCACAATCCTGAACATCTGAACAACTTTATTCAGAAATCAGAGAAAAAGAAATGCTAATGTGAGCAGACGGAACAAAAACAGGACTTACCCTGAAACTTTGACTTGGAGGACTTGGGAAGGCTGTGGTGCTTCATCAGTTTAGTCTGCCTGTTTCCTGAGATGAGCCAGAGTTCAGAAACAGTTTAACATCATCTGGAAATCCTGACAACAGCAGAGAAACGAGCTACAAAACTCACTCACCCCACTTTCCTTTATCAGACCTCGAACATATGCGCGACTGATGCGAAAGAGGGTGTTTAAACGGAAAAGTGCGAGGCTGAGTAGTGATGCGTTTTATCTCCGAGTCAAGCTGCGCTTCAAATTTAAAAACCGGGCGAAGCGTTGGAGGTGAAAATTCAAACAGGCTAGGCTAGGCTAAGCTAGGCTAAAGGGTTAGCATGATTTAAATAGAGTCTGTTCAATTTCCTCACTAACTTCTCGGCTGTACCCCATCCTCGGCTGACCGTTCACACCGTTTAAAAGTTCTCCAGCACGAACACAACGCTTTACTTGCTGTTTAACTCTTGTTTTCAGCGCCTCGGCATCATCTTGTTTTCCTACTTTCCCGCGCACCTCTGCCGTGACGTCACCCCTACCACACGTCATCCTTCGGTTTCGCCGTTGAAGATTCGACACACACGCTTTTGAAATGTTTTTCTACTTTGTTTATTTTTTCAGAGCTAGTACATTACCAACGCGCACACGTTAAAGCCCCGATTTGCACCGGGGCTTTAACCCGGTCCAAGATGATCGTAAGCTATTAAATATTTTGCCCACACCGCCATTGCGTCGTTTAAACCCCCCGAAATCTGACGAATCTGTCGAAGTGAAAACAAAACTCCGTGTACATGTCAAACAGTGTGAACTTTCAGGGAAATCAAAATCATGTTTCATGAGAGCGCAGTTTAGGGAAGATCTGCTTTTATTGTCGCCTCTCAGCTGAACCTTACATTCGGAAATGTGCCTGGAAGTGCATGACATCTGTTAACACAGCTGATCCCAGAGACAGACTCGATCAAGGTAAGAGAGACCAGGTGTCGACCCGCTCCTTCACTTTTATTACAGCCACGTGACTGTGAGACTCCTCTTCTTCAGAGCGGCGCCCTCTTCATTGACTCGGTTCTGTGTTTATTAATGAGGGGAGGTGACCTTAACTGCCCCAGTAGGGTCTCACCAGATCACTGCTCATGAGAACTCTTCCAGGGGCGAAGACATGGATCAGTGGTTCGTCATTATTTAAAAAGCTTTGCGAACAATAATTATGCTTAACATGGGTGCAGGAGGCAGGTACCGGGGCCACGGCCCCAAAAAAAAAGAACAAAATGAAGAAGTGAAAAGTGAAAGTGACTATTTTTGTCATTGCGAGGTCACAGCACAGCATGCCGTGAACCACAACGAAACTGGACCTCTGCGTTTAACCCATACACACACCGTGCAGCAGGGGGCAGCTATGAAAGCACCCAGGGAACAGTGACGGGGACAGTACCTTGCTTAAGGGTACCTCAGGGCAACCTACTGGTGAGGGAATCGAACCCACAATCTTCCGATCCTGTGGTCGACTCCCTCAGCACTAGGCCCTATAGTGTGACCTTTAGTGTTTAGTTCAAATCCCAGACCGGTTAGGTCCGAGGTTCTTTTGATCAAGGTACTGTCCCCATCACTGCTCCCCAGCTGCTGGATGTGTCTCCCCCCTGCCGATGACAAATTAGTCTCTTTATGAGGGTTTTAGTCGTTAACTACTAGCCGTACAGACTTTTCACTTCGTTTGTTTTTCTTTCCCCAACAGGTTTGTTGAGATGACATCTCCAAGTTCTCGGGCCTCGGTGGACAGCATAACGCCGCTGCAGCAGATGATCGCCTCCTGTTCCGGAGCAATAATTACATCATTATTTGGTGAGACCTCAAGGAGGAGCTTTTTAACTGACCTGGTCTAAAATCAGTCACCCAGATATTAAATGAATCTCATACCAGTCACTTTTCTCGTGCACTAATCTCCAACCTCTCGCGCTGAAGCTAGAAGGACGGATTGATTAACACGGAACAACAGCAGCCTCTCTCAGCTAAAGGCACAGAGAGAGGCTGGAAAATTGAATTATATCTTAATTCTGAAACATAAAACCTCATAAGTCAAGTCAAGTAGGATTTTATTGTCATTTCAGCCACATACACAGAACACAGTGAAACGAAATAACGTTCCTCCAGGACCCTGGAGCTACACACAGGACAACATAAGACATGAGACACGACATAAGACACAACACGGGGCAACAAGTGCAGACAAGTGCAGACAAGTGCAGACAACAGCAGACGGCACGACAGACAGTACATTCACCTGTAGAGGGCCGCAGTGTTGTAGAACAAAGCAGCCCAGGTATAAAACCACACAAACGCTCCTGAGAGAAAAATGTCCATCTGGTTTTAATCATCAGAATGACAACATTTAAATAACATGGTCAGAAAACTGCAGCAGCCTGAGAGCTCTCGGTGGTTATCAGAGGAAAAAAGAAAAAACGCAAGAGCGAGACTGACGACGGCATTCACAACATCGCATCCCGAACCACCAAATCTGCCTCGTTTATGGAAAATCTGGGAGCAGTTTGAGCTCCAAGTCCTCCTCGTTTAAATGTCCATGACTAACAGAATGTCTCTTTTTCACCACTTTACAGTAACTCCTCTAGATGTTATAAAAATCAGACTCCAGGCACAAAGAAGTCCTTTTCCTAAAGGTAATGCAGACATTTGCAAAATATATTCAGCACTCAAACTCCACATTCTGCTGATTTCTGACAGATCGCATGTAAATGTGGCTTTTCTTGTGCTGGTTTTAGTGCAGAAGGGAAATCTAAAGTTACTGGTGTGGCGACATTGTGCACTTTCTTCCTCTTTTCTAGGGAAGTGTTTTGTGTATTGCAATGGGCTGATGGATCACCTGTGTGTGTGTGTGAACGGGAACGTGAAGGTGTGGTATAAATCCCAGGCTCACTTTAATGGCACACTGGTAAGTGCAGAGCGGTCTCTTCGCTTTAAGATGAATTGCTTTCAGTTGCAGTTTTAAAAGCACACGGGCAAGGGTTCTAGGCTTCTAGTGCTTAGCGACTCCCAGGATCAGAAGGTCATGGGTTTGAACCCTGAGGTTCCCTTGTTCAAGGTACTGTCCCCATCACTGCTCCCCAGGTGCTGGATACAGAGGATGGGTTTGGTTGTGGTTCACTGTATGTGCAAAATGTCACCCGTAGTCACTTTCACTTTCACCCGCAGGTTTAATTGTACTTTTCAGCCTCTTGTTCTGCTCTTGTGATGCAGGATGCCTTCGTTAAGATTGTTCGCAGTGAAGGGCTCAAGTCGCTGTGGAGTGGCCTCCCCCCAACGCTGTTAGTCTTCCACACTTTACACACACCTGACGAAGAGTGCTAACACGGACACTGAAGCTCAAGTACCTGCTAACCTTCACCTAACTGGCTCTTTTCACCGTCACCAGTTAATCATCATCAACATTATTCAGGAATGTAAATCTCGTTGGGGCAAAAGTACTTTTTAGGCCTGTTGGACAGCCTTACTTTTGGCACATTGAGTTGATTTAAATGAAAGAAATGTTGATCCAGGCTGTAAAGGTTCTAGATAAAGGGGTTCCATCCAGTCTAAACTAATCACCCTTTCGGTGGAGTCGTGGAGTTCAGTCTTGTTGAAGAGTGGGGGGGCCCAAACACAAATGGCTGTTTCACTGAATCTGTATGAATGTACCATAAAACACAGGAATTTAAGGTGGAATGGAAAATTCCAGTGAGGCACTGGAGCAAAAAAGTAGCAGCATCATTCTCACCGAGCTCTTTATTCTCCCACCCAGCTAAACCGTTTAATTCTCCAGCAGAATGAGACGATTTACTAATTAAAGTGTCTTTTGGGGCAGCGGTGTTCTAATGGTTAGGGAGTTGCCCCGCATCGGAAGATTGTGGGTTCGATTCCCACCCATGTGGGTTGCCCTGAGGTACCCTTGAGCAAGGTACCGTCCCCATCACTGCTCCCCGGGCGCTTTCAATAGCTGCCCACTGCTGCACGGTGTTTGTGTGCATGGGTTAAAAGCAGAGGTCCAGTTTCGTTGTGGTTCATGGTGTGCAGTGCTGTGACCTCACAATGACCAGGGTTGTCACTTTCACTTTTTCACTTTTTTTTTGAGATCATCATAAGTGGAGTCTCTGAGACTGAGCGCAGTGTAGCGTATTAGCGAATGACATTGTAAAATGAACACGTTACTAATCCACATCTTCTCCTGACAGAGTGATGGCAGTGCCAGCCACTGTGATGTACTTCACCTGCTACGATCAGCTCTGCGCCGTGCTCAGGCTCAGGATGGCCGACCAGGCTGACAAGGCACCGATGTTGGCTGGAGCAATCGCTAGAGGTGACCTTCCACTCACCTAGAGTTCGCTCCTCAGAACGGCGCTCGGCAGGGACGTTTCAGTTCAGATTTAAGGCCTGAAGGCTCCACTCGGACGAGTGAAATGCGGAGTTGTATAAACGGTACTAGTGTCAGTCCAAGTCCTGTCATTTCAGTTCCTCCAGTTATAAAAGTGGAAACATGTTCTGCTAAAAATTTCATTTCCAGGTTTATAACTTCTCTTCCAATACATCCTGTCGTGGTGGCTGAGCAGGTTCACCCAGACTTCCTTTTCCCCGCCCACTTCCACCAGCTGCTCCTGGGGAACCCAGGGTGCTCCCAGGCCGCTCCCAGGCCACCTGCGATATATAATCTTCTCAGTCTGTCCCGGGTCATACCTGTGGCCTCCTCCCAGTTGGTCATGCCTGGGCGCCTCCCAGTGGTTGCCGCTAGTACTCGTGATCTGATTCTTTCAGTCACTACCCAGAGCTCATGACCAGTCGAGGGTTGGGACGAAGATTAACTGCTAAATTGAGAGTTGTTCAATTCAGCAGTACAGAAACCACATAACTCTCCACTTTACCCTCAGTCATAAACTAGATCCTGAGATCCTGAGACAGGTTTGGAGGCGCTGATCGTGTTATAATGGCGTTTTGTGTGTGTCTGTGTTGCAGTGGGCTCTGCTACTATGATTAGTCCTCTAGAGCTGATCCGCACTAAGCTGCAGTCCCAGAGACAATCGTATCGAGAGTTGAGTGCTGTTATCCGCTCCGCTGTCCACACTGAAGGCTGGCTAGCTCTCTGGAGAGGGCTGGGTCCCACGCTGCTCAGGGACGTACCATTCTCAGGTAAAGGAAGCACCAGGACATTTGTGAGAGCCGGCCCCGAATAAATGAAAAGCTTTAGTTTAAAGAAGCCAAAATCTTCCACTTTTCCTTTTGAGTTTCATTGATGTTTTGGGCCAGAGATATTTGTTCATTCACTTCTTTTCCAAACTCTCTTCACCTCTTGGAATCAGACAGGCTCAGTCACTGAAGAACAGTTACTTCTTCCACTGGAAACCATGACGACATCACTGGGTGTTCCCTTATCCTTGTTTACTCCCCCTGTGTACACATCCTTCATTACTGCGGCTATAAATGGGCAGAAATGGAGTCTTGTCCTCCAGACAGCTCCAGATTTACATTTACATTTACGGCATTTAGCAGACGCTCTTATCCAGAGCGACTTACAACAGTGCTTTATTTCCACAATCGATCGACATCTTGGTAACCAGCACAGATCAGAACTGTTGATTAGCTAGTACCACCTAAGTAACAGACTAAGAGCTCTTGTAACAAGTATACACCATACATTTTTTTTTTTTTTTGAGAGGAGGAGCAGGGGTGGGAAGTAGGAAAGAGTAGAGATTTTTGGAAAGAAGGAGTAAGGGTAGGAGGGTGGATGGTTTGGGAGGGATTAGCCCCTCAGAAACTCCGTGAACAGGTGGGTCTTTAATCTACGTTTGAAGACAGCGAGGGACTCAGCAGTTCTGACCATCAGGGGGAGTTCGTTCACCACTGAGGGGCCAGAACTGAGAAGAGTCTTGATGCGTGTCTTCCTCTGTTTTTCAACGATGGAGGTTCAAGACGAGCAGTGCTTGATGGTCTGAGGGGACGAGAAGAGACACAATGTTTAATTAGAGCCGACAGGTAAGATGGTGCAAGGCTGTTAGTAGCCTTGTAAGCGCGAGTTAGAGTTCTGAACCTGGTACGAGCAGCCACTGGGAGCCAGTGCAGGTCCCGCAGCAGAGGACTGGATGAAGAGAACTTGGGATGGTTGAAGACGAGTCTAGCAGCAGCGTTTTGAATCAGTTGTAGTGGTCTTGTTGCCTTCAGTGGAAGACCTGCTAGAAGAGAGTTGCAGTAGTCCAGCTTCGAGATGACCAGGGACTGGACCAGCAGTTGGGTTGCCTGGGTGGTGAGGAAAGGAAGGATTCTTCTAATGTTGAAAAGAAGGTGTCGGCAGGACCTAGAGAGATTAAGGACGTGGGAGGAGAAGGAGAGCTCGTTGTCGAAAGTGACACCGAGGTTCCTAGCCGATCGAGATGGGACGAGAAGTGATCCCCCAAAGGAGATGAGAAGGTCATGACGCGGAGTTTGATGGCCTTCGAAGTAGAGAAGCTCAGTCTTGTCAGGATTGAGCTTGAGGTGGTGAGCTGTCATCCATGCGGAGACATCAGCCAGGCAGTTAGAGATACGGGTAGAGACCTGTTGATCGTGGGAGGGAAAGGAGAGGATGAGTTGAGTGTCATCTGCATAAGAATGATAGGAGAAGCCGTGAGAGAGTATGACCTTCCCCAGAGAGCTGGTATACAGTGAAAATAGAAGAGGACCAAGGACAGATCCTTGGGGAACGCCAGTTGTCAAATTTCGTGGAGTGGACCGATGGCCCTGCCATGAAACTTGGTACTGTCGATCCTGTAGGTATGAGGAGAACCACTGCCAGGAAGTGCCAGCAATCCCCAGGTTGGAGAGAGTGGTCAGGAGATTTGAAGAATCAAACAGAACTGGTTCTGTTTATGTAAACAGACCTTCCCACCATTAAACCAGCACTGTCCCTTCAAAGGTGCACAATATAGGGCAGCCAATAAGAACAGAGATCATTTACATATATGCGTCCCCAGGGCACAGTTTTCTTTTCCCTCTTCTTCCTTTTCTTTCGAGTACTACCGTCACAGATCATTCATTTCCATGCCTTCCTGTCCTCTGCATCTTCCTCTTTCACGGGAATGTCCTCTCTGCATGTCTAAGCATCTGACAAATGGCAGGGCTGTTTGTACCGTCTTTTTGGTTTTTTTCTCTTTTTCTCATTTCTGTATTTTTGGGACGTGCTGCCTCCATGTCTCCTCCTCTGTCTGTGCTCTGTCTCCTCAGCTTTGTACTGGTATAACTATGAGAAAGGCAAAGCCTGGCTGTGCCACCTTAAGTCCAGTGAGCCAACCTTCACCATCACCTTCATCGCAGGAGCAGTGTCTGGATCGGTGAGTTCACTTATTTGTCCTTCATGAGAAACGTCTTCCTGCAGGTCTTCAACGTCTGATATACTGTTCCACGTATTTTTTGCAGCGTGCTGTGTTGTCTTCTACTGGTGTCAACCAGAGGTCGATTTTTTTTCCTCTTTGGTCCTTCGTTCCTCCCAAAATTTCATCCTCTAGCTTTAGGATCCTTTAGCTTCAAGTGTACCTCAGATGAATCTACTGGTCCAGGATTTGAACCCACAACTTTTCAGGGGTCCCTAAACACTAGACCCCTGCAGCAGTGGTTTAACTGCAGAGTGCTGTTAGTCCTGGATGGACTATGATAAAAATGAATTAATCTTCAGCAGAGTCGCAGAAGTCCGTCCACAGGACAAAAAGCAAAGAAACATCCTGGACAGGTTGCCAGTCCATCACAGAGCAGAAACAAAAGCATTCAGTCACACCTAGAGGACAATTCAGCACCCCTGGTCTACCTGACATGCATGTGTTCGGACTGAAGGAGGAAAGAACAGATATGGGGAGAACATCTAAACCCAGGCAGCCCTCACTGCGGCCTTTTAAATAATATATTATTAACGATATCTAAAAAAGCAGTTCTTCAGCTAAAACTGCTGAAGCAGTAAAATGTTTGAATACTGATTTCACTTAACGTGTGTGTTTATCAGCCAGTTTTCACTCTTCTCAACTCTTTCAGATTGCATCGATCATCACGTTGCCCTTTGACGTGGCGAAGACCAGAAGACAGGTGGAGCTGGGAGAGCTGCAGGTTAGGAATGGTAGGTTCACTGAGACGCTAACTTTCTGAGGAGTTACTAAAACTTGGGACGCGTTGGTGGACACAGTCATGGAAACAGTGCAGTGGGAACCGGTCGCTAAGCAACCGCTAGACTTGACTGTATCTAAAATTCTTTAAAAGTCATTTAGGCGAACCCATATTCCTGCTGTAGCTGCAGAGCAGGACTATAGGGACTCGGTGAGGACTCGGTGAGGACCCGTCCCGTCGGCCGCCTGCTGGGCGGAGTCTGTTTTAGTGAGCGGGGAGCGAATGATGACGATCAGGAGGAAGAATTCCCTACAGCGTCACTTCCCCTTTACAACAACAGTCCGGATAGTCGTGCTGGTCATGTCATGACCGAGCCGGTGATTCTGTAAAGGTTCTTGAGTTTACTCTCGGGTCTCCTGGTCCCTCTCTGTTGGAGTCAGAATTTAACCTCCAGAACTTTCTCAGTGTTTTTCTGGCACTACACCTCCTCTTGAGTTTCTTTCAGAACGAGAGGAGGAAAAGTCACACAAGCACTAGTGATTAAAGTCCTCTTATATGTCGAGGGACTTTTTCTTGGACTTATTTTCCACTCAAACAGCTTTTTTGTTTTCTACTCGTTTAATTTGACCTTTTTAGTTTCCTCCTGTTCATTAATTGGTTATTTGGGTTTGGCAGCTTCTGCTCTCCATCAGGTCCACACCCAGAGCATCTCAATGTGTTTGGAATCAGACACACCCAGAATCAAGTTCAAGGGTTCACTAAAGGACAGTTTTGCTCAAGGGTTCCTTAGAGCAACCTACTGATCTGGGATTTGAACCCAACAGTGGGGTGGTGGTGGTGGTCTAGGGTCCTGTGGACCAAGAGGTTGCAGGTTCGAATCCTACCTCCAGCACTACCATCATTGGGTTCCTGAGCAAGACCCTGAACCCCGAGTTGCTCCATAGAGACGGTCCCTGTAATCAGGAACTGGAAGTTGCTCTGGATAAGAGCGTCGGATAAATGCCGTAAATGTAAATGCAACAGTGTTCAGTACCGCCATGGCCAAAAGTTTTGAGAATGACCAGAACATTCATTTTCAAAGTTTGCTGCTTCAGTTTTTATGGTGACAATTTGCATAAACAGAATGTGATGAAGATGATCAGATGAACTGCAGTTACTTGCAAAGTCACTCCGTCATTTCAGCCACAAAAGGAGCTGCTGACATGATCCTGTCGTTAACACAGGTGAGAGTGCTGAGGAGGGTGAGGCTGGAGATCACTCTGTCCTGCTGACTGAGTTAGAATAGCAGACTGGATGCTTTAAAAGGAGGGCGGTGCTTGAACCGTGGTTACGGGTAAGAAAACGGGTCCCGTCGTCGCTGCTTTACACAAAAAGGGCTTCACAGGCGAGAATGTCGCTGCTGGTAAGATTGGACCTCAATCAACCATTTATCAGATCACCATGAACTTCAGGAAGAGAGGTTCATCAGTTGTGAAAAGGCTTCATGGAGCCCAAGAAAGTCCAGCAAGCTCCAGGACTGTCTCCTAACGTTGATTCAGCTGCGGGATCGGGACACCAGCAGTGCAGAGCTTGTTCAGGAACGGCAGCAGCTAGGTGCGAGAGCATCTGCACCCACAGTGAGAAAAAGACTTTTAGAGGATGGCCTGGTGTGAAGAAGGGCAGCAAGGAAGACACCTCTCTCCAAGAAAAACATCAGGGACAGACTGATCTTCAGCAGAAGGTACAGGGTTTGGACTGCTGAGGACTGGGGTAAAGCCATTTTCTCTGACAAATCCCTTTACCATTGTTTGGGGCATCCGGAGAAAAAGACTGTCCGGAGAAGAAAAGGTGGGCGTTACCATCACTCCTGTGTCCTGCCTCTAGTAAAGCATCATGAGACCATTCATACGTGGAGCTTCTCAGCCAAGGGAGTGTCTCGCCCGCAATTTAGCCGCACAACACAGCCATGAATAAAGAACGGCACCAAAACATCCTCCAGGCGCAAATTCTCCCAACCATCCAAGAACCGTTTGGTGAAGAACAATGTGTTTTCCATCCGGGCCACAAGGCGAAAGTGTCTCGGGGAACAAAACACAGAAATGTCGGGTCCGTGGCCAGGAAACTCCCCAGACCCACAAACAAAAACCCACAAATTCTGACAAACTCCAAGCACTGATTCTGCAGGAATGGGCTCCATCAGCCAGGATCTGGCCCAGAAGATGATTGACAGCATGTCAGGGTGAACTGAAGAGGTCTTGAAGAGCAAACACTGCAAATATTGACTCTTTGCATAACCTTAATGTGATCGTCAATAAAAGCCTTTGAAACTTATGAAATACTTGGAATTCTACTTCAGTTACCATAGAAACTGAATCTGACAAAAAGGTCTAAAAACACTGAAGCAGCAAACTCTGAAAACCAATACTTGTGTCAGTCTTAAAACTTTTGGCCACGACTGTAAAGCCGTGGGTTTATAATGTTGGTAATAAACACAGAGAGGAAACGCTGTGTACTGTTTTTTAGTTTCTCCACCTAGATTTGCATTTTCAGTACTTAAGAAGCAACTACAATCATTCAACTGGATCAGGGTGAAATTGGGTTCGAATCCCAGACCAGTAGGTTGTCCTGAGGTTCCCTTGAGCAAGGTACCGTCCCCATCAATGTTGGCTGGTGTGTGTGTGTTAAATACTGAGGAAGCATTTGGTTGTGGTTCTTGTCTTGTGCCCTGGTGTGTTTTCAACAACAAAAGAATCATAATTAAAAGTGACCGCGATCGACCGGCTTGAAATAAAACTATGCACATTTGTTTTTTTAAGTGTCTCTACAAGCCTCGCCTTCAACGTATAACGTGATGAAAAAGATTGTGGGAGAGAACGGCATCAAAGGACTCTTTGCAGGTAAGAATGGAAAAAAGGGACATGCAGGGGCACGTAAATTGTTATTGGTGAACAATATTCAATCAGCCCCATATTTCTTTTATCACTTCATGGTCGTGAATCACCTTTTCACCTGAGATGTTTCAGGACCTGCAGGGATGCTGTGGCTGCACATGCTCCCGCTGTTGTCATATTATGATCCTTCCAGGATCAGAAGGTTGTGGTTTTGATTCCCAGACCAGTAGGTTGCCTCAAGGTTCCCTTGATCAAGGTACCGTCCCAATCACTGCTCCCTGGGTGCTGGATACATCTGCCCCCTGCTGGATGTGTGTGTTAAATACAGAGGATGTATCTGGTTGTGGTTCACGGTGTTCACAATGTCAAATAGTCACTTTCACTTTAGTTTATTTGGCATTTTGATCATTTTAGTGCGTCGGTGCTTCCAAAGACACAACGTCAAGACCGAACAGTACCGTCCGAAACAGTCTCAGGAATGAGCATTACACCAGATATATTTGATCGAACAGAGCGTGTGTTTCCAGCAGAAACGCCTAGCGTGTGGTGATGTCCTGTGATTACCGTTAAGTCAGCTGTACTTTCTTATTTTGACCACAAGGTGTCAGGATTTCACCTGGACCAAATAGAATTGACCTTAAAGATCCTTCAAATGAGGCTATAAGTCAAAGTGAAAACAACTATTCTTGTCATTGTGAAACACGGCACAGTGGAGCAACGGAATTCAACCTCTGCTTTTCACCCACACACACCGTGCAGCAGGGGGCGCTGTTGAAAGTGCCCAGGGAGCAGTGATGGGGATGGTACCTTGCTCAAGGGTACCTCAGGGCAACCTACTGGTCAGGGATTTGAACCCATGACCTTCTGATCCTGGTGCCAACTCCCTAAACACTGGACCAGCACTGGCCCTAGAAGGGTTTTAGTCCACTCGAACCGGTTTAGTAAGCGTGAAGAAGTAAGTGTGTATTAGAGCCATAAAGAATTTACATTGTGTGGTTTTAAAACCATCACATTTATAAACCTGGCTGTTTTATAACACATCAGCTGAAAGGTTCTTTAAGAGACCAAAAAATGGTGCGTATGAGATCAATCAAAACAGCCCTTCCTACAGTGTAGTGACCTGCTGTAACAGCTGCTTGAAGAATTGCCATCATGGCACAGCATTCTGAAATTATGACCCGTAACCTTCACGTGGTTCTCCTCTCTCAGGTTTTATGCCCAGGCTTATAAAGGTGGCTCCAGCCTGCGCAATAATGATCAGCACGTATGAATTTGGAAAGACCTTTTTCCGCAAATACAACCAGGAGAAGAAGAGACAAGTGAAGACACTTCAAACCACCAATACCTGATCTTCCTTCAGTGGGTTCTTCTTCCCTCCTTATTCCGAAACACAACCTGGGCACGTCCTTCAGCACATTGTTAAACAATCATTGTAGTTATGGAAGAACTGCTGATGAATCAGGAACGACAGATTTTTCAACACCACTTAAAATTGCCGTCGCTGCTTCTGCTGCTTCGTGGTTTGTCTCTGCTGCTCATGGAACCGCCGTTTATATTCACAAATGAAACAAAAATAACTGCTAGGCCATCGCGAGCACACGTTAGAGGTGTAGTAACTGTGGTGCCAAAAGACTTGTTTTTCAGATTATTTAATGGCTGTATATCAGTGATCAGACTGCCTGCAGTGTGACAGGTTTACGTTCATGGGTGACGTGATTCTAGTTCCGTTCTGCATCTCAAGCGATGTTTTCACGGTTTGTTCCGTCCATGTTCTCTACAGTTCACTGCGTGAGACAATGTTGATTGTGTTTTTTGTTTTGTTTTTTTAAAATGGTACAGACGTTTAAAAATGCCAATAAATAAACTTTGGCTTATTTTTTTTTTTTGACTCTTATTTTGGGGAGCCTATTCCAGTGCACATTTTTGCTTTTTCTTTTTTTTTAACATCAGATCTACATAACATGAGTAATCTGTCCACCAAGAAGGAACAAAGACTCACCGTCCACTTCTGTAGAAGCATCTTGCGTCGCCTTGTTATTGTAAGACTGGTATTGGGGGCCCAGACAGAGTTTCAGGGGCTGTTTCACTTTTCAGAGTCACTGCTAGTCCAGCCAGGAGGACTAGCCCGAAGTAAGAAGTCCTCAAGAGAAGCTCTGATGAAGGCCTGGAGTAAGAAGTTCTCAAGAGAAGCTCTGATGAAGGCAGAAGGTAAGGGGTCCTCAAGAGCTCCTGGTCCTGGAGGACAGCTGTCCAGCAGTTTGGTGGTTCTCTGGACATATACTTTCCACTAGCTTTCCAGGACAGGAGCTGTGGACCCCTGGACAAGAGGACAGTTAACAGATCGTGCTGCATCAGATGGATCCGTCTCAAAGGTAGGCGTGTGTAATAAAGTGAATCTAAATGTGGAGCAGATGGAAGGTAATTGGAAGTGAATTGAAATGATTCATACACTGGTTAACAGAACCTCAAAAGCAAACCCATAAACGGCATGAACCCAATTTCTTTTATTTAAGAAACAATGTATAAAGTGCACGTATACTATTTGAATAAAACATTTGTAAAAATCTAAAAACACATTGGCTCTAGTACGAGTGAACTGTGATTGAAAATCATTTAATAAAGCAACTTTTCCTAAAACCCAAATAATCCACGAAAGGAAAATTCTCCTCAAAATGATTATTTTCTTAAGATATCCTGGTTTCAGATTTGAGCTACAGACCAAACCACTGGGGTTCCTGAAGCCTCACACTAACACGAGAACTTGCGAGATGGAGCCGAGTGTAAATCCTAGACCAGAGAGGAACAAAGAGGCCGTTTACCTGCAAGAGACCAAGAAAGGCACTGAATGTGATCTGAGGAGTTTACTCTGATCCAGAGTCGCTGAAGTGATGATATCTCTGACCTTGGTTCACTGCTGGTTTTTGGACTGTAAATGAAATGGTTCTATTTGAGGTATAGACATTATGAGCCCTGGTTCGAATCACTGCCACCATTAAATATTCAGATTCTTTTCATATCAGACCAGTCTGTATTTCTTACCATGAATCTTCTAGTGTTTGTCAGCTTTTCCTACAGATATGATAGAAGACAAACATGAAAATATGAATTTCAGAAGAAAATCTCTTTTAATGCATAACGTACAACAAGTATACATTCAACGTAAGAAAATGCAGAGCAAGAAAGTTTTCCAGGCTTCCTGTCACCACATGGTACCCCAGAGACCATTTAACCCCGTGATCTTCTGCACTGTTTTTGTAAACCGTCCACAAGTCACTTCCCATTTCTCAATAACGGCGAGAGCAGGTTCCTGCGTTTCCTCAGTTTGATTTTGGTGCTGCAATGTCGGCCGTTCCGGTCATGCTCACGGATTTCGTGCACAATGGGAGTCAAGCACAGAGACTGAAAACACTAAATCAGCAGGGACAGGAGAGAGAGGACGGACAAATGACCTCCTCTGAAGGACAGACATACAGTGAAGACCAGTTAAGACGCTGGATTACAGACGTGCTGCTAACACATGCCATACTGATACACAGGAAAACAGTTTCATAAAACAAAGTGGAGTTCGGCTTTCTTTTTGGGACATCCCTCACTGGGAGGGCCCTGGTGCTGCCCCTGCCAACCATGGCTGGGAGTCCAAGAGAGCCAACTGGCTTTGATTGGCAGGAAGTGATCTCCTCCAGGCATTACTGTCGAGTGATACGGTGTTAAAAAATAAAGGTGTCAGGCTTCATGCCGGTTTTGGGTGTACTGGGTGATCAGAGGGTCCTAGCAGGTTGAACTGAGACGCCCTCATTGGGCAAATAATTAAAGGGGACAGTTGCAAACAAAGTCTGTAATACTGGCAAGACATTTGGTAACAGATTTATCAAGCTTTGGCTGAACCTGACCAGTGATTTCAGAACAACACAGAAATTAGAGGCTGGGTGCTGCAGCAGGTTGATGATCAAAACACAAATTTAAAGCTCCCTGAATATAATCCAGAAATATGGCCATGGAAATATGAAAAGGTAAACATCCTTAAATGGGGGGGGGGACTCTTCTTTCAGTTCCAGAATGTAAAATCTCATGAATTTCCCAGGATTCCTCACACATTTCTGCATAATTCAGTGGTTAGGATGTGATAATATCCTTCACAGTGGTGGTGAACTTAAAAGCTACACAGAAAATCTGATCTACTGTTTTTGTCTGGGTGCCATCTTGGGAAGGGGTGAGTACCCACAACAGCCAGCAGAGGGCAGCCTGCAGGAGGTGGTAAAGAGCTACAGCTGACAACAATCAGCAGCAGCTATATAAAGCCACAGCTCAAACCAGTGCTGCTGCTGCGTGTTTGGAGCTTGATCTCGGGTTTGTATGAATGAAGTATATATTTTAAACAAATAAAACAAAACATTTCAGTTCCCTTTCTCGGGCTCGGGTTAGCCAATCAGTCTCTTGAGCCAATCACCAGACTCTCCCTATCTTCCTGCTTTTTTGTTATGAGGAAGCCGTTTAGCTTTTTCAGGTAAAGATCTGGTCAGTTGCTTCTCCTGGTCTCAGTTCTTCTAATCATTACACTCCTGATTTTCTCAGTGCTGTGTTATCTCCAGCACTTGGGTCCAAATCTCAGTATTTACATGTTTTGATGGTGTGCGCGGTTATAGTTTCAGCAGTTTTGGCCTAATATATAAAAATGATTAACAGAGGTGTGGAACATACTGAAAATAATCTTAAAAACGTAATAAAATAAACTAAGTTACAACAAACCACAGACCGATCAACAAAGTTTGAATGCTCCTTGGTGGCCCTAGCTTGGAACCCCCAACAACCATGGTGAGCCTTCCCAGTGTATCATTTGTGGGGAAACTGCAGATTGTAAACTTATTCTCCAGACTGTTCTAGAGCGCCTTCGCCCACTGTGATGACCTCCCCATCCTCACTGCTCTAGAAACGTCCTTCTCCATCTATGTTCCTCTAGAATAGTATTACTTCACAGTGCTGTAGAATAGTCCCTCCATCCACAATCTTCTAGAATATGCTTGGTTGATTTGGTATGGTTTCAGAACACCCTCCCGGACCCTGTTCTGGCATGTCTGTCTTACGTCACCAATCATGAAAAGATAGGTCAGATGTTTGGACAGGTTCTAAGACTTAAGATACATCATCTAATGGACAACTAATGAACATGTTTCTAAAAAACTTCAATTCATTGAAGCCTAGTAAGAAAGTTTTGCAACACTTCCTGCTCAGATATGGCTCATCAAAAAAAACAAAAAAAACAAAAAGAATTCAAGCAATCATTTATAAATTCACCCTTTAAGGTCATGGCGACTGATGAGGCAGCAAAAGAGCAAGAAAAAGCTCTTCTTAGTGGCACTGGCTGTGTGGCTGAAGAGACCATGGTCCAAAGATTTACTACACTGATCGATTATAATGAGGTCATAAAAATAGAAAATGATGTTTGGTCAAAACAACTGATGATTCAGAGGGACCTGAGATAATCCACATGCTTGTCACTGCAATTAATTCAGTTCAGTAAAGACCTGAATGAAGACCAGAGACTGTACAGACAGTAAACACAGAAGCAAAAAATACATTCAAGCATTGAGAACAGACCTGAAATCCGATGTGTGATTCATACAGTAAACGTTTCGGGACTTTACGTAGGAAGGATGCTCACCACCCGATATGAAGCTGAACTGAAGCGGAGTTTTTAGGTAGTTTTCCACGATGTAGCTCTGATCATTTATATCTGTGTGTAGTGCAGTCTGAATGAACGTCTGCTTGGCCAACCTGTTTGGCCTGATTTCAAAAAGGATGTAAAAAAATATCAGGAACTCCAGATCAGCCTAGTCTCTGCTCTGTAGTGGAGCAACAATTTCAAAAAGATCAGAAATGTTAACTCAAAACAAAGTGCCCCCAAAAGCAGTAGACTTGGAGCGAGGAAATGTCGAAGAAAATGTTCTTTTAGTGTAAAATCAAGCAGACCATTTGTGTGGAGAAGATCTGGAGAAGAACTCTAATCAGACTTATCTGAGGGTCCTGTAAAGCACCGGGGTAAAAATGTCAAAGATTGGGGGGGTCTTACACCCAGGACATCCCAAGCTGTGAGAACTTTTGCACCTACTGTCGACAGCAGACCGTTTGGTGTTTGAAGCACCACTGCGAGAACTTTTTGTTGCACCTGCGTCCATGACCAGCTGCTTAAACGAAACAAAGAGACAAACGAAAGCAAGAAACTGAGCAACACAATGTTGGCCTAGTGTTTAGGGGCCGCTGCCCCCTGCTGGACGGTAGCGCGGGTAGCTGTCTATCCACTAGGAAATGGACATTTTAACACTTTCCTTGTTTTGGGAATGTCTGAATCACCATCAGTAATCTTGTCTTTTCAAGCTTAATTTGGGCTCCTGAAACTGGTCCATAATCCCCCCCCCCCCCCCATTCTTCATCCAGTAACTGCCCTGTAGCTTCTATATGGAGTATGTTTTGAGTTAACAGGTTTTCTGATCTTTTCCCAGCATGGGGTAGAAATGACAATCAGCTTAGTGCAGAAAACAGAAATTAGGTTCATAAGAACAGATTCTCCTTTTGTGTTTCTGTGTTGAATTGTAGACGTACAGTAAGATCGTGTGTCGTCTTAAGATGGCGTGAGTCCCGGGCTGGTCATATCTGTCGTTGGACTGGCCAGATACTCACTGGACTTCAGGCTGGCCAGAGACTTGTAGCTTGCGACTGAAGTTAAAGACCCACACAGACCTCTGAGGGAAGGCGTGTCCTCCTTACCTGCAAAAACAAACCCCACACACCTTCACTGCACACTCCCATACCATCAAGGCAGGGCAGTCCATCAGCCAGGAGACATCTGCTGTCCAGATTTTGCTCTAATGTCATGCCAGAACCTTGAGCCACCCAAGGCTCCTCGAGCTGGGTCTTCGTTAGTGTGGTGTAGATTTGTTCACGTGATTTAAGGCTTAAAAATGAGCAATACAGGAGGGTTCGTTCTTATGATTAAAATTAGATTTTAAACTGGTTGGAGATCAGTCCTCCGTCCATCAACTGTATCCCTCAGGGTTTTATCTCTTGGCCGACTGACTGCCATTCCTGCACAGGAGAAACACTACACCTCTCCAAACGTGAAGTCTTTTGATTACCAAGCCGGAAGCAGGAAAAGAAGTCTGTGTAATATTTCTGTCGGCTCCACATGCATGCTTACAAATTCACAAAATCATTAAAAAACAATAATTAATACTGGATTTCAGCAGTGAGGCAACAGGGATGATAAGGTTCCCACACCAAACTGTAAACATTTTAAATGCATGAGAACATCCACATGAACAAAATATTTTAGCAGTTTATATGGAAGAAGTTTTCCCATTTAGATTTCGGAATCCAATTTATGTGGCAGAGAAGTGTGTAAATACTTTACCCTCCTACCAGCACCACACCACATACCTGCCGTCACCGTCAGCATCAGCGGGTGGACGGGAGGACGGATGGACGGATGAACTCAGTAAATCAGTCTGGGACTGTCTTCCTATCTTATAAAGCACATAAACAACAATGCTCCACAACATGTGGAGAAATGTGTTTTCTGCAGAAAGAACATTCTGCCTTTCTAGACAAAAACCTTTGTGCAAAATGTGACTTTTTTCTTTGAAAAATCGAAACGGATCTTCCCATGAATGCACTTGTACCTTTTGCTTCAAATGTAAAAGAGGCGCCCGATTCTCAGACTCTCAGCTCGGGATCCAACATGAGAAGCTGTGACCTGAACTTTTATTCTTAAAATTAATTACTTTTAAAATTAAAAAGTAGCCATGCATCGCTAACAAAAGAGCTTTTTTAACAACCTTTTGGTTTTTTTTTTTTTAGGTTTTAAAAAACCTTAATGAATCAAGGTTTTTTAGTTTAAATAAATCTGCAGGAATGATGAGAGGAATAAAATGATGGACATGTTTTCCACATCAGCTCGCCCTGGCCAGTCTGAACCGCTGTAGCGTCGTTATCTCAGATTGGGTTTATATTTAGCAGCGCCATTTACACAGCAGGCTGCAGACCCACCGAGGGAGTCACACTCAACCCCTCTTAATGACATCATCGCCTGTTACGGGCACCACAGTTCCTCTGTGGAGAATGATCCGCGCGCGCACACACACACACACACACACACACACACACACACACCTTCTTTGTGCCAGTGCGCGAGTCCTGTTTTGCCATCCAGACTGCGTGTGTGTGTGTGTCCCGGGTCCAGAGACAACTGTGACAGGCTCATATCCGTGGACAGCTGGTCCAGGCTGGGAAAGCTTTTCCTTTGAGGACAAAGACATAAACATAAATACATAAACGTTGTTGAAGTACAGCTCTGAAAGGTTCAATCCAGACACACACACACACACACACACACACACACACACACACACACACACACAGCACAGTGTAAAGAGATTATGATTCTCCATAAAGCAGCCCAATAGAACACAGATTAACCCATAATGAACCGGACTATCCAGCACTTAGAAAACATGAATGCAGTGACAGAATAACCTACTGTGTCCTCTATCCTAAATGTCCTCTCTCACCACGTCCATAAACCTCCTCTTTGTCCTTCCTCATCCCCTTTCCTGGCAGCTCCATCCTCAACATCCTTCTCCTGATATGCTAGGCTCCAGACCAGGGGTCTCCAACCTTTTTGAAACCGAGAGCTACTTCAGGGGTACTGAGCCGTACGAAGGGCGACCGGTTACCTGAACTCATCTAAACTTCATGTTTAATAAACATGTTATAAATTCTTTAAGATATTCATTTTCAAATCTATAGAAATGCAAATGTGATTAAAGAAGAAGAGCAACAGGATCAAATTCAATTTTAGACGCTGCTCACTGGCGAGTTATTTTTAGAACAGGTCCGCGGGCGACTCGTGGTCCTTGGGGGCATCCGGGTGTCCATAGGTACCATGTTGGTGACCCCTGCTCTAGACATTCTCATAGTAATGAATCTTATTACTGTTGGATCACCCAATACTGCATCACTCTCTCTCTCTCGCGCGCACACACACACACACACACACACACACACACACACACACACACACACACACACGTCGACTGCAAGCACACACTTGTGCACATTAATATCCCAAAGCATTTCCCCAGCAGATTCATTTTAGTAAGAGATTCCAGCCGGCACAGCGCTCCAGTTGGAGGCCATTACTGTGGGCCATGAAGCTACGCAGCACATCCCTGATCGATTCCTGCTTCCAGTAAAGCCTGCAGTTTGAAAAAGAGCTGGACTGGAATCCAATGGCTATTCAATAGGACTGTTTTGCAGAGCCCAGTCTGTTTAATGTTTAAACTGATTAATGTTCTCCCTTCTGCCCATCCATCCAGTGGCACCGGCAGGAGCTTGTGAGGAGCAGGGAGTGGTAAACACACTGTTAAAATGAGAGAAAAATATAGGAATAAACTTTTGTTCTTTTTTCAGACTGAGTGAAATGACAAAGTAAATAGTGATACCTCACTCCCTCAGGAAATGGTGTGTGTGTGTGTGTCGGGGGGGGGGGGGGGGGTGTATATCACATATCATCAGATGTAGGCTTTGGCCCAAATCATTATATTTGATGAAAGGCTATGAAAAAGTCTAATAAATGTTGATTCCTGTTCCCAGGGACATGAACTGATCAGATGGAAAAGGTCCATTCTGATTTCAGGCTGAAGAGCTGCTTGAATGTTCTAGTGGAGGAGGAGTGTTCTCACTCACTGATACGCTTAGATCAGTGGCATCTGTAGTTTGGTAAAGTCTCTGTATTGCAACAAACTTTACAGCAATGATGAAAAAGTTCATCCCCTTCTGTTGTTTCTCATTCAGAAAAATATCACTATTGATTATTTTAGTAATTGACTGAACTCCGTGGTGATGTAGTGTTTAGGGACTAGTCTCAGGATCAGAGGGTTGTGGGTTCAAATCCCAGACAGGTGTGTGTGTGTGTGTGTGTGTGTGTGTGTGTTAAATACCGATGAGGTGTTTGGTTGTATTCACTGTATTCATGAGACTCTTTTGTTATGAATTCTACTGAAATAATAAGTGAGGACTGGAGAAAGAAGCTGCAGAAGAGTTGATTAGTTGATTGATGGAGTAACAGCCAATTAGTCAATTAGACCATAATTAGTTGCAGCGCTGGAATAGACACAGCAGGTAAAACAGGCTGCATTTCCACACAAACACAGGAGATCCTACAGGAAAAATATGGATCCATACTCTTCCCA
Organism: Hepsetus odoe; assembly: GCA_017165825.1. Lineage (NCBI taxonomy): Eukaryota > Metazoa > Chordata > Actinopteri > Characiformes > Hepsetidae > Hepsetus > Hepsetus odoe. The sequence goes on from CM029389.1 coordinate 16,465,024, forward strand.
CTGCCCGCTGGGTTTCTGGTAGAGGAGTGTGTCCAAGGCAACAGCGTTGTTATCCAGGGCGGCGGGAGAAGGCCACTGATTGGTCAGGTGTGAGGTGAGCTCTTGTCTGGAGCGCAGGTCATGGTTCTTCAGTACAGTTCTGCTGGCATTCACACACACACACACACACACACACACACACACACACACACACACGAAAATATTTATATATGCATATATTACTTATTACATATATTACCTACGTAGCACAAAAAAAACTGACCATTTATAAAGGCCAATAAAAGCTAACAAGTGAAATAAATATTTCCCATCAAACAGGAATATTCACACTGCACGCCTTCAGCAGGTGGTGTCAGGTTGGAGTCAGGTATGTGGTTATGTAGCTTGTGTTGTGATCTATGAGGAATAAGGTACAACAGTGTGCTGCCTGCTTAAAAACAGGAACAGCCACTTATGACTGGATCGACTGAGCTCGAGCTGAACCTGTGGTTAGTTTAACAGCACATTTTCAGACCGCAGGACATTTTAGAGGTTTTATAAAACAAGTTTTATTTATACAGTGCCTTTCTCAAACCCAAGGTCTTCTTACAGAACAAACAAAAATAAAGCAGCGATCAGAACAGAAAAAAAAACAGAGGCAGTGATGAAACAAACAGCACCATTATTAGAAACCAGGCAGGAGGGAAGTAGAAGAAGGGACGGAGGAGTGGAACAGCACAGACTGAAGAGAGGAGTCTTTAACGGAGCTTTAAAGAGAGACCGAGAGGACGTGAGGTGCAGATTTGAAGGAATCCCAGAGTTTAGGGGCAGAAACGCTGAATGATCCTCCACCCGTCTGAGCCTGAGTGTAGGGACGGTCAGTAGCCCGGTATCGGAGAAGAAGTGAAGGAATGGAGCGATTCAGTGAGGTATGGAGGGCCAGATCTGTGGAGAGCAGCAGCTTGTAGTGAGCACGCTCGGACTGGCGGTGAAGCTTGTGGAGAACGGAGGTGGTATTTTCGGGTTTTTGAAGCATTTTTAAACCCTTTCAGGGCGAGTCTGACAGTGAAGCTGTTCCGATTCATCTCACAAGCAGAAGCTAACAGTTTACCCTTTGACCACTGAAGGTCACAGACCTTTCTTTGCTCCATATAAAGAGCATACGGTCTTAACTTGATCATATTCACAAAGTGAAACTAAAAAGGTTCAGGAACTACACCATCGACCAGGCTATAGCTAATAACCCAAGTAGTCCACAAAACAAACCCATCAAACAAGAGACAACAGAGAACAGAAAGGGCCAAACTAAGCTGTTCGTTAAAAGGATGGACGCAGGCGTTCAGGATGTAAGGTAATGAATATGTACAGGACAGCCGCCCACCCTCACGGAACGAAGCACTTAGCGGCCGTCAGAAAGCTGCTTTGGAGTGCTGTTATGCAAATGACCCCGAACCCTCCAGGGGCTGATAAACAGCGAAGGACAAGTGAGGTGTTTATGGGGCTGCAATCAGCCGAAGACAAGTACTTAATGCTCCTCTTCCGGAGGACCGCGTTTGACCTCCGTCTTATTACAGGAGCAGAGGCTTCTGACGGTAAAGAGAACCCAGTTTTGCAGGAAGCGCAGAGGAACGCGCCCCTGTAAACAGACGAAGCTTCACAGAACAATGAATCAGCGGCGGAACCGGCCTGTCTGCAGAAGACGGACTGCATGTTTCCCAGGATTCATCAATAATACAGGCCACCTCTGGAGCTGTGAAGTGCCAGCTGTCCACTGGGAACTGAAGTACATTAACCTCATAATCTAATGACACGTCTGTTTAGCTCCAGGTTCTACTTTAGAATGTAGCGACTCGCTGGTACCGCATTACAAATGGGTTTTGCCCAAGAGCAGTTTGGGTAATCTGTTGCACAGGGCACAAAAATGAAGAACTGTAATGCATTTACTACAACAGTAGTCAGTGTTGGTGTGTTTCTGCCACAGATGTAGCTGAGCCCTGACTGGAGAATAAATTTAATCCATCATTTTAGATCCATGAAGCCAACAAACACGAAGTCAAAAGAAATCTTTTCTCCCATTTGTAAATAAACTCCAGCTCTTTGTTAAGATTGGAAAGAAGGTAGTTTTGGACACTTCATGACTAACTGTGCTGAAGACCTTTTAAACAACAGTCCCCTAAAGTTATCTAAAGCGGCTAATCACCTCTGAAACATTTTTATAGCCAACAGTAAATCGATTGGGGCAGCGGTGGCCTAGTTTTTAGGGACTCACCAGGATCTGAAGGTCATGGGTTCAAATCCCAGACCAGTAGATTTCCCTGAGGTTCCCTTGATCAAGGTACCATCCCCATCACTGCTCCCTGGGTGCTGTATAGGGCTGCCTCATGCTGGATGGTGTGTGTGGGTTAACAGTTGTTAGAAGCGCCCTTCAAAAAGTTACACTTTTATACATTTACTGCATTTATCAGACGCTCTTCTCCAGAGTGTCTCCATGTCCTGATTACAGGGACAGTCCGGGTTAAGGGTCTTGCTCAGGGACCCAGTGGTGGTAGTGCTGGAGGTGGGATTCGAACCTGGGACCTCTTGAGCCACAGGACCATAGACAAGTACCACCACTAGACCACCAGCACCCTAAACACATTTCCAATGTCGGTCACTTGATGAAAGAGACAATATAAAGAAAGTGCTGAATCCTGCATAACCTGACAAAATCCTCCTGGTTTGTTGCATCAGGGAGGAAAACCATCAACCATCAACACGAAAAATAAAGTGAGTGTCAACGCAGCAGAAGGGGGTTTACTCACAGCTGGTCCTGCAGCTCCAGTATTATGTACTCCAGCTGCTCCTTCTCCAGTTTGTGACTGATGTCGGTCTCAGTGAGTCTCTGCAGTAGAGCTTTGTTTTGGGAGACTGATTCCGACAGCTGAGCTTCCCTCAAACGCACCAGCTCTTCAAGATAACCCTGCGTCCATACACACAGAATCCAGACTGTAACCCAGAACTGTTTCAAAACCACTTGAAATAAATGTGCTTGCAGGTGAACGAGACGCAGAAAGAGTCGTTTACAACAGACCAATCCGACTCCTTTTGAAGGAGTTGATTACATTTGAAAGAGGCAGTAATCCGATCTCTGCACAACCCAACACACGTGCAACAATTGTTGCAATAAGTTGACAGTCAGTCAACGCCCATCCTGGTATTAAAATCCCGGACCAGTAAGTTGTCCTGAAGATCCCTTGTGAAAGGTACTGTCCCCATCACTGCTCCCCAGGTGCTGGACATTTCTGCCCCCTGCTGGACGGTGTGAGTGTGTTAAATACAGAGGTTGAGAACAGCAGTGTTTAAACTCTCACACTTGCCTTCTGTTCCAGCACCACCCGGTACTTCTGCTCGACCCTCTTGCACTTGCTGTACCAGCTGCTCAGGTCGGTGCGGAGGCCGGCGGCCATGTTGGATTCCGGCGTGCTGGCTTCACTGCCGCTGCTGCCCAGAGTCCGCATCTCCTCCTCATCACTGCTGATGCTGTCTGAACTGGGACAGAGCAGAGACACACCCTGTCCTGCTGGGGCTGAACGGACCGGCCGCACTCACGCAACACGGGACACAAAGCCGCTACAACACGGAAGGACAGACGGCGGCCGGCAGCTCTGCACCTCCCGACTGTGTGTGCACAGTCGACGCAAATCCTGACACACGCCATGAAGGATCATTTAAGAAGTAAACAAGCTGCTGTTTACAACTCTGTCTGCTAAAATAACATTTATAAAAGGCAATAAATTAGAAATCCTGGTCAATAAGTCCTAAACAAAACCCAAGTGTTTATAAATAATCTGTTTTCTATAAATAACAGTTTTGCAGTAATATGAGAAATTGTACATTTTTTACAGATTTAAATGAGACTCAATTAGAGAGTTTTTTTGGTTTTGTATATATTTCTCTTAAATAATTTTGAAATTCTTTATTTTTCATATTTATTTATTTGCACCATTTATTTCACGAGCACTGCAGTCCAGCGAGGCTGACCGGGATTAGTTTAGGTGAGCGAGTCAGTAGGACGATTTGGCTGAAATGACTGCATCTATATTTGAATGATTTCATGGTTTAATTAACACTTACTTATACATTAATATTAACAATAATGAATATTTCAGTCGTTATCGAAATAGCGTCCTTCTTTGTTTTGTACACTGTAAATAAGAGCAGCCGAAAAAAGAATTCGGCATTCGGGACAATGATTTTCCCCACTCGGTTCATAAAGCCCAGCTCAAAACCAGAATACATTTGAACAAAGTATTACTCTTCTTTATTTTCAGCTCAGAGAGAAAACTGAACAGAAAACGACAGAAAAGGTTTTTCTTTTATTCCTACCTTTGTGTGAACTTGAGGTAAGGTGTGTAGTCTATCACAGCAGGACCGCTTCCATCCAAACCCTCGCCCTTCAGACAGAAACTGCCATTCCAGGCAAAGTTATTCACTTTCATTTACATTCTCTTCTTTTTCAACAAATCCTCCAAACCCGTGCTTCACACGTTCACCACCAGTTCACCACCAGTTCACCCCCAGTTCACCCCCAGTTCACCACCAGTCAAACACTGTTTCTCAAAATGAGGGACATTCATTCTAAATTTATCCAAAATCTTTCTTTGTAGGACAAAATGTTCTCATTTAAACAGAAAAACATAAAAGCAGTTCAAAGAGACAGAGAGAAAGAGAGACAGACAGACAGAGACCGAGACATACCTGAAATCAATAGCGTTTAGACCAATCAGAGTGTCTGCCAGTAGCCCCGCCTCTTCCCCCAGCATTATGGCCCCGTCTTCATAAAACCTCCTGTTAAACGATTTTCACAAAACAGCAGCTAAAGAGAAAAATCCTCATTTTCATCTAAAACACAGAAAACAGAGGACAGGCTCTAAAGACGAGCGGGGAGGGGCTCATGAGACGTCTGGACGGGTTTTATGAGGACAGATTTTGGGACACAGGCCCAGGTCTAACACAGACACTCGAAGAGCTTTTCAGGCTAAACGGGACCTCCATCCACAACAGGAACAAAAACTCAGCTTTTCCTTCCAGACATCTAAAACGACACTTCGGCTTTTAACTACAAGTGGAAAAGGGGTTGTCTCTTTTTTCTTTTGCTGGTCCTTGTCTCTGGTGTAACGGAGCTGAAGCTGGTCAGGGAGCAGATCTGTTGCTTCCAGTTTGTCTAATTTAAAGCAGGAACTCAAAGGTTTCCATCAAATCCGGAACTTTTATTGGATGAGCTGAAACATTTTTCATTTGTGGGCGGAGCCACAACTGGCACTTAATGAGGGATCATTATATTAAAGCTGCCTCAGAGTTTCTACAGTGTGGAGACTGGACTACAGCGAGCTGGTGTTTAAACCGACCTACAGACTCTGAGACCGGAGTCTGATCTAGACTTAAACCAGCACAGCAGGAAGGAACCTGTTCATGTGTGAAGTATGTCCAACATCAGGAAATTACACAGCACAGACACAAAACACCTGAGCACATTTTCTCACCTGTGTGTGTGTGTGTGTGTGTGTGTGTGTGTGTGTGTGTGTGTGTGTGAGATTAAAGACCTTGTGGTTTTGAAGTCTCGCAAAGCAGCAGAGATATATTCAGACAGTCGCTTCTCCATCAGTGTTACTCTGATCCAGGCTCGACCCTAGAACAGTGGAAAACAAAAGGTGATCCAACTGGACGGATGGATAGACAGACAGACAGACGCAATGTGCATGGTCTGTGTGTGTGTGTGTGTGTGTGTGTGTGTGTGTGTGTGTGAGAGAGAGAGAGAGACAGACAGCAGTTTTAATGACAGTGTGAATAAGAGTAACAGTGGAAATTGATCACCAGTTTGAGATCTGGGTCTTTCTGGTAACAGTGGTTGAGAAAGAGGAGAAGGAAGTGAAACCCACGTCAGGTTCCTGTGGTTTGAGTCTGAGCGGTGATGATTGGTTTAGAAGCGGCTGATGAGTCTGAGGGTTGGTATTAGTCACAGCAGTAGTTTTACCTTGGCTCTGGAGCTGCGCACGTTCTCCATGCTCTCAATGCTGTGGATGCAGCTGTGACCGACTTTGCTACAGGCCACACGGACATAATCCCAGAAACTCCGCGGACTCTCGTAGCCAAACCAGCTGAGCTGACCTGCGCAGACCCCAGAAAGACAATTACCGAGCTGTAGGACCACAAACTAAAGACCAAAGAGGAGGTTTATGGACGTGGTGAGAGAGGACTTGCAGGTGGTTGGTTTGAAGGGGGAAGATGCAGAGGAAAGGAAGAAATGGAGACGGTTGCTCCGCTGTGGCGACCCCTAGATGGGAGCATCCAAAAGAAAATGATGATGACCTGCGGACTACTGCTTAGTGACTCATCAGAAGGTCATGGGTTTGAATACCAGACCAGTAGGGTGCCCTGAGGTACCCTTGAGCAAGGTACCATCCCCATCACTGCTCCCCAGGTGCTGGATATGGGCAGTGCTGCACAATGTGTGTGGGTTAAAAGAACGGAGGGATGGATGAAGTTGTTGGGAACGGTGTTATGTTCTGCCTACATGCTAACATTTCATGGCGTGTTGACCATTTGAACACTTGAACATTTCATGACGTGCGTTGTCGTCCTAAATTACTTCAGAATAAAAGCTTGTACGTTTCGGTTTCGGTAATCCAACACTGGACATAAAGCATTCCACCAATCCAAACTGTCCACTGTTGTCACGAGAGCAAAGACTCTGATAAAGGACTAATACTATGTGGAGGGCAGCACTGTCACCAAACAGCAAGCAGGTCCGGGGTTCGATTCCCAGGTGGGACGGTCCAGGTCCTTTCTGTGTGGAGTGGACATGTTGTCCCCATGTCTGTGTGCATTTCCTCCAGGAGCTCTGGTTTCCACCCACCGTCCAAAAACCTACACTTAAGGTGGACTGAAGACGATAAATTGTCCACTAGCTGTGAGTGTTTATCTGTGTGTCTGCCCTGCTATGGACCTGTCCAGGGTGTCCTCTCCTGTGGGAGCTGAGACAGACTCCAGCACCACCCTCAACCCAAGTTAGGACAATCGGCTCAGTAAACGAGTGAGTGAGTAAATCTGCATGGAGGCCCAACAGGTAAGACGGATAACAAGTAGACACGTGACCCACTCACACTCGCTCCACTACCATGTCAACATCATCTCCTTCTTCTTCTTTCGCCTGCTCCCGTTTAGGTGTCTCCACAGCAGATCATCTGTTTCCATGTATTCTTGTCTCCTGCGTCTTCCTCTTTCGTACCGTCCCCCTGCAAACCTCTTTGTCCTTCCTCTATTCTTCTTTCCTGGCAGCTCCATCCTCACCATCCTTCTCCTGATATACTCCTCGTCTCTCCTCTGGACATGTCCAAACCAACACAGTCTCACTTCTCTCACTTTGTCTCCAAACCATCCAAGATGAGCTGTACCTCTAATGTACTCGTTTCTAATCCTGTCCATCCTCGTCCCTCCCTACATAAATCTCAGAATCTTTAACTCTGACAACTCCAGCTCCACGGCCTGTCTTTTCATCACCGTCTCCAACCCGTATAACATAGCAGGTCTCACAACCATCTCCAACCTGTATAACCACCTGTACACCACCGGTGTTGGTGGTCTAGTGGTAGGACACTTGCCTACAGACCAAGAGATCACAGTTCGAATCCCACCTCCAGCACTCCCACCATTGGGTTCCTGTCATTAAGAAAAGAGAAGTATCTCTGGATAAGAGTGTCTGCGAGATGCCGTAAATGTAGAACATAGCTGGTCTCACTACCGTCTCCAACCCATATAACATAGCTGGTCTCACTACCGTCTTCAACCCATATAACATAGCTGGACTCACTACCGACTCCAACCCGTATAACATAGCTGGTCCTACTACCATCTCCAACCTGTGTTACATAGTTGATTTCACTGCTGTGAATTCCTGCTGACGGGTGTATCGGTGGGGGTCCTGACCCTCGTTTGAAAGGAGGGCTGAACCGTGGAAGAGAAGCCAGAGGGGAGATGGAATGAAGGAGGGAGAGACTGAGCTGGAAGAAGAGAGAGACTGACTCTGCTTACATAACGCCAACACAGCGCTAATGGCCTCTGTTCCTCAGGTGGCTAATGACTTCTAATGGAAACTTCAATTAGTTTACACTTCACATTCAAGGGAGAGAAAACACACATTTCCTGTGTGAAAGCGCTGTTCCCTCAACAAGATAATACAAGACAATTTCAGTAATTACAGCCTTCCAGAACATTCTGCACACAAACATCTAACACGCACTCCGTCTTCACGTCATGTGCCTTTCTTACCTTCATAGGTGCAGAGACACTTAGTGTCAGTAACACTGCATACAATCTACCATCCCTTTCTGATCAGAGGAGATATGGATCTAGAGGTTTTATCTGGATGGCTGTGGACTCTAAAATAGTGGGATGTGAATCTGAGCTCCAGGCCAAATCCATTTGACAGGCTATACTGTATATCTGTGCTTTGTGAGATAATAGTTAATGTCCTACCTTTGAGCCGATGGCTGAGTATGTGCTCCAGAATGGAGACAAAGTTGATGAACTCGGGAGACGTGTCATCGATAGTCTCGAAACAGGAGCGATCGATCAGGGTTTTCACGGAGAACCTGCAGAAGCACATCAGCAGATACATCTCACAGCTCCACCCAGTCTCAGGTTAAAAGAGCGATGCAGATACTCCGCCGTTAGGACGTTCAAGATCACTCATGCTGACAATGGTGCTATTTAATTATCGTTCATGCAGGGAGGACTGAAACATTACAACTTCATCATTTTTAGAGATTTTCTTCCATAAATAAATTCATTAAAATAAATAAATACAGAAAATGAGCAATTGTTATTTTGTTCCAAACGTCAGTTTTCAGATTTTTGTGCAAACTGTATTCATCTAGAAAGCATTAGATTCTTTCTTTACCTGAAAACAAGAAACGTTCAGTTTACCAGAAACACTTTCTAGAATAAATGAATAGATGTTTGTAACTGGGGGCAGCGGTGGCCTAGTGGTTCGGGCGTCGGCCACATGATCGGAGGATCGGGGGTTCGGACCCCTTCCCAATGGGTTGCCCTGAGGTGCCCTTGAGCAAGGTGCCGTCCCCGTCCCGCTCCTCCCTGCGATGGGCTGGCGACCTGTCCAGGGTGCGTCCCCCGTCCTCGCCCTGTGTGCGCTGGGTTGGACACCGGCACTCCCCCGCGACCCCGTTTGGGACAAGCGGCAGAAAATGGATGGATGGATGGATGTTTGTAACTGCACTTTCCAAAATTTAGCAACTTTCCATTTAAACTCAATCAATTGTGTTGAATCCCCAATAAACCCATTAATTATCTCACCAGTGTCCCCATACACACATACACACACACACACACACACACACACACACACTTCACAGGAACCCGAACACAAAGGGAGCTCGGAGATCTCACTGGAGTGCAGTTCTCAGGATCATCTTTAACATCAGTTTCTCCACATTTGAAACCAGAAATCTTAGATTCAGAAGATCTGCCTTCAATTTCCGTCATTAAACCCTTTCTCTGGGCCGTGTCTTAATTCACATAAAAGTCCAAACGAACCGTTTCAGACTGCAGCTAATGCAACGTGATTGGACAGCATTCTCCAAGGTGGACACTGACTGTTTATCCACCTATCCACACTTAGGATCACCTGGGGGAGAGGGAGGTCCATCCTCCCATCCAGAGACGGGGCTTGCAGTCTCCTGGTAATGCTGCACCAAGGCGGAACCCTTTAAACAGAAGTGATCTCCAGGCAGCGCTAGATTCATACCACTGCGTACTCATGTATCTGTGATTAAACTGGTTAGAACTGGTCTAAACTGAAGTAAATCTTTTAGCGTGATGCTGAGCTCATCAAAATATCACAACATGAAGGAAGGAAGGAAGAAGGACTTAAAGCTGGAGGAAGTCTGAGTCAGCAGGTCCACTGGGGGGTAAACAACACCTGGGAACCACGGAGGCCAGACGGTCTTTAAAAATAGACAAGGAGGAAGAGCGGTCTCGTCACCCTCCTATTCCAGTGAGGACACTCCGCAGGGGGCAGCTGGAGCTCATGAATCAGCTCCTAAAACTGCTCCGCTTTGCCTCATTACCCTTCACAGCCTTCATCCGGGAACATATCCTTCAGACAAGCAGATCAAATGCAGCTCTTATCCCCTTTCCCCACACACACACACACACACACACACACACACACACACACACCATGTTTAGCATAAAACAGCAGCTTATCGAGTTAAAGATCACAAACAGCCAGTTTGCCGTGTGGTTTCATGCCAGCACAGTAGGTGATCCCGCCTTATTGATCGCTTCTTTAGGTCTGAAGCCAAATATCCAGTCAATCCTCAATAATTAAACACAAAATCAAAACTTGGTTTCATTCTTGATGGTGGTTTCAGAAAAGGTGGCCAAAGACAGACCGAGGTGTGTCCGTGATCAAATAAAACCACCAGCATGATTTCAGGATTCATGCGGTCAAAGAGAAAGAGAAAGAGAGATCAGGACCCTGGAGCCAGTGTGAGGACAGTGTGACAGTAATAAGTGTAAGAGAAACATCACCAATAAAGAACGTATGCATTACGTACCATGAGGAAGCATCATGGACTCTTCCACAGAAAACCCAGTGATGTGGACGACTAGACAGACTCAAGAGCACGCCAGTCATTTGTCACTTCTTTTTATTGGTAGGGTTATCATGCAGTTCTCTGCAGGTACAGATAAATCAAACATGATGCTGAGCCCCGCGCGGGACATCCAGCCTTACACATTACTTTAACTAAAAGGACAAGAGGGGACAGCGAGATAAACCAGTTCCATTTGATTTATAAGAGACACCATTCGTTTCTCTTTCTGCTTCAGGAAGTCACAGATTTATCAACTCTGCCTTAAAAGAAAGGCTGTAAAACTGCAGTTTACTGTCTGTAATGTGTTCAGCACCCGGGAAGCAGTGATGGGGACGGTCCTTGATCATGGGTCACTCTGACCCTGGGGCCATAAACACCAGATCACCACTGGCCCAAGGGTTTTTTGTTTTTTTTTTAGCTCTCAAAGATTAAATATCTGCGAGTGCAGTACTAAATATAGAGTGAAGCGGAAGGTGCAGGTCATCTGAACAGGAACAGAACTGAGGCAGCAAAGAACTCAATCCTCAGATGAAAAACAATCAAATGAAACACGAGAGTCGCAAACAAGAACGACGAGTTTCAGTGAAGAGCTTTCAGGAACGACACGTCGGAGTGTCTGTGATCAGAGCGGCGCTGCAGCTAAAGGGCTTATTTGGATAGAAGGTTATGAAAATCCCACACGTTTACCTCGAAGCACGTCCGAGTAATTACTACAGCGCGGTTTCTGTCTGTGTTCCAGGTTACGTATAAAATAAACTCACTCATTTTCTGAGCCGCTTGCCCTGATTAGGGTTGTGGGTGGTGCGAGTTTGTCCCAGCTCTCACAGGATGAAAGGTAGGGACACCCTGGACAGGCAGACGGTCCATCACAGTGCAGGCAAGCAGACAAACACACACCGAGAGGACGAGTTAGCTTCTCCATTCCACCTGAGGGGCGTTTGGACAGTGGGAGGAAACCAGAGCTCCTGCAGGAAACACACGCATGGGGACAACATGTCCACTCCACATAGAAAGGACACAGACCCACCTGAGAATCGAACCCAGGACCTTCTCACGGTGAGGAGAACACCACTTAGCTTAAGTCCAACTTTCACAACTTCCCCGTTACACTGAACAGTCCCCAACACTAGACCACCGCTCACCGAGGACGGTTTGCGTGATGCCCGATGAGGAGACGTGCCATCGCATTCGTTAGCTCAGTAGCTCAGAATCAAAGACGAAGCCTGGATCACTGCACCAGCATGAGGGTGATTATGAGGGAAGAATCTGTAACACTGAGAACTGAAAGAAAAGTGCGTATGAAGAGTAGATCAATGCTTCAGCGTCTGCAAACTGCTTCATCTCCTGTAGCCATGCAGGCTGGCATTTACTGATTAGCATTTTTAAAAGCACATTCAAATTCATTTTATACCCTCAGTAGGAAATGAAAGCATCATTTCAGACCTTTCGGAACGACCGTCCCCATCAGATGTAATGATGGTGTGAAAATTACTTCCCTCCCCGACATTCTCTTCTGACATTTCCCTTTCTCCAGATCAACAAAATATAAGGAGGACCAAAAAGGACTTCAAAAAACAACAGCTTGAAAGACATGAAGCTGCAACACGATTCACACTAAAGTCAGAGAATCCATTTACTGGTGCAACAATCCAATCCAACATTCGAGCCGTGAAACGGTCTTTTGTATAATATGTGTTCGACGTGTTTATTAGATTCAGTCCGAGGGTGCAAAGTGTCTAAAGATATAAGGTTCTAGATAAAGGGGTTCCACCACTCAGCATTGAGCAGTAAACCAATACCCTGGTCATCTGGATCATCTGCACCTGCTTCTTCACTACTTCATGTCATAAGCTAGAATCTTTGGAAGATCTAGAGAACTGCTCAGGTACAGAAACTGGACTGAAGGTGAGAGACAGAAACACAGGTGTTCTAGTGGTGGTACTTGCCTACGAACCTCTGGATCAAGAGGTCCCAGGTTCGAATCCCACCTCCAGCACTACCACCACTGGGTCCCTGAGACCCTGAACCCTGAGTGTCTCCAGGGGGGACTGTCCCTGTAATCAGGACATGGAAGACACTCTGGATAAGAGCATCTACTGAATGTCGCAAATGTAAGATCTGGAGATCCGTTCCTCTACAGCACATTAAACATAAGTCAGTCGGTCTCTTTGGAAGGAAAATATGAAGAAATGAGGGGGTGAAGACTTTTACACAAATAATTGTTTGGAGTGTCCATGTGTTTATACTGAATGCTAACAAGGTTTGATTTTTGCATTAAATTGGGACAGTGCCAATTATCTTCCAGGTTTAATAAAAACCTCCTGTGCTGTGAGAGCTGAGACCGACTCCAGCACCCACCACAACCCTCATCAGGACAAGCGGCTCAGAAAACGAGTGAGCTTGTGTTATTCCCTTCATTTACATTTACTTGTTTATCAGATGCTTTTATCCACTTATGAGCATTTAGGCTGAAGTGCAGGAAGATCATCAAACCCCACTTAAAGTGAAATAACAGAACACAATAAAAATCAAACCAGTAAAGTGTATAGAACAGTGTGTGTGAGGCTGACGGACAGCGACACTAACAGGCTCTGAGCTGCCGTGCTGAGGGTCGAGTCTCCAGCACAGAGGGATGGAAGTTGCGTCTCCGTGGCGACTGCACTTTTCCCCCTGTGGCCTCCTGATACATCACTTCCTGACAGGGAGCAGTAAAGAACCCCAATGATGGGCTCATCACACAAGTAAACAAATACACACACACACACACACCCCTTCACTCGTTTGTCCTCTTGGCAGGACACAGTTTGTGGAACACAGCAGAACGAGCCAGGGTCTGAGTGAAAGTCAAAATGACTATCAACGTGGACGCAGTCAGCCACAACAAATGGGGGGAGGGGGGGTTAAAACCATCACAAAAAAGGACAGAATTTTATCATTTATTAAAAAGACCCCAAACAAATCCTTTGAGTTGATGTTGTTTACTGACATGTCAGAATTTAATCTCCTCAAAGAGCAGAAAGCAATTTCCTTTCTAAACAAAAAAAGCTATTTTACAACAAAAACCGTAAATGATTTTGTTTGTCCAACCTCCCCCAACACACACACACACACACACACCCCTGCCTCTCTGCTGAAGTGTGTCGGGGAAAGCAGTGTGTAAACAGCCTTTGGAGCATCATGTTGACTAGTGGCCTACACAATGAGAGGTTCCTGCTGGGTCTCCCAAGGGCATCTGGCATTAGCGGGCATTTAGGCGGGCACCATGCCACGCTGCCTTTTCCTACTTCAAAGGACGCTCAACATGGCACTGCCTCACACGGTCACGCTACTAAATATAATCAACAAGCCCAAACCGTTCGCTTCACTCTCGGGGAGGATCTTTCCTTCCTATGGCACTGAAATGTGACTCGTTCGCTCGGTTTGGATCAACAGCAATCAAACTAATAATAACGTCAATAAACCTGCTTCACTTCACTGCTATACATTCATGTTTACCCTTCCTAAACTCCCAAAATGTCAGGCTGTGCAGCTGCCCCAAGTACAGAGACTAAAAAACCCCCAAACTGAACCGAAGAACTGAACCGTCAGCTGGTGTGACCATGCACAATATAGAATTTAACCAATAAATGAAGGGCTAAAGCCATGCTGCAGTGCTTCGAAACGGTACGTTCAATTCTGTTGATGATCTACAGTGACTCTGATTGTTAATAAAACATCTGCACAAATGCAGTGGATTATACAACATATGGAATAAGGGTTAGGCTTAAATTTAAGAATCTTGAATATTGAGCTTTCACTTCTCGTTTCACAGTTTCAGTACAACGGAATGGGAGTTGACGTCATAGCATCTACAAACACCCATGATGCACAATCCAGAGTCACGAGTCCTCCAGACGGCAGCCCACCGCTGCTAATCTGATGGGCTCTGCATGGTCTTAAATAAATAGACTGATTTCTGAACCTCATGCTTGTCTTTGTAATAAACAACCTGAAGAAGCGCAGAGACGAAGCACTGAGCATCCCAGTGGACCGAGACAATTCTTTGCTTTTGATGTGAAGTGTGAGTCAAAGGTGCTTAAATAAATGCCAGCCCACAGTGACACAATGAAGTCACTGCCTCGTCATTTCATTCGAATAAATCTCTGACGGCTGGTCATGGCATTCGGTGAAGTGAAAGTGACTAGTTGCCATTGTGAGACACATGTAACCCAGCCTCTGTACTCAACCCACACACTCAGTGTAGCAGTAGGTATATCCAGTGCCCGGGGAGCAGTGACGGAGACGTTACCTTGCTCAAGTGAACCTCCAGGCAATTTCCTGGTCAGGGATTTGAAAACACGACCTTCTGATCTTGGGGCCCTAACCCCCTAAAGCCTGCCGCTTCAGCCTGCTTCAACCAAAAGCAGTTCACTCCAGTTGTGCTGCCTTCAGATGAAATATCAAGTTTGTATGCATGAAGTAAATAACTGGCCCCACCTTTCACAGCCTGCTTTCCCTCCAGGGATTAAATCAGCGCCGGACTGATCCCATCACACACAACACAAAGGCCTCTGCGAAGCACGCGAGACTAATCCAAACCTCATCAGGGAGCCTGAACGCAAAAGGGCTTTTACGATGATTAAATCAGCCTTCATGAGTCATCACTGATACAGCCACCCACGGTCCTGAAGATCTTACTTACAGCACCACTTCTTTCTGTTTAACGTCCCGCTGCACACATTTAGACCAGAAGGTCGAGATAAAGATTTGGAAACAGGCCCGCTTCATCTCCATGAGAGGCGTCTCCACTCCCAACACTAACTTCACATAGAATGAAGGACCATTGGTGTTCTCAAGTCACTGATATGTTAAGCGTGGTTTGATGTGAAATGGTTCACTGTGGACAAACATTAGCCAATCAGATGTGTTTACAGGGGTAGTTTGTCTCTGACTGGTTTCATGACCTCTGCACAGCAAGGCCACGTTTCCTAAAACTTAGTCCTGACCTGGGATCAGATTCCTGCCTCACCTGCTGCGACTTTACTGACAGAAGCAGAGTGTAGGTCTTGAACACCATCTTATTGCTGAGGTTCAAAGATGATGAGTGGGGCTGATCTCAGATCAGCTCCCTCCCGCGCTAACAGTGGAGATCTGTAGAAGAAACTGATCCCAGTTCAGCACCAGTTCTTACTCTCAGGTGCTTCGAACAGGGGAGCTGGGGCTAAAACTTCACCCGGGCTGTGCTGGAAAACTCCGTCAGGCACTCATTTCACCTGAGCCAATTTACATGCATGACGTCATGCTCCCATTAGCGACGATGCTGGTTTTAACACGTTTCCGGGGGAACGCAGGAGAAAAGGCACTCGGCAAAAGATGGACGAGGCGGGATGGTCCCGACTGTACAGTTTCCCACACGTGTCCGGCGCTTTTGAGGAAAAGGGCAGTAATTACTCCGCACGGCTGCAGTCAGGCAAGTCAGACCTGACTAATTGAACACCGAGCGGTGAAAAGGTTCGCTCTGCGGCTCTTTACCTGCAAACGGTGATTAAATTCATCCTCTCCACGGCTCGGTTCCTCGCTGCGGCTTTCTTGCGGGACCCGTTCAAGGATGCCATGTCTCGATTCCCAGCTCTCTCGCCGTGTCCTCTCGCCGTCTTCGCCCGCTCCTGCCTCTTCACCTCATCGCCGCGCGTCCACTGACACACAGAGACTGCAGGGGGCGCTGTGGAGCCCGCAGCAGCATCAGCAACGCAGGAGGGGTTTACTGTAGCTGTCAGGAGTCACAGCTCCTCGGGGAGGGGAGTTTCCCGATTGAGTGAGTTTCTGGCTCAGTCTCAAACGCCTGCCCGTTCCCTACCTAGTGCACTTCAAGTAGGGCACCAATAAGCAGCCGTTTGGGATTCGGACTCGTTCATTGCAGACGCTCAGGTGTTGACGAGGTCAGACAGGAGTCCACGTGGATATTTGATGAGGGGATCTGAGAGTTGGGAGCAGTGGAGGTCTGCTTCAGAGGTGAATGAAAGTGATTTGGACAGGGGTGGGAGGGGAGCTTCTCTTAGTGCTCAAGGGGGCAAAAGGCAGAAAACACTTGGGCCTTGCAAGATCTTGATGGTTTCCTTTACCCCAGAAAGACCATGCATGAGATATAGGTCTGGAGGAGAAGCAAAACATCTGGCAAGATGTTGAACATCTACCAAGAAAAAGAGGGACTGAATTGTTTTGGCCATTTGGAGGGTCAGTGGAGGGAGCTCTAGATTTATGGGTTTCTATAGTGACCCACCACATCATCAAATTCACTGATGATACAACCGTGGTGGGTCTGATCAGCGGTGGAGACGAGGCAGCTTACAGAGAGGAGATACAGGAGCTGACGGACTGGTGCAGAACCAACAACCTGTCTCTGAACGTCGACAAGACTAAAGAGATGGTTGTTCACTTCAGGAGACCACGTCGGGACCACACTCCACTTATCATCAACACCTCACCTGTGGAGATGGTCCAGAGCACCAAGTTTCTTTGTGTTCACATCACCGACAACCTCACGTGGTCCCTCAACACCAACTCCATCACAAAGAAAGCCCAGCAGCGCCTCTACTTCCTGTGCAGACTGAGGAAAGCCCATCTCCCACCTTCCATCCTCACCATCTTCTACAGAGGAACCATTGAGAGCATCCTGAGCGGCTGCATTACTGCCTGGTACGGGAACTGCAACTTCACAGACCACAAGTCCCTACAACGGGTAGTGAGAACAGCTGAGAAGATCATCGGGGTCTCTCTGCCCTCTGTACAGGACATCTTCACCACTCGCTGCATCCGCAAAGCAACCAGCATTGTGGATGATCCCTCCTACCCATCCCACACTCTCTTCTCCCTCCTGCCGTCCGGGAAAAGGTTCCGCAGCATACGGGCCTCCACTTCCAGGATGGGAAATAGTTTCTTCCCCCTGAACATCAGACTGTTGAACTCTGAAACCACCAATATCTTGAACTCTTAAACCCAGTCCACTTTTCATCCTGTATTTATTTATTTATCTTATGTTGCACTCTGCGCTTTATCAGTAGCACCGCTCCACCACACTGCTACACTGTAATCTACCTGGGCTGCTTTGTTCCACGACACTGCGGATGAATGTACTGTCTGTCGTGCCGTCTGTTGTTGTCTGTCTTGTCTGCACTTGTTGCCCCGTCTTGTGTCTTATGTTGTCTTGTGTCTTGTCTTGTGTGTAGCACCAGGGTCCTGGAGGAACGTTATTTCGTTTCACTGTGTACTGTGTATATGGCTGAAATGACAATAAAATCCTACTTGACTTGACTTGACTCTCCAAAAGGACCAATTAAAGGCACTTGCATGAGCTTTAGAACAGTGCCCTCTGCTGGTTATCTAGGACCAGATAAGTTCTGGTAGGACCAGCAAGTTCAGCCTTGGTGTTACTGATCATCCCTACTCCTGGAGATGGCTTCAGATCTTCTTCCATACATCTCTCAGATTATCAATGGATCTCTTGAGATCTGCCATGTTCCATCTGCCTTCAAGTCAGCCATTGTCACTCCAGTCCTGAAGAAACCATCTCTGGATTGCACAGAACTGAACAATTACAGACCAGTATCCCTTCTCCCCTTTCTCTCCAAAGTCTTAGAGCGAGCAGTTTATAACCAACTCAACATCTTCTTGGCTCAAAACGGTCTCCAGGATCCCTACCAGTCTGGATTTAAAACATCGCACTCAACTGAAACGGCTCTTCTGGCTGTCACTCACGAACTCCATGCTGCAAGATCTAACAACCTGTCCTCCGTCTTGAGTCTCCTTGATCTCTCGGCGGCCTTTGACACAGTTGACCACCGGATTCTTCTGACCACTCTCTCCAACCTGGGGATTGCTGGCACTTCCTGGCAGTGGTTCTCCTCATACCTACAGGATCGACAGTACCACGTTTCATGGCAGGGCCATCGGTCCACTCCACGAAATTTGACACCTGGCGTTCCCCAAGGATCTGTCCTCGGTCCCCTTCTATGTTCACTGTATACCGGCTCTCTGGGGAAGATCATACTCTCTCATGGCTTCTCCTACCATTCTTATGCAGATGACACTCAACTTATCCTCTCTTTTCCCTCCTACGATCAACAGGTCTCTACCCGAATTTCTAACTGCCTGGCTGACATCTCTGCATGGATGACAGCTCACCACCTCAAGCTCAATCCTGACCAGACTGAGCTTCTCTCCCTTGAAGACCATCAAACTCCACCTCATGACCTTCACATCTCCTTTGGGGGATCACTTCTCGTCCCATCTCGATCGGCTAGGAACCTCGGTGTCACTCTCGACAACAAGCTCTCCTTCTCCTCCCACGTCCTTAATCTCTCTAGGTCCTGCCGACACCTTCTTTTCAACATTAGAAAAATCCGTCCTTTCCTCACCACCCAACTGCTGGTCCAGTCCCTGGTCATCTCCAAACTGGACTACTGCAACTCTCTTCTAGCAGGTCTTCCACTGAAGGCAACAAGACCTCTACAACTGATTCAAAACGCTGCTGCTAGACTCGTCTTCAACCATCCCAAGTTCTCTTCATCCACTCCTCTGCTGCGGGACCTGCACTGGCTCCCAGTGGCTGCTCGTACCAGGTTCAGAACTCTAACTCGCGCTTACAAGGCTACTAACAGCCTTGCACCATCTTACCTGTCGGCTCTAATTAAACATTGTGTCTCTTCTCGTCCCCTCAGACCATCAAGCACTGCTCGTCTTGAACCTCCATCGTTGAAAAACAGAGGAAGACACGCATCAAGACTCTTCTCAGTTCTGGCCCCTCAGTGGTGAACGAACTCCCCCTGATGGTCAGAACTGCTGAGTCCCTCGCTGTCTTCAAACGTAGATTAAAGACCCTCCTGTTCACAGAGTTTCTGAGGGGCTAATCCCTCCCAAACCATCCACCCTCCTACCCTTACTCCTTCTTTCCAAAAATCTCTACTCTTTCCTACTTTCCCACCCCTGCTCCTCCTCTCAAAAAAAAAAAAAAAAATGTATGGTGTATACTTGTTACAAGGGCTCTTAGTCTGTTACTTAGGTGGTACTAGCTAATCAGCAGTTACTGATCTGAGCTGGTTACCAAGATGATGATCTATCGTGGAAATAAAGCACTGTTGTAAGTCGCTCTGGAGAAGAGCGTCTGCTAAATGCCGTAAATGTAAATGTGATGATTTCCTGAGTGATCACTGGACTTTTGACCCTGTCTTTTAACTGGGTGTCTGAAAGTGAGTGTGATTTACACACAGATCATTCAACAGGGGCTCACGTGTTTCACGTGGCCTTCCACTCAGAGGAACCCACCTGTCCTCCGAATGATGTTTCATCACAAACACCCAGTTTTATTTTTCCTTTGATAAATGGATGGCAGCAAAAATGAAAAAGTTAATCTGCTGATTTGGATTGAAAAACTAGAAGAAACGGTCAGGAATACTTATACATACACATACGCTGCTCCGGTACTCTGGGCCAACAACCGGCCGCTTTGCTCCACAACACTGCGGCCCTCTGAATGTACTGTCTGTTGTCTGTGTGTTGTCTTGTCTTGTGTCCTATGTTGTCTCTGATGTTGTCTTGTGTGCAGCACCAGGGTCCTGGAGGAACGTTATTTCGTTTCACTGTGTTCTGTGTATGTGGCTGAAATGACAATAAAATCCTACTTGACACAACCCGTCCCCCTGTCCTCCTGTCCCCCTGTCCTCCTGTCCCGCACTACAGTTACAGCCCATTAGTGAGTCCCTAACCCAGTACCGAATGGACAGTCAGGATGAAAACGTGTGCTGTTTAACCCTTTTAAAAACCATGATCCCCATTTAGGGATCAGACTAAAGTTGCGAATTTTGAGAAGGATGGTTATGCTGAAATAAAAAAAAAAAAAAACTATTCAGAATAAAATGTATCAGTTAATGAGTTAAACTGTTAAACTCAAATCATGTATTGAAAATATCCAAATTAGTGACCAGCCAATCAGAAAGCTCCCAAAAATCTGATTGTTTTTGACATATAAAAGAGGTTAGTGCATACATGGCATGCTGGAGAGGTGGAGATCTGCTCTAGAGAGGTGGAGATCTGCTCTGGAGAGGTGGAGATCTGCTCTGGAGAGGTGGAGATCTGCTCTGGAGAGGTGGAGATCTGCTCTAGAGAGGTAGAGATCTGCTCTGGAGAGGTGGAGATCTGCTCTGGAGTGGTAGAGATCTGCTCTGGATAGGTAGAGATCTGCTCTAGAGAGGTGGAGATCTGCTCTGGAGAGGTGGAGATCTGCTCTGGAGTGGTAGAGATCTGCTCTGGAGAGGTGGAGATCTGCTCTAGAGAGGTAGAGATCTGCTCTGGAGAGGTGGAGATCTGCTCTGGAGTGGTAGAGATCTGCTCTGGATAGGTAGAGATCTGCTCTGGAGAGGTGGAGATCTGCTCTGGAGAGGTGGAGATCTGCTCTGGAGAGAAGAATGAAAGTCAGTAGTATTTGGCCATTGCTGATTGGGAACAACCAATAGACTTTCTTCTTCTCCTTTCGGCTGCTCTCGTTTAGCAGTCGCCACAGCGGATAATTTGTTTCCGTTTCTTCTGGTCCTCTGCATCTTCCTCATTCTAACTGAACAAGACATTAGACTTAGGTGGTGTGATTTGGGAAGTGGGGCATCCATGAATCAGATTAGGTTCTTCTGCACATCCAGCAGATGAGTTGGATTGAGGTCTGGGGAATTTGGTGGCCACATCAACCTGAAAAATGTTCTGCAGGGTTGAAAATTACAGGAAGTAAAGAAGACGAATGTGTGTGTGTGAACAGTATAATTGGGTAAATGGTTACATGTCATACTATGATGAATAAAAAATATCAAACTGAGCTGGTTTAAAGATCAGAGATTACTGTGTGTGTGTGTGTGTGTGTGTGTGTGTGTGTGTGTGTGTGTGTGTGTGTGTGTGTGTGTGTGTAATGAAAGAAAAAGGGCACTTTTTCACATTACATTGACCCCCACACCCCACTGTTTACAATGTCACATAAACTAAGTTAATCAGTTGTATAAAAATGATGACCAATCAGAGCAGAGTGTGATCCTTATTACTGTGATGGTGGTGATCACCTTTACCAGACAAGCAGTTTCAACAGTTTATTGCAGGTTATGTAACTGGAGCGTGAGGACGTCTGCCGGAGTCACGAAAAGTTTCAAGTTTGGCTGAAAAACAGAAACAGTTTCATGAAAACACATCAGTGTGTACACACACGCAAAAACAAACACATACACATGCGCTTCCTTTGATTTATCTTCTTATTTCCGTGGTCTGTTCCAGTCCGTTTGATTTAGAAGCGCCTTTTACAGCTGTTTTCATCACAAAGCAGCTTCACAGAAACCGAGACCCAGTGAGACAAAGGTGAGCTGGAGGAGGAAACCCTGCAAGAACCAAGACCGGTCCTCCTCTGCTCCACAGCAGGAAAGGGTGCATTTGATCACTGAGACTTCAGGTTCTGCTAAAGAGAGAGTTCCTTATAAAACAGCCTCAGTACAGTCTGGAGTTCAGCTTGAATTAGTCTTCATCTGTCTGTCTGTCTGTCTGTC
The DNA here is from genome assembly GCA_017165825.1 of Hepsetus odoe. Taxonomy (NCBI): domain Eukaryota; kingdom Metazoa; phylum Chordata; class Actinopteri; order Characiformes; family Hepsetidae; genus Hepsetus; species Hepsetus odoe. The sequence continues at coordinate 16,487,207 of CM029389.1, forward strand.
TGTCTGTCTGTCTGTGTATCTACACATATACATACATCTATATGTGTGTGTGTGTGTGTTTAATGGTGTTCAGTGTTCTATAAAGGTATAAACTGATTAGACAACCCCCCCACAGACAAACACACACCCCTCACTCACACACACACACACACCCCACACAAACACCCCTCACTCACACACACACACACACACACACACACACACACACACACACACACACACACACACACACACACACACAACCCCCCCACGCGTGAATAAGCGGAACGCTGGGTAATGATGGAGTTTGTTTAACAACACCAAATAAGCAGTGTGTTCCGGTGTGGAGCCGTGAGTGACGTAAGGGAGGCGGTAAACGGCCGGGTATAAACACGCCCCTCTGCTAACGGCGGACTGTCTCAGCGCGCGGGGCACAGCGGAGCCACCCAGGTACTGCTCCCGCTCAGCAACACTCCGGTCGGAGACTTCACTCTCTCTTCACTCTCTCTTCACTCTCTCTTCACTCTCTCTTCACTCTCTCTTCACTCTCTCTTCACTCTCTCTTCACTCTCTCTCAGCTTTAGAGTAATACTAAAGCCGTGATTTAAACTTCACACGAACCTAACTCCGCTCTGTGAGGAAATAAAATTACCTGAATTATTATTATAACCGATTAAAAAACGTTTACTCGGTAAATGAAGTTCATCTGATGAATTACTGTGTTTCTTTAAAGCTTTTCTGTTTGATTTGTGGTCACCTCAGACCGCGGGAACATCCGGGCCCTTCAGGAAAATCTCCTCAAACCAGCACAAATCCTCTCAAAACCCCCAAAAAACAAGAAAACATGGGCAAAAAATACGACTTTACAGCGGAGGAGAGGAAAAACCAACAGAATGGAGACGTAAGGTCGGTTAATTTAATACAGTTTCGCCTTTTTTACCAAAATTGTACATTAGCTGAGATGCTAACTGCCCTGCTAGCCTTGTTAGTGACGTGTTTCGAGCCTGTTCTCCACTTCACCCGCCGGGCCTGCTGTCGGCTCTGCTGGACCGGCTCTGCTGTCGGCTCTGCTGGACCGGCTCTGCTGGACCGGCTCTGCTGTACCGGCTCTGCTGTCGGCTCTGCTGTCGGCTCTGCTGTGCCGGCTCTGCTGTCGGCTCTGCTGGACCGGCTCTGCTGTCGGCTCTGCTGGACCGGCTCTGCTGTCGGCTCTGCTGTCGGCTCTGCTGGACCGGCTCTGCTGGACCGGCTCTGCTGTCGGCTCTGCTGGACCGGCTCTGCTGTCGGCTCTGCTGTCGGCTCTGCTGGACCGGCTCTGCTGGACCGGCTCTGCTGTCGGCTCTGCTGGACCGGCTCTGCTGTCGGCTCTGCTGTCGGCTCTGCTGTCGGCTCTGCTGTTGGCTCTGCTGGACCGGCTCTGGGCTGTTTAGGATGAACTGTTTCAAATAACTGGACTTTGTCTTCCAGCATTGGGAAAAAAGAGAAGAGCACAGAGAAGATGGAGATGGTGGGGCTTTTAGAAATAGTAAGTGAAGTTAATTTTGTTAATTTTCCTCCTGATCTTCTCTCATAGAGGCTGATTTGAAGTTTTTTTCATATAATTATATATAATAATAATTCCTTCTAAAAATCGCACGTGTTTCTGGTCAGTGTTGAAAAAGCATCATCTTCATGTCAGTCTTCAGTTTAAATCAGTGAAATCAGACTTGAACCTGATAGTTTAGTGTCAGCCCTGTAACTTCTCCTTCTTTCAGCTGCTCCCGTTTAGGTGTCTCTACAGCAGATCATCCGTCTCCATGTCTTCCTGTCCTCTGCATCTTCCTCTTTCACACTGTCCCCCTGCATGTCCTCTCTCCCCACATCCATAATCCTCCTCTTTGTCCTTCATCTTCTCTTCTTTCCTGGCAGCTCCATCTTCAACATCTTCCTCCTGATATACTCCTCGTCTCTCCTCTGGACACGTCCAAACTATGACAGTCTTGCTTCTGACTTTGTTTTTCATCACCATTTCCAACCCGTATAACATAGCTGGCCTTAGTACCATCCTGTAAACCTTTCCTTTTATAACATTCAAAATAAGATTTAAGATCTTAACTCTTTCACGGTGGTTCTACACGCGTACAAATTATGATTGGCACATTTTTGGTTCTTGTGAAGTCTCTACATCAAAGGGTAGTTTAGTTCATGTTCAGGGTCATAAATGGCCATATGTTTCTCTTTCTCACACACACACACACACACACACACACACACAACATATATATGTCCCTTCTTGCACAAAAGTGAAACATTTTCAGAAGAACATAATCAGGACCCGTCTGGAGAGAGAGGCGTTAGGGAGGGCAGATCATTGTTATGATTAAAACCTGAGAAACACTATCTATCTTTTTCCTCTTTCTCTCTCTCACACACACACACTATTGACTGAAAAAAAATATTGCACATGAAGGCGTAACCCAGACCTGTCCGAGGATAAAACTGACATTGATTTTGTGCAGAACAGTCTCCTGACACTACAATGGCTGAAAAGGTTCATACTGCGTGAAATCCATGATGAAATTGAGCAGGAAGGAATTAAAAACATTACATTTAAAAGTTAAATGTGTATATATAATATAGGATCAATGGCTCCTGTGTCCATATCAACAATTAAATCCCATAAAATCTGCTTTATAATGAAACCGATTTTTTTAAATGCTCTGGACTCTGAACCATATTTATAAACCCTCTCAGGTGAATTCATTTTCTAGGAACAAATCAGGCCAACTCACACTTATACATTGCTCAACTCACTCTGTACTTTGTATTTTATTCACATTTTGTAGCAAAAGTTTCTTTCTGTAGAGCTCTTTTTTGTTCCTCATTCGTTTTTTGCTGTGGATAAAAGTGTCTGCTAAATGATTCAATGGTAAACTACCTTTATATACGTACTAATGTGCTTCTAAAATCAGCATAAATGTCATTTTGTTAACGCTTTCTTAACGCTAAATGTTGGTTTATATGTTCTGAATTGTGTCTTATGTTAGTTCTGTTACGCGGATGGCATCGACATTCTTCTCATGTTAATTGGGACCATCATGTCTATGGTCAACGGGGCGGTTCTTCCTGCCATGGTGGTTGTATTTGGAGACATGACGGACAGCTTTGTGAACAATGAAATATTCGAGAACATGAATGGAAGTCTTCCTCCCAGTAAGTTAAAACCCAAATGTCTGTTCCCCACCGAGCAATCGCAGTGTGACGCCATTGCTTTGAATGAGTTTGTTTTGGGAGGAGTCATTTACACAGGACAGTAACAAAGAAACGTTTATAAAACCCAACCAGAATTCTTTACATCTAAACTGCTCACAAAATTCTTGATAAATGCCTTCTCTTCATTAGATTTAACCTGGCCAGTTTCAAATCAAACACTGGGTGACCAGATGACCAGGTAAACAGGCTTCTTTTTCTTTTGTTAAATTAGCTGTTTGTTTCATTATTTCTCCTCAATATCTGTTTCTCCATCCATACTTGTATTTTTTAGGCCCCTGAAGATAACTCATTTTCCTCTATTAATCTTCTAGGACTAGAAAATACAAGTTTTTCTATTGTCATTTTTCTCAATAGTCTCAAATGAAGAGTTTGGAGTAAATTTTGTTGTCGTCCTTTGTAATATCCCCCTTTTGTTCTCTTCATTCAGGCACGCCATTTACTACAGCATCATGGGATTTTTAGTCTTATTTGCAGCTTACATGCAGGTGGCCTTCTGGACACTGGCTGCAGGGCGGCAAGTGAAAAGGCTCCGGAAGATGTTCTTCCATGCCATCCTCAAGCAGGACATCGGCTGGTTTGATATGAACGAGACAGGACAACTCAACACACGTCTCGCAGAGTAAGAGGTTTAACAGGATCCAGATCAAATCTTCAGTGTTGAGGGGAAAACTGAACAATTTGACAATATACATACATATATATACACACACACCCTAAAATCCAGGACTATTGGCCCCCTTTTTCATTAAACCCTGGGTTTATTACAGGTTTAAAGCTTACTGTCTCATTTGAGTTAATACCTCTTTAGTTTTTACTCATGTTGATGGATGACAAAGAGACTATACACTTGTGTAATCTTTTACTTTACTGTCCCTGCACATTTAAAAAATGTGTTTCCCCAGAGATGCACAGTTCTTTGGTGGCAATAAGTTTAGGAAAGAATACACTGTTACTAAAATAATGCAAAATTCTTATAGAAATGATTTCTGATGAATGGAAGTTCTCCAGTTGGTTTTTGAGCAATATTTGAATAAATATATTCAGTTGTTTTCAGAGCAGAGAGTGACCGCAGAAGGCTGTGGATAGTTTGTCATTGTTTAATTAAAGAATTGTGTATAGTTAATTGTCATGATTAGTACAGTATAATATTCACAATAGCTCTACCTAAAATACACTGCAAGGACATGAATTGTGCCCACTCACCTCCCTTTCCCTGTTTTGGTCAGTGATATCTATAAAATAAACGAAGGCATCGGAGACAAAATGGGCATGCTCATACAGTCTTTGACTACGTTCCTCACTGGCTTCATAATTGGCTTCATCAAAGGCTGGAAACTCACTCTGGTCATCCTCTCCATAAGCCCCTTGCTTGGCATCTCAGCTGCAGTCATTGCCAAGGTGAGAAATGAATGAAACTACAGCGGGAGAAATAACAGACTGTTCAACACCGAGCTTTTGTTTTGATAAAATTGTGCGCTGCACAGTGGGGGTGGATGGACAGGGGTATAGAGGAAGAGATCAGACCAAGCTGGATCCTGGAATGTAAACCACAAGTTCTTCCATAAACCTCTCAAAGTTCTCCCATTATTAAAACACATCCCTGTCGGCATCGGCTGTAAACGTTTGCTTTGTCATCAGGTGATGACAACATTTACATCCAGGGAGCAAACTGCATACGCAAAGGCTGGAGCTGTGGCTGAGGAGGTTTTGTCATCCATCCGGACTGTCTTTGCCTTTGGAGGACAGAAGAAGGAGATACAAAGGTGTGCATGTAAAAGATCAGAGATATAAGTAAGATATTAATGGCAGCGAAGTAGGCCTTCTGTTATTATTTGAATGAGGTCTGTTCTCGTTCTGCAGTTTATTGGGAAGTTATTGCCTTTAGCTACCTGACCATCTCTGCTCTCTTCCTGCCAGGTATCATAAAAACCTGGAGGATGCTAAGAACGTGGGAATAAAGAAAGCTATTACCGTGAACATTGCTGTGGGAGCCACGTACTTTATGATCTACGTATCTTATGCTCTGGCCTTCTGGTATGGCAGCACGTTGATTCTGGCTAAAGAATACACCATTGGATCATTGCTGACGGTAAGCACAAGACTATTCCCTCGTCTGAAGATAAAGAGTGTTGGGAAACGAGGCATAGCATTGAATTAAAGACACTTTTATTGGTCATTACAGATTCATAAAAGTGTTCAAGAAAAAGCAATGTGAACTTCCAGGCAAAAAACAATGAGAAATACATTAGAAAGGCTCCAGTTATCATGTAACGGACACCCTGTTTCTCAGATGCTAGATTGACTACAGACTATATTGTTGGATTTTGTGAGAATGATCACTCTCCGTTATTTCAAACTGTTGCGTCACTTTAAAAAAAGCCCCAACAATTTCTTTTCCGCTTTTTAGGTTTTCTTTGCTGTTGTAATTGGGGCCTTTGGCCTTGGCCAGACTTCTCCCAACATCCAAGCGTTCTCCAGCGCACGAGGAGCAGCCCACAAGGTTTTCAGCATTATCGATCATGTGAGTGAACTTCTGCTTTTTGTTGTCACAGAGACCTTTTTGTCACACTCAAATGACCTGACGTCTTCTCACTTCAGCATATTTGACCCCTGAGTCAGACCCCTTGACTTCTCCTGGAGGTGAAGTATTGCACAGGCTCAACCACAATTACTGAAATCTAGAAGGCCCATCTTGGATGTACTTTATGCTAAAGTGCTGTCTAAGAGCAATTTTAGTCAATAATTCACAGCCAGTCCTTGAATCTTATCAGGATTCTCCACACCGCTGGGCTACTTCCGGACGATTTGGAGAATCCCAGTCGACAGAGTTTTCTATGAATCAGATTCTTATATTTTCAGATGTCATCCCACTTTTACAGTGCTGCATTGTTGAAATCAGGGTGTCAAGAGTCTTACATTTATTTGGATGAATGAATGACCGTTTCTTCACATCTAGTCTTACTGCAACTACAATTACAGGAAAAACTGACTTCTAGAAAAGCTGCTCTCAAAAACTAATACTTTAGTTATTTGAACAAATAAGGAAATCACTTAACACACCGAAAATTTAAAATGAATTGATTCAAATAAGATAACGATTAAATACCCATATATTCCTTGACTGCTGTAGCATACTACATACTTTATGCTCATTATTTATGTTTATTTAGATACTAAATTGTTTTTGTTCTCTATTATTTGTTTAAATTCACTACAGTTGAATTATAGTTCAGAGACTTTGCTCTTGTCTTCAAAGCTGTTACAGAGATGCATACATAAAATAATAACAATAGTATTCAACTGATATTAATAATATTTTTATAAAGGCAGCAAAAATAGACTAACAATCACCACAAATTATTGGCGCTCTGGTTTTCTTGTTTCTTTTTATTTTAGTTGTTATTGTTGATCAATTAAAATTAACATTCGTATAAACTGAATGTCCCTAAACACAATGATACCAATTTGATATTGCTGGATGTCATTATAAGTAATTGTACAAGAAGGAAAGACTTAAACTGGATGACTTGGAAAAGAAAAAAAAATTATTTATAGTGTGTGTGTGTGTATATAATATATATATATATATATATATATATATATATATAAGGCATAATTACCTTTCCAGATGTATGGTTCTAAAAGACTAAATTATACATGAATGCATGATATGTGCACATTCAGCCACTGCTTGCTTACGTGTACATGTATAGTGTTAATTTATGGTGTTGCTCTTCTCTAGAGCGAAGTACATGAACTTTGGCAAGGGATGCTTGAAGCTAAGGCCTTCCTCAAGGGCTCCAGTGATGCTTGGGCTCTAGGTTCTCTTGGTCCTCAGCTGAATATCCACCATCCCTTCACTGCTTTGTTGCACAGAGACTTCCTCCCTGTAACTTCCTCCCAGTCTCCCACTTTTCCCAAAGGAAGAACTTAAAAAGACGAGTTTAGGGTGTGGAGTTAGAGTGTACAAAACACACACTCTTCATGAACCTGTCTGTATTTAGACCTGTTTCCCCAGTTATAACAAACATTCGACATCGGAGAAACAGTCAGCAACTTGAAGGAATAAATGAAAGCCAGTTGCACCTCCGTTCCAATCCAAATAAATGGAAGCACTGCTGCAGAGCTTCCTTTCATTGTTTCTGCCACATCAGGAGTGCAGCCAAAACATCAGATCAAAACGACCGTCCTGCTGAGTTCCCGACAACCAGTTCAAACGGCTTCCATTAAATGTGTTTTTATGCGTGAACCATGAAACATTTCATTAAATTTGCATTGTTGAGTGATATAATAGTTTTGTTGTAATTTCTGATTTTCTAAATGTCGTAAACACCTCTGCATTGTTCACAGCAACCGAGCATTGACAGTTTCTCAGATGAAGGCTTCAAACCTGACATAGTCAAAGGAGACATTGAGTTCAAGAACGTTCACTTCAGCTACCCTTCGCGGCAGAACGTGAAAGTATGTCAGTTCTCCTTAAGCTTTGAATCTGAGCTCAGCATTTAAAGCAAAACCAGCTATTTTGGGTTTAACTCTTTGTTCGCCTGTGTGCAGGTCCTTAATGGTATGAATCTTAAGATCAGCAGTGGACAGACTCTTGCTCTTGTGGGAAGCAGTGGATGTGGCAAAAGTACAACAGTTCAGCTACTCCAGCGCTTTTACGACCCCCAGGAGGGAACCGTAAGTTCAGAAACAAAGTGTGGAAGAAATGATGATGTATACATACGGTAGGGGAGCACAATATATCTCAAAGCTTAAATTATTATGGCACACAGTTTGTGTAAATATGAAGGGTGGTGGTGGTCTAGTGGTGGTACTTGCCTACGGACCTCTGGATCAAGAGGTCCCCGGTTTGAATCCCACCTCTGGCACTACCACCACTGGGTCCCTGAGCAAGACCCTTAACCCTGAGTGTCTCCAGGGGGACTGTCCCTGTAATTAGGACCTGTAAGTCGCTCTGGATAAGAGCGTCTGCTAAATGCCGTAAATGTAAATATTGTTTTTAGAAAGCCTGTTGAGTTTAAATTGAGAAGAAGGAACTGAAGTGCCACAAATGTATATAATGTATGTATTTTTTCCAACATCTACACTAAATTCAGTGAAACAGGATTAATTATACTCTCTTTTTAAAGAAACATGAAGCTGGTCAGTGTTCTACTGATCACGATACACTCAAAGAATATCGTTTTGGAACAGCAAGGGCAATTCATTTGTTGTTATGCATTTGTTACATTTGGGTTTGAGATCAAAAGAAGCATTTGGGAAGAGATCAGGTTTTCAGCTTTTATTTCCTGGATTATTTCCATCTAGTTATGTTAAAGGACACAGAGCAGGTGTTGTTGGACAGATGTTAGAATGAGTATTTACACTATAAAGAGCTTGATATCTACCCTGAATGTTTGCCTGTGAAGACTGCATTTGGTGTTTAAAAGGGGAAACCCGCATGAAGACTAGAGCTGTCTATGGAGGAAAAATAGAGAAAAAAGGAAACATCCATTTCACAAGCATTCAATGGAGTCAGTACAACTCTTTGAAATGCCATGAAAAAGAAGGAAACCACTGGTGTACTGAGGAACAGACATCGAATCGGTTGGTCAAGGAAAATGACATCGATTGTGAAAGCCTCAAAAATGACCATAATTGTCATCAAGAAATCATCCACAGACAACCAGAGTAGAAATATAGAGGACATAACCCCAAATACAAACACTCAACAAAGACTTGACACTCAATAAAGACTTGAAAGCCAAAAAAAAAAGGTACAGAAGTGAGCCACAATGTTTCATGAAGTTTTATGGACAAAGATTATTCTCTTGAGAAGTGACTGAAGGGTCAGAGTGTGGAGAAAGAAAGGAAATGTTTAGAATAAAAATCATACTCATCAGTGTAGACCGGTGGTCCTCAACCTTTTTTAGGTTGGACCGGTTACATATTAAACAATACTTTCACGGACCGGCACAAAAACGGCTAAAAACAAAGTATAAAGATAAGTTGATTTTACTCATGTTTGCGAGCTTGTGGGCTTAATTTTTGATGTACTGTATCACGTGACCGAGACGAGCTTTTTTCCTAAATGAAAAAGTCTTTTAGACTTTGATAATCAATCAAATATTTTTTAATCCATATTTCTGTGCGGCCCGCTACCAAATGACCCACGGACCAGTACCGGACCGCGGCTCTATGGTTGGGTACCACTGGTGTAGACGTTTGGCCATCTTGACTAATGATTATCTCACAATGGTGGCATCACAAAGAAACGATTGACAGAGAAATTCCTCCAAACTATTCAGGAGGAACTTTATCGTGAAGCACGGCTAAATACACGGCCGAGCTGATAAAGGGCTGAAAAAAAGGAGTGAAAAAGTGGAAAAAGTTTGGCTAAGTCAATCACTGGATCTTAACCCAAATGAGCAAGCATCTGAAGATCAAGACGCAGTGGTCAGCCAAGAATGTGTGACTGAATATTACGCATTATTAACTCTAAAACAGAGTCACAAAAACTTTGAAAGAACTTCAGGAAGCATGAACCTATTCCTCAGCAGTAAATACAGAAAATACAAGAAATTCTGGAAGCAAAATGAGGGCTGGCACAGTATATAATATCGCTTTTCCTTTCTTTCAGGTGAGTGTAGACGGTCATGATATTCGCAGTCTGAACGTACGGTGTCTGAGGGAGCTGATCGGTGTAGTGAGTCAGGAGCCCGTTCTTTTCGCGACCAGCATTGCAGAGAACATCCGCTATGGGCGTGAGGATGTAACGCAGGAGGAGATTGAGAGGGCCACAAGGGAGGCCAATGCCTATGACTTCATCATGAAACTCCCCGATGTAAGATATTGCTCAACATAAACAAACAAAAAAGGAAATCACTGAATTAGATGGAGTCGTGTTTGACCAAAGATTCTGAGCTGTTATGCATGTTTTGCTGTACTCCATCAATTTTCAGAAATTTGAGACTCTTGTGGGAGATAGGGGCACTCAGATGAGCGGTGGGCAGAAACAGCGAATTGCCATTGCACGAGCGCTCGTTCGCAATCCTAAGATCCTCCTGCTGGATGAGGCCACATCTGCTCTGGACACAGAGAGTGAAGCGATCGTCCAAGCAGCCCTGGACAAGGTAAAACCAAAGGAATAATCATTCAGAAGTGCTGAAAGCTGCGTTTACTGAATTGAGTTCCTGAGGAATACCTTTTATTTTTCTGAAGTATACTTTCTGAGCAAAAAAATATTTTATTATACAATCCTGTATACTGAAATCTGATGACACAATACTGATGTGATTGACTTTTTGCGCCATTTCGGTGTAGGTGAGACTCGGCAGGACAACCATTATTGTGGCCCACCGTTTGTCCACCATTCGCAATGCTGATGTTATTGCTGGATTTGAGAAGGGCAGAATCATGGAGCTGGGCACTCATGATCATCTGATGGGAATGAAGGGAGTCTATCATTCTCTTGTTACAATGCAGGTGAGGCAACACAGAATAGGAGGGGAAAAAACAAAAAAATGCAATTCTAGTTTCAGAGTCTCCCAGTTAACTTACTGACAACAGTGATTCAAGTTTACTCACGATCGTAGGAGAGAGGCACCAAAAAATACGTCCAGTGATGATGAAAAACAGTGATTTAGAGCAATAACTTTCCTTCCCGAATCAGTGCCGAGGCTTTAAAACAAGTCACCCGTGAGAGCCATGGTCTGTGAAACTCTTTCTATGAAGGACGATAGAGAAATCTGATTGTTCATTCCAAGCATTAAAAGAGAATGCCAAGCCAAAAAACATATTCATTATTGATCTGAGACCAGTTAAAGCCATGGCTTGCAGTAGAAAGTGCTAATTGTAGCCAGCAGTTAAACGGAAAAGCAATCAGAGGCCAGCTTGTAAAAATAAAAATAAAATTGATCAAGTCTGTTGCCTTGAACAACCTTTCTCTAGTATGATTTCATGTATTAAACAGCTTTCCTTGAATTCCCAAGAATTTCAGTTGTGTGAATCACAGATTTAAATGTACAGTAGATCTTACAGTATGTAGTGAGCGTAAAAGTCAATGACCTTAAATACCACTCTTGCCCCTCAGACCTTTAATAGCACAGAGGCAGTGAAGGACAGTGCTGAAGAGGAAGGGCTGAGCGAGAAGAGTCCTTCGGTCAACTCTGTGACGGAGCAAGCTCTCTTCAGACAAAAGTCACTGAGTTTCAATGGCTCTGAGAAAGAGCAGGAAGATAAAGAGAAAGACTCTGTACAGGTACAGCACATGCATTTCAGATCATCCTGTTATACTTGGTGCAGTTTATAACAGATCATGTAAGAGTCTCTTGGGCTTTTCTTGTCTCTGCAGGAGGAAAAGGTCCCTGAGGTGTCATTCTTCAAAGTGCTGAGTCTGAATAAGACTGAATGGCCTTACCTGGTTTTGGGTGTCCTCTGTGCCACCATCAATGGTGGCATGCAGCCTGCCTTTGCTGTCATTTTCTCCAAAATCATTGCTGTAGGTCAAATGTACCGCAGATTGCATTTTTACAATTGTAATGAAATTTTAAATCCAGTTAACAATTTTAATGAGATTTCCCTTCGGTTTCTTTTTTTCTCAAGGTGTTTGCTGATATAAATCAGAACATAAGAGAGAAGGCCGATTTCTTCTCCTTGATGTTCGCCGTCATCGGAGCTGTTTCCTTTGTTTCACTCTTCTTACAGGTGCACTTCTGCAATTCGCCGTAAACTCACACAGCTCACTTTAGCCCTGGGTTGAAGTTCATGTTCTACAATTCTTTCAAAGATTACTCTGAGGTTTTATTACTTTATTTCATGTATATGAAGCCTGTGGAACTTACACAATAGCTGATTAGCTAGGCATTTTTGGATATTAACTTTGTTTATTGAAAAAATAAAGAGAGATTATGGTTTTACAAAAAGGGATTTCATTTTGAAGTACTTGCAACCATTGTAAATAAAACCATGTGGCTGTTTAGAAAGATTTCCGAGCAATCCACTGTCTAGTGAGTGACACTGGAAGCTCTAATATTGTCAGGAAATGATGGGCAGGTATTCTCAGTGATATCTCTTGGAATTTAGTGAGACCAGCTATGTTGTACGGGTTGGAGACGGTGGCACTGATGAAAAGACAGGAGGCGGAGCTGGAGGTGTCAGAGTTAAAGACGCTGAGATGTCCGTTGGGTGTGACGAGGATGGACAGGATTAGAAATGAGTATATTAGAGGGACAGATCAGGATGGACGTCTTGGAGACAAAGTTAGAGAAGCAAGGTTGCGTTGGTTTGGACGTGTCCAGAGGAGAGACGAGGAGAATATCGGGAGGAGGATGTTGAAGATGGAGCTGCCAGGAAAGAGGAGAAGAGGAAGACCAAAGAGCAGCTTTATGGACGTGGAGAGAGAGGACATGCAGGTGGTTGGTTTGAAGGAGGAAGATGCAGAGGACAGGAAGAAATGGAGACGGATGATCCACTGTGGCGACCCCTAAACGGGAGCACCCGGAAGAAGAAGTGTGAACAGTTGTTCGCTGTAGCACGTCTGACATGGCTTCCTTTACTCCTGATCTGTCTTTGGTAGCTAAACATGGTCAGGATATGGGGATTATTTCTGTTTTAAGTGGGGAAATACAAACAGGGATACTATATCTTCATTATGTAATCTACATTTTCCTGTTGTAGAAATTGAATGAACCCAGGGAAACCTCGGAGAGTACTAAACTCACATTTTTTCATAAATAGGTTTATTTACGTGTGTATGGATGCGCATAGTTTGAGAAGTGAATACGTTTGAAGCTTTCCAGACTTTTTTTTTGCATTACATGGACTATTCAGATCGGTTTGTTTCGATTGCAGATTTTTCTGGTATTAGCCTTCATGTCAGATTAGAGCAGAAGAAGGAAACCACCAGGCAAATAAACTATGATGGTGCATAGATTAAGTTTATCGGTCTCTCACAGATTGAGTTATTTTCTAATTCGGGCCAGTGCAAGCAAAGATTAAAACTGCAGTCTGGTGAACAAACAAAGGAAAAGTGAAACATCGCATTACAAAATTATTAATGTGATTGTCAGTATTTGCTCTTTTACTATGTGGACATTGTAGTGTGCACAATAGTAGATAATAGATTAGCTTTTTTTAGTTTAAGTTTAGTGCCTTTTGTAAAAATCTCTCTCTCTCTCTCTCTCCTCTCTCCTCTCTCTCCTCTCTCTCCTCTCTCTCAGGGTTTCTGTTTTGGTAAAGCTGGTGAGATTCTGACCATGAGGCTGAGACACAGAGCCTTTAAGGCCATGATGAGACAAGTGAGAGCACATTGCTTCACCGCCGTACACAAAAACCTGATCTAATATTTGATGTCACTTTAAATTATCACATTATGATCATTATTACACAATGTCTGATGTCATGACCGTTTGTAACCTTGATCTTGTCATGTCATATTTAATGACCTTATTAAGTCAATTGTATGTAACAAATATTATCCATCTGTCTTGTGGATGCTCAGGATAAGAAGATTTGCATTTATCATGTAAAAACCTTTTTTATCAACAAGTAAATGTGTTTGTAGGGATTTATTGTGGATGCTGGATGGGCCAAGGACTCACATCAGATTGGATTTGGGAGCATTTTATAACTGTGCATCTGTTTTAGGACCTCGGCTGGTATGATGACTCTAAGAATAGCGTGGGAGCTTTGACCACCAGGCTAGCCACAGATACTGCTCAAGTGCAGGGCGTGAGTTTTTCTACACCTGCTTAAAGTTTGAATTCAAATGTTGTCAAAATCTTGCATAAATGATTATATATAAAATGTATGCCATATAAACCATAATGACCATGAGATGCAAATACCGGACTCATCTAAAAATATGAAAAATGGTTTTGCAGTACATAGTAAAATGAGTTATTTTGGTGTCTAAAAAGTCTAATTGAAGGCCTCTGCCTTCTAAACATGAGCGGAAGTTTCCCCTGCATTATCTAAATAAAGGTATACAGTGTTAATAGGCTGTAAGACATTGTGGAATAGTGTACGGGTATATCACGGCTGTTCTTTGGACAGGCAACGGGACTGAGAATGGCTACGTTTGCTCAGAATGTAGCCAACCTGGGCACTGCCATCATCATTTCCTTTGTGTATGGCTGGCAGCTCACCCTACTTATACTTTCCATTGTACCAATCATGGCTGTCGCTGGGGCGATCCAGATGAAGATGTTAGCAGGCCATGCCTTAAAAGACAAGAAGGAGCTGGAGCAAGCTGGAAAGGTACAGTATTGTATGTGGATGCCAAAGTTAAAGTCTAGAGGTGCCTCTTTTTCTGTCCACCTGTTTCCTTGTTAAAGAATGTAATATGTCACTCTGTTGTTCTCAGATCGCCACACAAGCCATAGAAAATATACGCACAGTTGTGTCACTGACCAGAGAAAGCAAGTTTGAGACCCTTTACCAGCAGAACCTCATTGTGCCTTATAAGTAAGTTAAACTGCATTAGAGCAGGTAGAACCAGGCAAGGGGACCTGTTAAGCTCCTTTTAAGAGTTAATAACTTAAAACTGGGTGTCTCCCAAAATACGTTCACATTCTTCAAGGTTCTAAGAAGGCCTTAGCTTTTTTCACCTTACATCCTTTTCGGGGCTGCTTTTACCCTTAATTTGAATCTGTTGGAGCTCCTGCATCTTTCAGAGCTTTCTCCTTCCTGTGATACTGTTTAATCAGAGCCCAGAGTGCTCTGACTTGCCAGCACTTACTGTCCACCTCTTTCCTCTCATTGTGCTGATATCAAATGGGTATCTCTTTTCATACCATGAGCTCAGTTGAAATGTTTGTTGAAAAGTCATATGAAATGCTAAACAATATGCTAAAATGAGCACAGCAGACATTAAACCCATTTCACCAAAATGGCAGTTTAGGTGAAGGTGCCTGGAGAACAGGAAAGCTTTTTGAAGACCCTGGTTTGAACCCTATGTAATGTCTGAAGGAATTTTTCTTGAAGTGCTGATAGATGTTTGTGCTGTTTTTACCACCACTCTTCCAAAACTATTCATGTAAAGACCAACTCAGGAAATCATGGTAGGGATGGTGGTGGTCTAGTGGTGGGATGGACCAAGAGGTTGCAAGATCAAATCCCACCTCCAGCACTGCCACCATTGGGCTCCTGAGCAAAACTCCGGACCCCAAGCTTTTCCAGGGAGACTGTCCCTGTAATCAGGAACTGGAAATGGCTCTGGATAACAGCATCTTCTAAATGCTGTAAATGTAAATGTATAGTAGGCTACCTTTTAAAAAAAAAAAAAAAGTTTAGCAAACTAGCTAATAATATCATACTAAGATACTGTCTGTCTTTCTTTACAGGAATGCCAAGAAGAAGGCTCATATTTTTGGCCTGACATTCTCTTTCTCCCAAGCCATGATCTATTTTGCTTATGCCGGATGTTTCAAATTTGGCTCATGGCTCATTGAGAAAGAGATGATGACTTTTGAGGGGGTTTTCCTGTGAGTAAATGAAGCCATGAAATTTCATGATAATGTGTTAATGTTCTTGTCACACAACTTTAATATGCATTTTAATGAGTAATCTACCCAAGGGGTTCTGTGACATTTTCACCATGAGTATACAGAAGATAAAACTTTACTTTATTAGAATACAAATGTCAAGTAGTGACAGTTTTCTCTGTTCTTTAACGGTGGTTATCCCTAGATTTTATCATTAGGCACTGTTTGTTGTTGAATTTTATGTCAATGAGTTTAAATTTACTCTAGAAAGGATTGGTTCAATCCTTAAAATACAAGAATGGTTAAAAAAACTAAGTGGACGGTTCTAAAAACTTGACTTGACAGACTTGAAGGCAGATGATACACAGCCAGTCATTAAAGATCTGTAGAGTGTGTGAGTAATGAATGGGAGAATACCTGACCAAGCTGATGGGACTGGATCAAGCGGAGAGGTGGTGGGATTGCTGGACATCAGGAACAGCGATACTTCCTTCAGGGAGAGCGATGAGAAGCAAAGGAGTTGAGGAGTTGCATCCACTTGGGTGGGTTGCAGATGTACTGGTGGTTTCTCTTTGTTTGGAAGGATCATTCTTCAAGGAGAAAATTGAAGCCTTTAATCAAAGTGAAGTCTTCTGGTGAGAGAGCTGAAGATACAGATTTAAGTAGAGATGAAAAAATGGCAAGTTTACAAGAGTTTGTTGCTGATTCTTCCAGCTTGGTTCTATAGAAGGTTCTCAGACAAACAATAGAAAGTAATATGAGATGATGCCATCATTGCAATTCGGTTTCTCCGTCTTCTTTCAGCCGATCTCACTTCTCTCCGGTTGTTGCACAGAACTTCTGACAGCCATGATGCTGATGGAGAGATGTGTCTTGGTCTTGGTCTTGATGTTAAAGGACAGAGCTGATCATTTGTGTTGCTGGGAGAGGAGATAAGTGTGTTGGTAGCTGTTTCTACAGCTGAAGGGGTGGGGGTGGGTCGAATAGAATTGTGGAAGAACAAGTAGTTAGATATCAATGACACAAAATGTTATTGTCCTCTGAAGAGTCCAGCTTTATGATCTAGTTCTGATACTCAAGTGCCTTTAGTCGTTGCTTTTGATGGTGGGCAGGTGTTCGCGTGGAACATTTCTTTCCTAACCATATACTTTACCAGAAATTTGTGCTACAGTAGCTCTTCTCTGGGATCGGACTGGACAAGGTAGCATTTGCCCTGCATCACGCATTCGCCCATGAGTCTGTTTCCGGTTCACCTTTTGTCCTTTCTTGGACCATTTTTGATACCACTTGGTATCAGGGACACCTCACAAGCCCTGTCTCTTGAAGGTTCCTTCATCATCCTGTTTGGAGCTGAGATTTATATGGGTACTAGCAGGAGTTATGATTGGGATGGGGAGATGTGTGGAGGGAAAATTTGAAAGACCGAAGATGGTCAGAGAGATTTGGAGGAGTAGACAGTATATTGCACATAGGGATTGATCTGGTGGATATTAAATCCAGAGAGTTGCCTGCTTTGTGGAGAGGAGGAGATTTGAGGGACAGGCCAAAGGACGAGAGATATGTGGATGGTAATAAAGGTTCGTCCATCTCACTGTATAAAAAAAGCACCTTCCGCATGCATACTGTGTACACAGAATGATCGAATCTGCTTCTGCTTTGGAGTGTAAAAGACAGTAGTAGGACATGGGTCAGAGTTCTCATGGTACCAAGTTAATGATTATGGAAAGAGAAAAGCAGGCAGCGGGTTCATCTGTCGTAAATAATAAACTAGCTGTTGTTGAAGAGAAAGTACCATGAGAAAACAAAGATAAAAATTTGATAACCATCTTGTCATTCGCACGACAAGTTATGTGACTTACTGTGACATGAGCACATGAAGTAATCTCCACGGTGTTTTCCCGAGGGGAAGATTCATCTTAGTTTTAAAAGATATTTGTACATGAATGATTTCTGTTTGCAGCTCTGATGGTTGTTGATTAAATATATTTGCATTTCATGCGTATTAATGTTTTTTTTTTCAAGCCATAAGGTATTTTAATAGATCACAGTAGCGTTCTTCTTTTGGTAACTGTTGTTAAAGATCTGTTAAACCCTTACTGCTGCTGGGCATCATTTAACTGTTATGTCTGGGGTGTTTTTCTTTCTCTTTTTAAAGTGTAATCTCAGCAGTTATTTATGGAGCCATGGCAGTGGGTGAAGCCAACTCCTTCACTCCAAACTACGCCAAGGCCAAGATGTCTGCCGCTCACATCCTAATGCTCATCAGCCGAGAACCAGACATCAACAATGACTCGGAGGAAGGAGACAAGCCGGTAAACTACAAGACATTAGCCGCAGATCCTTTAAGCCCTGCAAGTTGTGAACTGTAAGAGGGAATTTGGGGATACCCAGCGTTGATCATCTGGAAACTACTTAACACTTCACACTTCAGTGGCACCAAGTGTTATTTTCCTCAACCTTCCATTGTTTTGTGGTCTAGTTCTGAGGCTCAAATGCCCGTTGTCATTGCTTTTGATTGTAGGCAGGGGTTAGCATGGGCACTCTGAACAATTTTCTTTCATAAGCACTTTTTACCAGAAATTTATGCTACAATAGCTCTTCTCTGGGACCGGACAGGGTAGCGTTGTTTCCCTGCCTTATTGGGCCTTGAGCACCTGCGGGTGGTCTGCTGGTTCACCATTTGTCCTTTCTTGGATCATTTCTGGTTGGTAATAATGACGTGATACCAGGGACACCTCATAAGACCTGTTTTTTAGTTTTCGCTGTCAGTTCTTTCTAATGATATGCGGGCGTATGTGACTTGTGTGTATATGTGCTTTCTGCACAGGATCATTTTGAGGGTAATGTGCGCTTCCAGGACGTCCATTTCAAATACCCGTCACGACCAGACGTGCCCGTCCTGCAGGGCCTGCGGCTCCAGGTGAAGAAGGGCCACACTCTTGCCTTGGTGGGCAGTAGTGGGTGTGGTAAGAGCACCACCATCCAGCTTCTGGAGAGATTCTACGATCCACTGCAGGGTAAAGTGGTGAGTATGGTCAAACAGAATTTGAGGACAGTCACGCTGCAATGATTTAGATTTTTGTGATGAATCACAGCACTTCCACCACCGGGTTCCTGAGCAAAAGCCTGAAGCCTGAGTGTCTCCAGGGGGGCCGTCCCTGTAATCGGGGAATTGTAAGTCGCTCTGGATAAGAGCGTCTGATAAATGTATAAATATATTTGCATTTCGTAAAGATTTTGTTCTGGAAAATGTAGCTCATTAAATACTTTTCACCAAATTCACTCCTGATTTTTTTTTTAAGCCATAAACCCATAAATTATCGCAGGTGTGTAGTTTGGCACACAGGTGTTATTTAGGTTAATTCAGAGCTGCACCAAGTGTTAAACATATAGTGGCTCAAAAGGAAAATATCAGTCATATGTAGCATTTCTTATGTTTTCTGTACATTTTAATGCAGATATTCAGTGTAAACTTTACTTACTGAAGCTTTTTTCCCTTTTTCATCAGATGCTCGATGATAGAGATGCCAAACAAGTGAATATCCATTGGCTGCGCTCACAGATTGGTATTGTATCCCAGGAGCCTGTGCTGTTTGATTGCAGCCTGGCTGAAAACATTGCATATGGAGACAACAACAGACAGGTCACTCAGGAGGAGATTGAACTGGCCGCCAAGGCTGCTAACATACACTCCTTTATTGAGAGTTTGCCCCAGGTACGCCTAAAATCAATACCTTTTTGTCTTATGTCCTTCTCTTGTTTACTGGAAACCCACTCAATCTTTTAAACATTGCTTAAGCATAACCTTTCCAGCAAGATGAATTTAAAGATTTAAAAGATGTATTAGGTTAAAAGATCATTTTTATACTGACTGCTGCTAAAGGTGTGATGTATTACATTTAGGGGTTATTCATTTTCCATGTTAGTGAGATCTGACCTTCAAAAAATAACCAGATTGTTTTAAAATGTATTGTTTACTCGCGTTGTGTTGTGTACCTCTTTTTGGAGATCAGATATTTGATATAAATGATCAGAAATAAAGAATGGTCAGAAAGGGAAAATACTCTCATAGCACTGTATATATTTTTTTCAGTGGATCTTCAAAACTAGCAAAGTTTAAGCTTGTCTGATGTGAACATATTCAGTGTGTTGCACCTCTGATTTTGGTTGTTTGCAGAAATACCAGACTCAGGCAGGTGATAAGGGCACTCAGCTGTCAGGTGGACAGAAGCAGCGTATCGCTATAGCAAGAGCCATCATTCGCAACCCCAAAGTGCTACTGCTGGACGAGGCCACATCAGCCCTGGACACTGAGAGTGAAAAGGTGAAGGACCGGGATAATTCTTGCACTTCACTAATAAAAACGTTTTTTTTTTTAAAAGCCTTTACTTTTCGGTAATAATAGCTCTATACATTCAATTGAAAAGTTCACAAGTTCAGTGATAGAAAACTCACCGCTCATTTCAATAATAGAATTAAGATGGGTGAAATCAGCATCCTGAAGGTGCCATCATTCATGATTCGATCTTTCTGTCCGAGCAGATTGTGCAGGAGGCGCTGGATAAGGCTCGCAGAGGCCGAACCTGTATTGTCGTGGCTCACCGGCTGTCCACTATTCAGAACGCCGACACCATCGCAGTGTTCCAGAACGGAGTGGTGGTGGAGCAGGGCACGCACCAGCAGCTCCTTAACCAGCAGGGGGTGTACTACTCCCTGGTCAATTCACAGATGGGTCCTGTGAGATAGAGCGGCCAGAGGCTCTGCCGGACGCTGCACGTAAACATACAGACCATGAAGCAGAGGTAGGGCTCGTTTCTGCAAAAAAGCAGCTTCGACTTTCTACTGGAATGAGTATGAAGATCGGGCATCCCATTTATAGCAGCAGCGAAAGGCAGAATGTGTTTTTTGTGGTTTCAAGTGAAAGTGACATGGTTTAATGTTTTAATTTATTTGTAGCTAAAACACACATTT
This sequence comes from Hepsetus odoe, assembly GCA_017165825.1. Taxonomy (NCBI): domain Eukaryota; kingdom Metazoa; phylum Chordata; class Actinopteri; order Characiformes; family Hepsetidae; genus Hepsetus; species Hepsetus odoe. Next base: position 16,507,876 of record CM029389.1, read on the forward strand.
TGAATATTTGTGCTTCTATAAACAGTGGAACCTACATGTTTTGAGAGATCAAAGATGCATTACTTTTCTCACGCAGTCTCAAAATGACATCTTTAAACGTAATTCAGAGTCGCTATGGCCTCCTAACAGATTAACCAAAAACTGAACAGCAGTCCTTACAGTAACAATTTAAAGAGGATGGCATCTGTGTGCTGCCATATGCGAGCCAAAGAGGAGATGATGAGGATCAGCCACATCCTTTGAGTGTAGATTTTCATAAAAAATGAAAATCACTTGCCTTATAGAAACCTTTTTACAGTAAAGGTCCTGTTAAAGACACTTTCCAAAAAAGTGTTGTATATATATATATATATATATATATATATATATATATATATATATATATATATATATATATATATATATATATATATATAATAAATAATATATATTTTTCCATGTCACTTCCTGTATAAATCATAAATAAATCTATATTTAATGCCATGGCACTTGTTAGGACTGGATGTAAAGTGGAGCATTAAAATAATTTCACTTTCTATGATTGTTGTTTTTCTTCAAGACTTTTTATATTTTTATACTGATCTAGATCTGTGATTTTATTTTTTTATTTTTAACTGAGTATGCATCATTTTTTCTAATGAAACCATAACATCTAACAAATCATATCAATCAAGCTCTCATGTTCCATTTTATTGCACTGTAAAATGTATTACAGTGAACTACATGCAGTGTATTGTTGAATTCATGTTAGTAATTGTAAATAAAATTAATTCTTCACTAATCTGATTAATCAGTTTTTATTACATAATGTGAGATTCTCAAAACATTCTTACAATGATCAGGAGTTCTGTTGACTAATGAACTTGTTCAAGAAATAAGTGATTTATAAAAACAAGAGGAAATAAAACATTCAGACTACTTTCTTACATTAAAGTTGCCCAGGAGGCTGTAAACATGAGCAGAGCAAAATCTTAACCTCATATTCACAAGCAAAAACAGCCAGGATACATTTTAAGTGCTTTTGAAATAATTTTTGAATTTAATTCAGAGTAGGTTAATTGTATTTTATTTTTTTTTTTTTCTAATAGCTTTCAAATCATGGTGCACTCAGAGCTTTGAAAGAGTAGAGAGTGATCAACTTTAAAATAAATCAACAGACCTTTACAGTGAAGCATCCTGTTCAGGTGTAGATGGTACAAATCTCTGCACAGTTTAGTAAGTAGAAATTAAGCACTGCGCTGAAGTGGTCTAGTATTCAGAAACAAAAGTAGCAAGACCGACAAAATATCAGCTACTTATTTGAAGCGTGCATAGTTATGTTTTGCATTGATTTGTGCTTTGTAAGAGTTTTACATGCTGTTATTTGGCTCAGGAGAACTCCCTTTTCCTTAAAAATAACCTTAAACACAGGGCTTCTGTTCACAAATGTCATTTATGATAGATCTCTTATAAAAGGACTGGCGCATTCAGCTCATCCACCATACAATACGGTGTCATAAATAAGTCTTTTAAGCACATTACTTAAGCGAATGATCCGTTAGAGGTGAAATCAATAACCTAAAATCAAGTGTAGAATCCATTCCACTTCATATTACTGTCTGCACTTTTAGCATTTTAATGTTAAAACCGGCCCATTCACCCCATGACACATTCAGGGTCAACGAAGCCCTGGAACCTGTGAGAACATCTGAACGTAGCTTTGTAGCTTTATCATTAGAACCACAATGACGAAGCGACAGAAACATTAGTTCTTGTAATAATGTTATTAGAAGTTTCACAGAAGTCTTTGAAGAACAAAGTAAACTAAAGGTGACGAGCCTTTAACTACATACGTAGATCGATCATGAAACTATAAAAGGCACAAATCCCATCCCATCTTTTAGGAATATACGAAAACCATTTCCCAGAATGCTTTACAGCAGCTGGGACAAGGTGGTGACTTGCATCATATCATGGAAAGAAGTACAAAGGCTGTGGAAGAACGTCTCAGCATCGGTCTCTGGACAGGAAGAAACTTCAGCATTGAGGCTCTTGATCAAATTTGGGTGCAAGAAAATCGGTATGTGTCGGTCCTAAAACAATTTTATAGTTCAGTTCAAACATGAAATTCTGTCCAGGCACCACCTAAAGCAGCGTGAGAGTTTCGCGACTGTAATCTTTTAATAAATGACGCTTTGACTTCGACACAGTGCTGCCGTTTCTTTGAAAGCGCTGCTGTGGAAAAAACTGACAATAAGCCAAGTGTGTCTCGCTTTTCTGCAGTGCCGATGTCGGTTAACAAGCTTTGGGTGAATGTGGCATAACCTAGTTTGGAAGAAAGCGCTGAAAAACTTTTAGGCAAAACCTGCTCTTCCATGCCAAGAAGACCACAGTGCAAAATATGGCGGCGGCACTTGCAATCGAACACCTTTGCACTGGGCGTGCAGGTGAAGTCTAACAATGAGGCGACTGAGCCAACTTCCTGTCATCGGATGCGATGGAAAAGAAAACCGTAGCGTGAATTTCACATGGGCGGCTTGGCTAGAATAGTGGTAGCCCACAAGCTTGAAATAACAGAGTTCCATACACTGATCGAACAAGAAGAAAGAAAAGAAAAGAGCAGCAGTGCGGATTAGGCAGTGCAAGCCTGCAGTCCCACAGCCAGAGCCCCCAGCGCTTCCACTGAGCAGTTGAGGCAGATCCCTCCGGACTGGGCGTCGGCTTAATGGTATGGGCACAAGTCCCCTCCTTCCTGGGGGCTGTGGGCTTTATTACATATTTGCTTATTAAGCGATACCATTTTAAATTAAATGATGTTATGTGAACTGTTCATAAAAGCTAAATATTGTGTTTAAATTTCTAAGATTACAGCCCTCCTCTGCCTCAGTGTCTTCATCCAGGGTTCATCCTAATCCCAATCCTGCCCTCAAAAACATTGTCCCACATAGGCTGGGACAGCTCAGTGGCGTCGGACTTTACTTAAAACAGCAGATCGGACAGTGAAAGTAACAGCCAGAGAAGGAGGAGAACTCTACTGTTTGGCTATTATTCTCAGAATCAAACTCTTTTAAAAAGCTAAAAGGTCTACAGAATTAGAACAAGCTCCCCAAAGCCCTGACGCAGCAGCGCTCCCTCAGGAGCGAGTACGTTTCAACCTTGACTAAATTAACGTTCAGCCACTCAAAACTTCAAGTCATGAATCCTTCAGAAGTACTTTGCCTGTCTTTTTTGGCCACTTATTTATTAATATGGTAGTAAAACCCAAATCTGGGGCAGGTTTCTGTACTATTACAACACTTATCTTTTATATTATAGATATATATATCATAATACCCAGCTGACTCTAGGGCTGATCCTAAAGCGATCAACATGTATAGGAGGAGAAGCAAGACAGCTTTTTAACGTGGGGGTCAGTAGGAAGCTCAGGAACAGAAGTCCTCCTCCTTGCGATCAGGTACAGGTAAGAGGTGTCTGTCAAAGCCTGAAACAACGTTGAACCATCATGACTTTTATGTTGAGCAACATAGATGCACTGAATGAATTCCACCAGGATGTGAGTGACCCTCTGCAGGGTGCTGGTCTTGAATAATCTTAATACCACATTTTTGCTTTCAGGCTTCCAACAGAAAATACTAAACCAGCAGGAAAACACAACAGAGGCATCAAAAACCTTTCTTTCTGGCTTTCCTCCATCAGTCTGTTGTGTTTGCTGAGCATGGCATGAAGAGCTTGTCTCTTCTACTATTCTCTGAATTAAACTCAGTGTTAAAATCCTGAGACTAGAAATAAACCAAAGTTCTCCTCAAAATCACAAAAAAACTCCCTCTTTTTTGTTTAAAACATTGTTACACGGTGTCACAAAGCACATATAAACACATCTTCAAAGTTAGCTTTGTAGCTCCTCTGAACTCTCTAGAACAAACCTGACACCAAAACCTGTCTCGGCTTTACTACGTATGAAGAAAGAAGACAATTTAGCAACTAGTTTAGGGTGATCTGTAGGCTACGGGTGTTCTTTGTTGGGCAGCGTTAAAGCAGAATACGTACGCTTGCTGTGGGGTGGAGCATGATTTTGCACCACTGTTGGGCTTCCTCGGTGCAGGGCCTCATGGTCTCGGTACGGCCGTGATAAGCTTGGCCCAGCGTGGTTGCCGATCTCATAGCAGCTACGGTCCTAAGATCAAAAGACAAAAAGATTATTACCGCAGGTGCAGGTATTCGACATCCTCCTCAGGAATCTGATTTGGCGACCCAGCAGCGGACGGACGCTCACCTCCCGTGCTGTCTGTAGTAGGCCAGCTGCATGGCCAGCTGCACGAATGTGTCTGGGTGAAGTTTCCTCTTCTTTATCTCTGCTTTCCCAAACAGGTTGAAGGCATAGCACACAACCTGAGATCCTGGTCTTAAAATGTAGCGTCTGTTTCTTAAATGAACCTCCAATAAGTGCTCAGCGCCCAGTTTAGCACACACCCAGCTTCCATGTAAGAAACGTACAGACAGGTCTGGTCAGCCTTGAAGTGAAGCTAAACCCTTGTTCACCTGCGCATGGTCAGAACTCAAACCTTTAAGCTTCATAAAACCTCATATGACCAAATAGGCTTTGAAGAGATTTTAAATTCTGTTTCCGTCACAACCATTATAAAAATATTTGTTATTATACATTTATTTGTGAGAAGCACAAGTGTGTCAGAATGAAGTGTTCAGTATGTGTGCAGAGGTCAGGCCACAGCCTTTAGAAACGTGCTATTCTCGATCGTTACCATCCCTTCAAGAAGCTCAGACAGACCGTAATTCTTCCTCCTCAGCCTTAGCGCTGAGGCCGAGTTCCAGCAGGTCGCGTTCGCTAAAGTATGATTCAGCTCTGTTGGCAGTGGGTACAAGTCGGAGTCATTGTCACACTTTTGCTAAAACCCTACGGTGGCATGGAGAACAGTAGCAAAAAGGTTGAGAGGCAGTAATCAGTTCACTTTACTCTCTCTGGGTCTGAAAGACTGCGGTTTCTGTAGTGCTCTTTAGCGGTCGGTATCTCCTGACTTTACGTTAGGTCAAGTGAACACCAGCTCCTCAGGAGACATGGAGCAGGATAACACCACTTCTGGGCTTCTAGAGACACAGCGATGTTAACACCACACACACACACACACACTCCTTTTTTTTATGCTAAAAATAGTGTCTTGCAGCACATTTATCACCGCCAGCTTTTAAGTTTTTGGTCTATGTAACAGAACTGGGACCATGTCATGGGGTGCATGCTGTAACACACATCAATATTTATCAACACCTAACGGCTTCAGCCACAGTAAACAAAAACGCGAGGACAATCAGTTACATCACGGTTTAGGCAAACGTTCCATCAGCAAAACAGATGTTGTTGTAGGATTTATCCCCCCAGCGAACTGTAGGGTCACCAGTGAGCGTGGGAAGATCATCTACAAAGATGGAAAAAACGTCCATCACCCAAAAAATCTGCACGACTGAAACAGACACGAGCATGAAGTAATCATAACTCAACACAGGATCAAGACACCGTTCTGTCAACCGATTCGCAATAGGCGGATAGGTCACATAATCGCTGGGGCGAGGAGTCCGGCACGATCTGGTGGTTCCTCTACGCAAAAGAAACTAGCGTTTCATTTAATGAGGAGTTGAATTTCACTGGACCTCCATGTCTGGATCTGTGATTAAAACTATTGTTTCTTAAGCAAACAGTATTCACTGACCCTCTCAGTTCACCTACATCCTGCCACCATCTTTTAGCATTGAAGTATTTAGTCAGGTTTTCTGTGGGCAAATATTTATGAAGCATTAAAAGCTCAAGATAAGCCTGCAATTAATTCTTCAACAGGGTCCGAGTTACCGAGGTGTAGTTGTCGGGGGTGGAATATGGCTTGGCATCGTCCAGTGTAATAACAAACAACGAGCTCTGAATGGTCTCCAGGATGAATTATGGTTGCAGGATCAGCACAAATGAGATGCTGCCGGGCCTACAGCGTCACACAAAGGAAGAAAGACAGACAGGAGATGTAAGAGGTCTAATGCACAAAGCTGGCCTCTTCAAGGCGTTCTATTCCAGGTTTGATTAAACACCATGTTGATGAAAACTGAATAGCCACCAGAACACCAACTGATTCACTTCTGGCCTTCGCCCAGCAGGTCCTCTCCTCACTGGTCAGGCGGCTAATCCATCTCCTTCAGGCTCTCATACAACTCTCTCTTTGATGTGAGTGGCACTCATATGGTCGAGCTGCAGTTTGAAGATGTGCTGTGCATCCAGTAAAGTGAAAGTGTTTCATTGTGAACACAGTGAATCACAACCAAACACATCCTCTGTCTTTAACACACACACACACACACACACACAGGGATTCTAACCCACAGCATATACAGTAACCACTAGACCACTGCTGCCCCTCTCTGCCCCCTCTCTGGCCCCTCTCTGACCCCTCTCTGCCCTCTCTGACCCCTCTCTGACCCCTCTCTGCGGAACATGTTTCTTTACATGCGAATTTTATGAGAAAAAGTTTTAATTACTTGTTAGCGACGCACGTCTCACAGCTCCAGAAGAAACATGTTACACAGCAACATTTAGATGATTACAGAAGAGAATTTTCATTTGCATGAATTAATCCACTATTTTAATTAAAACAAAGAAAGTATGTAATGAAGGACAATAGATACCCACTTCAGTAATTCAGGAGGGTGAGGATGCCACCATAAGGCATCGAATGTGAAGATCCTCGACATCACCACAACATGAGAAGGACAAAGACCCTCCCGTCTCTACAGAATTTTTCAGATCAATTCAACGGCTGCCGGGACAATGCCTCCATATCGAACACCTGTGGACTTCTATAACACACACACCCCACCACCCCCCACACACCCCACACACACACACACCCCCCACACACCCCACGCACACACACACCCCCACACACACACACACACCACCCCCACCCCACCCCCACACACACACACACCACCCCCACCACACACACCACACACACCCCACACACACCCCCAAGACTTTCAGTTTTACAGCATTTCAGTGACTTTAAACCTGCTTTTGTCTAGGATACTACACACGTCCCGAGTCAGATTGTGGAATTTCTGGCAGGCGTTTCTCTGGGACGACTCTAACGGGGGTATTAGTGTAGAAAAATTATTTAGAAAATGTGTGTAGAGTCAGAAATCCCAGTGCATCCATGGAACAGATTTGTGAAGATGTACTGAGACCTGCGAGTCTTTATACAGACGTAATCAGACGTGTAACGATAAGAACATGGGAAGACGGAGATTTGCCCTCCTAGAGACGAATCGGTGAGCGTTTAGTCATGTCTGTAAATGAGTGTGTAGATTCTGGAGGGTACAAATGACGACCCGCTTCTTACACTTTTACAAATCTTTACACTAAAGCAGAGTGAACTTAAACAATCCAACATATTTCAGTTCTATCAGATAAACCCCTCCAGAAGGTTTTGGGGGGAAATCACCAAACTTTTTATTTTCTGGCTCGAGCTTAAAGTTATTGCACTGCACCCATTAAAACTCAACGATTCTGTGCAGCACATTCTGTTAAATTCAGATTTCACACCTTCTCACAGCACCTGTGCTTGTTTGTGCATCAGTCTTACCTGTTTTAAAGTAGTTTAGGATGGCATCCTTGGTAAGGCCAGGAACTTTACAGGTGCAGAAGAGCATGCGGAACTGGTCCATGTCCAAAGGCATGCTGCCTGCTTTATGGACAGCTAGCTTCTCCCTGACGGACACCAGAAACAGTCGTCATCACATCCAGCAGATACACTTTAACAGGCGTTCAGATCAAACAACCAGACGAGCCGTCCAGAAAACCGTAACGGAGCGGGTTATTGACGCGTGACTGGTCTCACGTCTTTCTTGAACATTCGTTTAACATAAACACACTGGACGCACAGAAATGAGCAGTTAACTGAGGTCAGAGAGTCCGTTTGGAGTTAACGAGGATTTTGCTTTGAATTTGGCCTGACTGAAACAGAGCCACACTTTAGACTGTTCACCGTGGAGTGAAAAGAACTAACAAAAAAGTGAAAGTGACTTTCTCTGTGAAACGCAGTGCAGCACAACAAAACGAAACTCAACCTCTGCGTTTCACCCACACACACGTGCAGCAGGGGGCAGCTAAAGCGCCCGGTGAGCAGTGACGGGGACAGTACCTTGCTCAAGGGTACCTCAGGGTGAGGGAACACCATTTTTCCGATCCGGGGCGACTCCATCACCACTAGACCTAAGCATAAGCATCTACAGACGTCTGGTTCCCATCACCACTCTTTGAACAACTTTAACGCAGTAACGTTGAAGAACAGAGCACTCAGAGCCACTCACAATAACTGTATTAAAAAGGTCATTAAGATTCATTCATGAAAAGTTAGTGGAACGTTTGTGTGAGCTAGGAGACACGGTGTGGAGTCCAGATCCAAACAAGGTCCAAAACTAGGAAATGCAGAGATATCAGGTGATAAAGCTGAATGATATGATGGACTGATGTTGATTTTATTCATTCATTCTCATTATTTACTCGTATATCTGTATCCTCTATTTCTACGTCCTCCTCTCTTCTCCCTGCCACATCGTGAACTCCATGCTCCACAGCTGACTCCATGGCCCTGTTCCTGTAGTTTGACCATTCCCTTATATAGTGACATCAACAGCTGCTTCTGAGGTCCAAGCCCTTCCATCCCTGAGCTCCTCCACCAGCCCGATGCCCTCTCAGCCCCGTCACCCTAAATCCCTTCTTCTACCGTTCCCTCCCGTCCCGTCACCTTTCTCCTACATATTACCGACCGCACCTCTATTTTTCTGTTCTTTTCTGAGTGACGCTTTCTCAGAAGGTCTAAAACACCCAAACAAGGTCACAGTCTTAGATGAGGTGTCTCCACCGGAGGCCTTGGAGCTCCCGGGGACAGATAAACAGGCACCCTCTGAACTGTGCAGGTTAGAGAGAGGATTCAGCACAGAGAGGAACACTGACCGGCCTCCTGAAGAACTTCCTTACTCTTCTGTTCATAAACTTTGCTATAACTTCAAAACCTCTTCGCCTCATCACTGACTCTTCGAACCTCGGTTCTCAGTCGGAGAATCCAACAATGAATGATCTTTTCTTTCAGCTGCTCCGGTTAAGATGTCTCCACAGTGGACCATCCATCTACATGTCTTCCTGTCCTCTGCATCTTCCTCTTTCACTCCGTCCCCCTGCATGTCCTCTCTCACCACATCCATAAACCTCCTCTTTGTCCTTCCTCTTCTCCTCTTTCCTGGCAGCTCCATCCTCAACCATCTCCTTTATCCTTCTCCTGATATACTCCTTGTCTCTCCTCTGGACATGCCCAAACCAACATGGTCTCACTTCTCTCACCTTGTCTCCAAACCTTCCATACTGACCTGTCCATCTGATACACTCATTTCTAATCCTGTCCATCTTAGTCACGTCCAACGCAAATTCCAGCATCTTTAACTCCAACACCTCCAGCCAGAGGTGTTGACCAGAGCTGGTCTCACTATCATTGGTGATGCTGAATGATCTGGGGAAACTTGCTGTATTATGTGGGTGATGCTTACGTGCGGATGAGGTCCCAGTACTGCAGAGTTTGCCACACAATCATGCTGGACCTCTCTAACTGGGCGCCCTCACATGGTGGCCAGCAGTGCTCCAAGTAGGGCCCCGGCCCTCCGAAATTCACATTGAGCTGGGACGGCATGCGAAGCTCCAGATACGCAGAGTCTAACCACCAGTCCTCCAGCTAGACAAGCAAACGAGAGTGTTCTCAATCTATCAGCGTCTCAAATCAACCAATCACAAACACTGGAAATTCCTGCTAAGGTTCGATAGTATAGTATACGGATCCATTGATCTGGATGTTTACCCAGTTCCTCCTGCTCTTGGCTCGCTGTAGAAGCTTCTGATGAAGATGTTGTCCAGCACCCTCCCCAAAACGCTTCACGATGTCAGCCGTGTTGCGCAACTCAGCCTCCGAAGCAAAAGGCCTCACTGGAAAAATAAAGAAACAAAAATAACAAAGCGCCAAGACACGTAGCAACAACCTGGCAGTCGCAAGCACACAGTTACAGGATGGAAGTGTAGGATGAACATTGTTCAGGAGGACAATGCTAAAATTCATCCTGTAGGTTCTTGCTATGAGCTGACCACTTCAGTCCAGTCCAAGACGTCCTGCAGTTTAACCCAAAGATCTTCAATTTCTACTTTTGCTGTTTCAGAACAGATTCTTTAGTTTCATTAACCTTTATTTTTCCATCACTGCACACCTTCTCAACATCTCCTTTATCCTTTAAGGGCAAAGCACACAGAAAGCGCCGTCCCTTGGTGTGTCCATCAGTAAAGATCACGTCCAACAGACAAGGTTAAAGCCGAGAAGAAAGAAGCAAGGAAGGCGTGATGTCCAGCTGAAACATTAGAGGCTTGGGTTAAAGTAAAGCAGTGAAGTTTTGAAGTTAAAGTGGTTCAACAGTAAATACAGCATGAGGTTCAGCTTTGCTAAAACAGAAACAGGAAGTAGAAACGTCCTTCAAAGAGCTACTTATTACATTCAAGTGTTCATCGCTGGGTTTAACCCAAAGTGGGCCAGTGGTGTTTAGGGACGAGACTCCAGTAACTGAAGGTCATTACACCAGCAGGTTCCCCTGAGCAAGGTACTGTCCCATCACTGCTCCCCGGGTGCTGGATATGTCTGCCCCTTGCTGGACGGTTTGGCCGTGCTTGGTGGTGGTTCACAAAGAGAGTCCCTTTCACCTGAGTGTGTGGATCCTCTCTGCTGCTGAAGTGTGCTTGTACTTCTTCCAAAGATCTTCCTCCAGAGTCTGGTGAGACGAGGGCGCGTGCAGTGAGGGGTTAACAAACACTCGATGAACGTGCACTTCTGCCTTCTCACCACTCAGACTCGAACTTTTACCCAGTTGGAGGGCGGCTGCGCATGCGTGCCAGGCTCTCACCTGCGTCCAGGTATTTGCTGAGGGTTCCCTCCAGAGCGGGCACGGGCAGCGCGGGCAGGCTCCGCTGGTACTGGAAGGTGCGCGCGCCCCTCGACTCGAAAGTCTGGCTCTCCATCGTCTTAAAGACACACACAGCTGTCAGTGAGCTTTCACACACACCGGGCTCTGAACACTCCCGGGACACTCTCACCTCACACGGCAGATAAACCGGACGATCACTCGCGGCGCTGGGCTCGGAGCCGGGCTCTGTTCTGGTCCCGAGCTCGGCGTGCACAGTGCAGCGTGAGGCGCGCGCGCGCTCGCTCCCGCTGTAAATAGAAAATAAGGAGAGCCGCTAGAGGGCGCCCGAGAGAGCTTACTGAATGGCGCGAGAAGGCTGAAAAGTAAATCAAATATTTTTACAGACACTAACCCAGGATTTTCAGACCTTGTTTTGAATGAACCGAAAGCACTGTATTAGTAGGACGAGTAAACCTGGGCAGTAAGCCGGTTTTTGACAGGAAGGCTGTAGCGCTCAGGCTACTGACAGCTGATTGGCTGCGGGGCGGACCAACTCATTGGCTATTGGTGCTCAGTTGCGTCGTCACGTGTAAAAAAAAAGTGAACTGGAATTGAAGTGAAAAAATAGTGCTGAAATAGTTGGCGGTGTCTGGCGATGCGAAAGCGAACGAGTTTGAACCATAAATCATGTAAAGATGTTCACTTTGAACCCGTTCGTTTTAGTCTAACCCGAAAGCGCCCTCTAGCGTCTGTCAAAAACAGTGACAGCGAGTTTTCGTCTGTGGCAATATGGCGGCGTCCATAAACGTTTTTCAAAATAGTAGTCCCAGATCTACAGGAACGACGCACACCAGCGGCAGCTGTTTCAGGAGGTTTGAAAGTCGGGCTGTGGTTTATGTGCCTGATGTTCCATTTACAAATGTTTTTGTTAAACAAAGCAGAAAGGTAAAGAAAAAAAAAACCAATCAGCCAGTTACAACTTTTATTAAACCTGGAGCACATTGAGCGATATTATTTATCAAGAGAAATATTGGTTTATATAACACACAAATGTTAAAAAAGGTAAATGACAAATAAACTTATTTAATCTATTATTATAGTATTACTACCAATAATATTGTGGCGTTTTTAGCACAAAATATGGATACAAATTACATTTTTAAATAAAACAATAATAAGCCTCAGGGTCCTCATGACATTGTTACTAGGTAGCCAGATTTAGTTCATTTGCTAATTGTGAGCTTAAGAATTCAAAACAACTCTTTTATTACTTTAAGCCAATGTCTGCAGAGGAACCTGGAGATACAGAAAATGAGGTTCTCAGCATGAGAAGCTTCAGTGAGATAAAGTCTCCCTCCTGAAACTTTACTGGGCTGTGCATAACAAACCCCACGTTGAGAGGTACTGAGCAAAGAATCAAGAGACATGTTTAAAAAGGGCCACCCTGAAGATCCATGAGATACGTGTTGACGTATTCTCTCACTCCACCAAGAGTCATCTCACAAACTTCACTCGAGCTCATACAAGAATGGAGCGGTCCTATTAGCAGCTTTAGGGATGCTCCCAGGGAGAAACGGCAACAGCAACAGCTAATGGGAATAAAAGATCCCCAGTGAGTAGAAGAGCAGAAACAACATTAGAGCATCTGGAAAAAAAACAAGGCTGGGTCTGAATTTTAGGATAAAACTTAGTTTCCTGATCTTAAGCCTGCAGCCTTGTTAAAAATATTGGTAGACCTAGTTCAACATCAAAATACTCAAAACATCAAAATAGTTCTGTTCAATAATTGAACCATTTATAAATATTTGCAGTTTGGTTTGATATGAAATGATTTATTGTAAACAGACTGACCTATTTTTCTTCACAGTGGTGGTGAATGGACCCAAAGTTTGTGATGTCTGCAACACTAACATAGCCCTTTACTTTCCATACTGACCCATTAGAGTAAACATATTATTGATGATAGCAGAAACTGGAAAAAAAAAGTTCTTTGGGGACTATTTTACATCAGACTCAAGGAAATTCAAAATCATGTGATGAGCCAGTGGTTGAGACCTAGATATTAAAGCACTGTTCCCTACTAAATTATTATTATATTATAATTATTATTATAACGAGTGTGAACTAAACAAGCTGGCAAAACTAACTCCCCATTTTTTTATTTATTAATGTTTTTATTATATCTTGAGTTATTTCACTTTAAGTGGCATTTAATGTTGTTGTAAAGCTCTTATTGCACTCCAGCGTAAATGCTTGGACACCGTGTGTGCAGTTATTAATCAAGGGGGTATTTGGACCAGATCATCATTTTTCTGCAGATGTTCTGCCAGCTGTGTAAACCTGAATGCTGATTGGATTTAAGCAGAGCAGGTGATGTATGTTTGTGTAATGAGGGGGCGTGGCCTAAGAAGATCAACACCCAATATCAAAGTGTGCAGAATTTTTAGGAGCTTCTTTTCCTCCTCAGGCTCTTTCAGAGGGACGCAGCACTCTTGAACTTTTAAGATATCAGGTCGTGATCACAGCACCATCAAACGGTTTGTTAAAAATAGTCAACAGTGTTGCAAGAAACGTGTCGAGAAAAAAGATACAAATGACCTGCTGAAGATTTTAGAGGAATCAGATGTGAAGCTAGGAAAAAGTCCTGCATCTTTCAAGAAGTCCATGATGTTTCTGCAAAACGAGGCTCCATTACATGCATGGAAGTTCTCCACTGGGTGGTTAGTAAAGACCTTAAAGATGAAAGAATAATGACACGCCCCCTTCCTCACAAGAAAGCCTGGCGAGGTGCCTGTAATTAGGAAACTGGGAACAGTTAAGTTATATTTGAATATCTGGTGCTTGCTGAGGGGGTTTAGAAAGTGTTTGTCAATATTATTGTACATCAATACTTTGCCAGGGGAGGAAACCTCAGGCTGTGCTATCAACACATTTATTCTCCATCCTTATATTGTGTTAAACCTTTGGTTTTGATTTGATTTTGGAGGGGAAAAATGCAATTTAGCTTCAAAAATTGTATTTTAAAAGTCTTTAGCTGTTCCTAAAATGACCACCTAAGTTCTCCAGTTTCTATTAGATGATCTCTCTGATGTACTTTAATCTTACACACCTGTCTCCACATCCTAAAACACAAGCCTGAATGACTGTGGTCCAATCCAGTTTGTCCATGACTGGACAGTGATGGACTCGGTAACCTTTCAAAGGGAGGGGCCGTGAAAAGGCTGGGCTAAATCTAGCATTCTGCATCCATCCACGTCTGAGGACTTCTTTTGCTCAGAGAAACAAAGAAGTCTTTGTGTGTGTGGGACCATGTCAGGCATTGATTCTGCTCTTCAGACTCGAGAGAAGAGCGGAATATTGATGAGTGCGCTCAATGACAAAATTAAACAGACAGCTTTCGGTAGGTGATGTTGCTTTCAGCTCTGCTGCTCTTGAAAATGAGCCAAATGAAACTTAACAGGAAAGAAACTTTACACTCCAGCCTTTTATTCTTCTCTGTACACACATTTAATGTGCTGTTCAAAACCATTTTAATAATATTCATAGGCTTTGCCTAATTGTTACATTCCAAATCAGCTAAGAACTGAGATTAATAATACAGTTTAAAAAGTCTCCATCTATATTAGAGAAAAAATGATTAGAAGTATCACGTTCAGGCTCGGGTGCAAATCTGTGACTATCTGTTTGAAGAACAAAGGTGATCTAAAAGGTGTCAAAGCTGCCTTGACCATCATTTCCCGTATTTGTTGATGCTTTCCTTGGCCAAGGCGATGTAGGCAGTCATGGCATTGTCTTTGGACATGCCTGTTAAAGAAAGGCAGAGCATGATCATTTTTAAAATAACGTGTACCAATTCACTTTTGTCATTTCACATCCATTAAATAAAACCAAAGAGAATTATACACAGTAATGTTAAGAAAGAAAACTCCTTTCCAGAGAGAAATATGATACAGTAGATTCTGAAGAAGCCCAGGCACTGACTTTACTGATGCAGAGTGCACTGCAATGTTTTAAGCAGTGTTTATTGGAAAAGGCAATTTATAGAAATATTTATTTTTTTCTATATGCACTTTCATAATACATAGAATTCCTGTTTATTACCTTTCCTGGAATTCCATGCCTCCCACTTGGCTTTTCCCTTCAAATCTGTCATTCCAGGTTTATCTGTGTAAAGATGGAGAGGTTTTGCAGACAAGCAAACAAACAAATCAGGCTCAGTGTTTAAGACTGAACTGGCATTACCAATATTAATGTCCCCAGCAACAGCCTGCTTATAGAGTCCGTACAGATCCAGCAGCTCCTGGTCAGTTGGCCTGGACTTCACTTTCTTCACGTCCGCCGCATACTGCTCAAATTCCTTCTGCACCAACAGAAGGAGGGATCAAACAGGTTAACGGAAAAAGATGTTGCTGCTTTTCCTACATGCTCTACAGAGGAATGGAAGGGAGTAGGTCAAAGACAGAACACACAAGTGTGAATGAAAGGGAGGAAAGTGGAGTGGGGAGGATGGAGGGAGTAGAGGAGATGAAGGTGGATAGTTCAGAGTGACGGCGAGTGTGGAAGAGAGGTGAAGATGAGAGTGCAGGCAGGTTGGAATGGGTGGAGAAGAGTGACAGGAGTGATCTGTGACAGACGGGGATCAGCGAGAGTGAAAGGATTTAGAGGATGGTAGTGAGACCAGCTATTTTACACAGGTTGGAGATGGCAGTGAGACCAGCTATGTTGTATGGGTTGGAGCCGGTAATGAAAAGACAGGAGGCGGAGCTGGAGGTGTCAGAGTTAAAGATGCTGAGATGTTCGTTGGGTGTGACGAGGATGGACAGCATTAGAAATGAGTATATTAGAGGGACAGATCAGGATGGACGTTTTACAGACAAAAGTTAGAGAAGCAAGGTTGCGTTGGTTTGGACATGTCCGGAGGAGAGACGAGGACTGTATCAGGAGAAGGATGGAGCTGCCAGGAAAGAGGTTTATGGATGTGGTGAGAGAGAACGTGTAGGCAGTGGGTTAAAAGTAGGAAGATGCAGCTGAGAGTGCTGATTCGCTGTGGTGACCCCTAACGAGAGCAGACGAAAGAAGACTTTGCAGATTTTCTTTCAGCTTTACAGTCAGTCGAGTTCCAATGACTCATTTACTGAATCCCACCTACAGACTCCAATGAACCTCTTTTATAATAAACTCAGTGCTGAAATCCATTAACTTGCACTTAAAATGCACTTTTTCTTTCTTGATGATCTGGTGTGGACCAGATGAGGATGCCCCCCTTTTGAGTCTTGGTTCCTCCTGAGGTTCTTCCCCCCGTTTTAGAGAGTTTTGACTCTGTCTAGAGGCTCGAACCCAAATTCTGTAAAGCTGCCTCAGGACAACAGCAGCTGTAAAAAGTGCGCATTAATAAACCTGACCCGACTAATCCTCTAACCCGTTTTTGGGGGACATTCCGTCCCACTAAACCCCAGTCTTAATCACTGCCCTGTGGTCATTATTCCGCCGGCTGAACTAACTAACAGTGTGAGAAGCCCATTGTGCTCCATCATCAGCCAAGAGGAGCAGCGCAGCTCAGATCCAGAGCAGGGCTCGCCTTTCTGACTCAGCCGCTCACATGAGAGTACAGGCTGGTGGCCTTGCAGAGGCGAACATAACCTGTGGACAAAAATCAATCTGATCATTAATCAATAGATATCCACAAGCTTTAACTCAACAGTGACGCGCACGCGCGCGCCACCCCAACGGGCCGCGCGCACCAATCCAGCTGCACCGGGTTGGAAAACGCAGCGATAAAACCCCGCGATAAAATAATGTCCGCGCCGGGGACAGTCACGAGGACCAGAAGGGACAAACCTCCAGAGCCATGTCCGCGAGGCGAGCGCGTGCGCGTGTCCCGCTGAGTCTCCGCACGCAGATCTGCTGATGAAGGACGGTTTACTGGGACACTCAGCAGGTTCGGCATGGCGAGCGCTGATTGGCTGAAAAAAGAGCCAACGAGAGCTGAACAGCCAATCAGGGCGCAGCACAGAGGTCGGCAGGTTTCCCGAACGCGCCGTTTATGAGATTGTAGAGAATCAGCAGCAGAAATATCCGCGTGACTTTAAACCCGAACCCTGTAAATAACCATCCAATAAAAATACAACCAGAACTACAGGAACTGGAAATAGAGTGATAGACTTCCCACACTTACAGTGGTGCTTACTGGGTTCTTGCGAGGATAAAAGATGATTTATTGCGTTACTGTCAAAAAATCACTTTTGAAATGAGCCCAGAACTTTTCAGCGAAGTTCACTTTCATTCTGCATAAAACTGAAGGAAGGCACTACAGGACAGAAGCTACTAACATCAAAATAAATGTACCTTTCAGTTTTGACCAAAAATCCCAAAAATACATCAGGCTATAGTCTTACCTTCATGGGCATTTCTGGAATGTTTTTAAATGTCCCAGGTTTATTTACCAGCACCCATAAATAAGGTCAAAAATGTATTTTTGTGAGGTTTTAAGGTGATTTTTTGCATTATTGTCATGAAAATCACTTTTGAGTTTTGGACAGAACTTTTTAGCTATGAAGAAATATGCAGATCTTTCATTTAAATATACCTTTATTTTGCATTAAAGTAATGGAAGGCATTACTGGACAGTCCATTGAAGCAATCAACGTCAAAATAAAGCTAAAAATGTTTTTTAGTTTATCTAGTTTATTTACCAGCACCCATAAATAAGGTTGAAAGGTTTTATATTGCATTTTTCTTCAAGAAAATAACTTTTTAATGTTTCAAAAAAAATTAATCTAAGAAGAAATATGGTAATTTTTCATTTAAAAACACCTTTATTTTGCATTAAAGTAATGGAAGGCATTATGGTACAGTCCATTAAAGCTATTCACGTCAAAATAAATAAAAAAATTTATCTTTCAGTTTTGACCAAAAATTCCAAAAATATGTATGGCTTTGGAACGTTTCTAAATGTACCAAATTTATTTAACAGCACACATAAATAAGGTAAAAAAAATAATAATTTATGTGAGGTTTGAAGGGGATTTATTGCATTAGTGTCAAGAAAATCACTTTTGAGTTTTGGACAGAACTTTTTAGCTATTTTACATTTACAGCATTTATCAGACGCTCTTATCCAGAGTGTCTCCATGTCCTGAGTACAGGGACAGTCCCCCCTGGAGACACTCAGGGTTCAGGGTCTCAGGGACCCAGTGGTGGTAGTGCTGGAGGTGGGAGTCGAACCTGGGACCTCTTGATCCAGAGGTCCATAGACAAGTACCACCACTAGAACACCAGCACCCCAAAAGCTATGAAGAAATATTAAAATTTTTCATTTAAATACACTTTTATTTTCCATTATGGGACAGTCAGGCTATAGTCTTAAGTTTTTGAGCATTTTTGGACCATTTTTAAATGTCCCTAGTTTATTTACCAGCACCCATAATTAATGTAGAAAATGTCTGTTTGTGAGGTTTTAAGATTTTTTATTCCATTTTATTTTTTTTCAAGAAAATCAATTTTTAATGTTGCAAAGAAATTTTGGCTATGAAGAAATATGCAAGTTATTAATTTAAATACACTTTTATTTTGCATAAAAGTAATGAAAGGAATTACAGGACAGTCCATTGAGGCTATAAGCATAAAAAAAGCTAAAAATCTACTTTGCATTTTTCACCAACAATTCCAAAAATATCTATATCTATAGTCTTATCTTCGTGAGCATTTTTCTGGAAAGTTTTTAAATGTCCCTAGTTTATTTTTTAAGGTTTTTTGTTGCATTTTTTTTTTCAAGAAAATCACTTTTTAATGTTGCACAAAACGTTTTAGCTATGACAAAATATGTAAATATTTCATTTTAATACTTTTTTGTTTTGCATAAAAGTAATGGAAGGCATTATGGGACAGTCCAATGAAGCTATTAACGTCAAAATAAAGCTTAAAATGTACCTTGCATTTTTTCCAAAAATTCAAAAAATACGTGAGGCCTTGTCTTACCTTCGTGACCATTTTTGGAACATTTTTGAATGCCCCAAGTTTCTTTACCAGCACCCATGAATAATGTAAAAAATGAATTTTTTGTGAGGTTTTAAGGTGATTTATTGCTTTATTGTTAAGCAGATCACATTTGAGTTTATTTTGCATTAAAGTAATGGAAGGCATTATGGGACAGTCCAATGAAGCTATTAGTGCCAAAATAAAGCTAAAAATGTACCTTGCATTTTTCACCAAAAATACATAAGTATAGACTTACCTTTGTGAACATTTTTGGACCATTTTTAAATGTCCCAAGTTTATTTAACTGCACAAATAAAAAATGTAGAAAAGGTCTGTTTGTCAGCCTTACTTTTAAGGTATTTTCTTTGTGAGCATTTTTAACAGTTCTCGTAAGTCCTTAAAAGGCATCTTATTCTTCATCATTCAGCTGCTCCTGTTTAGGGGTCGTCACAGCAGATCGTCCGTCTCCATTTCTTCTGATCCTCTGCTTCTTCCTCTTTCAATCCAACTACCTGCATGTCCTCTCTCACCACATCCATAAAGCTCCTCTTTGTCCTTCCTCTTCTCCTCTTTCCTGGCAGCTCCATCTTCAACATCCTCCTCCTGATATTCTCCTCGTCTCTCCTTTGGACACGTCGAAACCAACACAACCTTGCTTCTCTAACTTTGTCTCCAAAACGTCCATCCTGATCTGTCCCTCTAATATACTCATTTCTAATCCTGTCCATCCTCGTCACACCCAACGAACATCTCAGCATCTTTAACTCTGACACCTCCAGCTCTGCATCCTGTTTTTTCATCAGCATTACCTTCACCAACCCATACAACATAGCTGGTCTCATGACTGTCCTGTAAACTTTCCCTTTTTACTCTCACTGGTCCCCGTCTGTCAAAAATCATTCCAGCCACTCTTCTCCACCCATTCCAACCTGCCTGCACTCTTCTTCTCCTCTCTTCCACACTCGCCATCACTCTGAACTGTTGATCCCAAGTATTTTAACTCCTCCATCTCCACTTTCCTCCCTTTCATTAACTCTCATGTATTCTGTCTTTGCCTTACTCACTTTCATTCCTCTCCTCTCTAGAGCAGATCTCCATCTCTCCAGGTTCTCCTCAAGCTGCTCCCTACACTCACTACAGATCACAATATCATCAGCAAAATCATCATCCATGGAGGCTCCTGTCTAACCTCGTCCCTCAACCTGTCCATTACTACTTCAAACAAGAACGGGCTCAGCGCTGATCCTTGATGTAATCCAGCCACTACCTTAAAAGCATTCGTTACTCCTACTGTAGATCTCACCACTGTCACACTGCCCTCATACATATCCTGAACTGCTCTCACATACTTCTCTGTAACACCAGATTTCCTCATACAAAACCACAACTCCTCTCTAGGCACCCTGTCATCTGCTTTCTCCAAGTCCACAAAGACACAATGTAACTCCTTCTGATCTTCTCTGTACTTCTCCATCAACACCCTCAGAGCAAACATTGTATCTGTAGAGCTCTTTCTCAGCCTGAAACCACACTGCTGTTCACTGATCATCACCTCTTTTCTTAACCTGCTTCCACGACTCTTTCCCAGAACTTCATGCTGTGTCTGATCAACTTTTTCCCTCTATAGTTACTACAGCTCTGTTCATCACCCTTATTCTTGAAAATCGGTACCAGTACACTTCTCCTCCACTCCTCAGGCTCCTCCCACTTTCCAAGATTATGTTAAATAATCTGGTCAGAAACTCCACTGCCATCTCTTCTAAACACCTCCATGCTTCTACTGGTGTCATCCATTCCAAAAGCCTTTCCATTCTTCATCCTCTTCGTCACTACCCTTACTTCTATCTTGTTCTTAAACACCTCTTAAACACCCTCTCCTGCCTGAATTCCACCTTGCAGTCCTCCTTCTTCAATTTCCACCACTTGATCCTCAACTCTGCCCTCACTTTCCTCCTCTTCTTGACTTCCAAGGTCGTCCTACAGACCACTATCCTATGCTGTTTAGCTACACTCTCCCCTGTCACTACTTTGCAGTCTCCAATCTCCTTCAGACTGACCCTCCTGCCTGTGAGCATCTTCCTCCACTCTTACATTTACAGCATTTATCAGACACTCTTATCCAGAGCGACTTCCATGTCCTGATTACAGGGACAGTCCCCCCTGGAGACACAAAAATCAACTGAATAGAAATTTCAGCTTAAAATAGGCAAAGAGGGGTCTCCTCTAAACCTCTGAAAGTCTTTTCAGTCCATTTCCTTTTATAATCCTAGTTAGAGTCACTGCTAAATAGCCCTGAGTGCTGGCAGTCTGGAGGTAGGCAACTCATCTATTAACCAAGAGGTGGCAGGTTTGAATATCACCTCCAGTACCAGCATTACTGGGTTCCTGAACAAAACCCTGAACCTAAAGTTCAAGCTTCAAAGTTCAGACTTTCCCTGTAATCAGGAACAGGATGTTCTGGATCTGAGCTTTTGCTAAATGCAGTAAATTTAATCTCTGGAGCCACTTAATTTTTCCCACTAGGTGGAGACAGAGAACAGTCTTGCACCGCTCCAAAGCTTCACTGAGTGTTTCTGGTCTCTTCTTTCCTGAGCAGTGTGTGTGATATCTCCTCCCTCCATTAATTTAACATGGAAAACTGGTTCAGGAAATTTTTTTTCTTGCATCACAAAGGATGATCAGAACAGTTTTACTGCCAAACTGAGTAAAAATTGACAAAGATCATCCACCTTTTAGGCTTTAGGTTTAGACCTTCAACTCAGCATCATGTTTTTTAGTCTCTAGGAGACCGTAATTAATAAGTTCTGGGGAGGAACATTTCGACAGGAGGTCAAACGGGTTGTATCTCAGGACGTTAAGCCGATGTATTTCATAAGGACTGAAATCTATTACTCTGTGATCCTGAATGACATCAGAACATCACTGTTGTCCAGGGTCTGCAGTGGCCCATCTTGTTGCTCCATCTGATGTTTTCTTCCGTCTACATCACAATATGCAAATCAGTTAATTTGTCTGGCAAGGCATGGTGGTGCAGTAGGTGGCATTGTGGCCTCATATCAAGGTCTTGGGTTCAATTCACAGGTGGGACAGTTATCATGCATCTCCATGTCTTTCAGTCCTCTGTGTCTTCTTCTTCCTCATCAACCCCCTGTATGTCCTCTCATCACTTTTATAAACCTCCTCTTTGCCCTTCCTCTTCTCTGCTTGCCTGGCAGCTCCATCCTCAACATCCTTCTCCTGATATACTCCTCTGGACATGTCCAAACCAGCACAGGCTTGCTTCTCTCACTTTGTCTCCAAATCGTCAAACCTGAGCTGTCCCTCTAACACACTTGTACCTAAAAATGTCCATTCTGGTCCCGTCCAGGATCTTGCTTGGCCAGTCTCCTGTATTAAAAGCATCATATGCTGCGTGGATTGGGTATCTCATTTGAGCCAACAGAAAAAGTGGGATGAAAGCAATAAATAAAAGAAAGTTTGAGTATTCATGATGATAGCCAACCTCACTGTCTGTGAATAAGTGGGGAGATATTAGGTGTGGAAGCGAAGGTCAGCTGTAGTTGGTGATCACTTAAAGTCCCATTGCTGAAGTGACCCCTCACCATTGAGCTGTAAAGGAAGTGAGCTGGTGGTAAAGGGTCCTGGAGGTGTTGGAGCACCAGCAGAGATCAGCAGAACTCATGTGTTTGGGTTGAATTAAATGAGAGAGTTTGAGACTGACTGTGTTCTGGTGGTGATGTCATCAGTCATCCCGCTCTGTCTGCAAATAGAGAGCTGAGAAAAATGTTTGTACTCCTTCATCCTCTTTTCTGCCTGCCCTGGAGATCAACCATCTTTAAGAAAGCCCTCTGTGGTAAGATGGGTAAAGCTGAAGTTGTCCATTCCACCTAAGGCAGTTTACTGTCCTCAAATAGGCCATGTCCACATCAGTCATGTGATAAACACGTTAAAGGAGGGTGTTGGCAACTTTTCCCTTCAATTATCTGTAAGTTAGCAGATAGAGGGGGTGCTGGAACATGTTCAGGGTTCCTCTCAGCTCTGAAGACCACCGGGGCATTTTTGGGACCACAGGATGATTCATGGTTGCTGGACTTTAAAATCTAAACACAATAAGCAGACTGGGGTCCCATGTCCAGCGTTCGGGCGAGGGTGCCACTGAAAACGTCTGAGCTGTTAGCACAGCTTGTGACCACACTGAGGGAATTTGTTTTCTCAGCAAACAGCAGAAATATCACTTCTTTCAGCTGTCCTGAAAATACACCCCCCCTCCACACACACCGATACTATGGAGAGAGGAACCTCGGGGACTTCAAGAAGCACTTTATCAATGAGAAATAAAATAAAATAAAATAAGACTCTTTTAAAAATCAAAAGGAATAGAAATTAAGACATCATTCAAATCTAAATATAAAAGGAAGACATCTAACAAAATTAAATACATCAAATACAGTATGAGAATAAAAGCAAGTTCAGAGAGAGAGAGAGAGAGAGAGAGAGAGAGAGAGAGAGAGAGAGAGAGAAGTAAGGAAACGCTGCAATATTAATAACACTGGAATTCGTGAAATAGGAGATTTTCTGATTCACGCAATCATTTACTGAATCGTTTCCTTAAACATGTTTAAGATGTGACATGTTTAAAGCTCCCAGCATACACTGCTGCTAGCACTACACACACACACACACACACACACACACACACACACCAACACCACCATCAGTGGCAGGCGTTTCCAATAAAGTGGCCAGAGAACGGTGCAACTGCCTATGAAGTAGAGTCCGTAGAACAGCAGAAAGAGGGTTCTGTCTGACCAAATCCATTTTTTGTTGGTTTCTGCTCGCCATACTGAGCGACTAATTAGGAGAAATATTTCTTCCGAAGCCGGGGACTCTCAGACACTCCCGACCGACTGTGGAGAAGAATCCGTAAAGCCAATTAGTGCTGAAGTGAGAGACGTTCTGGGGTTTGACTCCTGCAGAAGAGCTTAAACACTCCAAAAGCTTCTCTGGCACTTTTCAACACCCAGACATTTTAATCTTTCCTGCATTAAAAGATTAGGAGCTTTGTGTTGGGCTGGACGGCCGACACGCCGGCGCTCTGGAGGCTCCCGAACAGCCGACGAGCGTCTCGATGCCTTCATTCAAGAAAGACTGAACGTGGACCTGATCTCCATCCTGCTTCGAGCATCTGCTGCTTCTTTCCAGTTTGAAGCGTCACTAACTCCAGAAGCAGGACCGCCTGCTGTGTTTAGCAGAACTGAAGCAGGAAATCCTGTTTCAGATTCAGGCCATGAACTTTACTCCCATCAGTCCTGAGGGTTAAACTGGAGAGAACTTTGACCTGAAATTGACAGAGTTACAGACAAAGACTTCATACTTCAAACCAAATTATAGAATTACTATAGAATCCCTGCTTCATGAACACCATCAGCGAGAACGTTCAGAATAAAGGACACTGTAACATTCATATCAGAATAAATCACAATCAATTTCATAATGACATCGTATCAGAATAAATCAGAACAGGTCATACCATTAATATCAGAATATAGTTCATAATAAAATGGATATCAGGATATGTATAATAAAATGAATATCAGAACAAAGCTCTAATAAAACGAACAGCTAGAATAAGGTTCACATGAAATGTATCTGCTGTGTAACGTTTTGGGGGAAAAAATCCGATCTACTAATTTCCTAATAAAATAGTACTAATAAAATTAATATTTACAATAAATTGTTAAAACATATCTAAGAATAAATATTAAATACATATCTATTAATATTAATATTAGTATAAAGGTCATAACATTTATATCAGGAAAGTCTGGATAACTCTCTAATAAAATTAATATTTACAAAAGTTCTAATAGAATTAATATTCCACATAAATTATTAATAAAATGTAGAGTAAGGTTCTACCAAAAGTAATATTGAGAATAAAGTTAGAACAGTGAAGATGAGAGTTTCCTCTCTGCGGTCCTGCAGATGTTTCATATATAAGCGTGAAGTTAAGGATCAGTGAAAGTGTTTTCCAGTAAATTTAGAAATACAGGAATGTGCTTTAGAATGTGTGTATGTGTGTGTGTGTGTGTGTGTGTGTGTGTGTATAGGTGTGCGTGTTCCCTGCAGCAACATTTGGCTCCTTAGAGAAGAGCCTTTTGTTGGAGGTGAGAA
>CM029389.1:16537988-16553391 GCA_017165825.1 Hepsetus odoe
GGCCCGGCCAGGCTTGTCCCGGCCGTTCTCTCAGATGGAGAGGAAGAAAGGAGAGAAGACAGGTGGCACTTCCTCTGGAGTGAAGAGGAAGGGGGGGTTATTGTGACTGGCATGAGAGAAAAAAAGTGAAGTATTTCACCGCTGGGCTTGCGGAGCAGAAAGTCTGCCTCTGAGGGGGAGGCTAATCACATTACCCGGGAAAACTTTTACTTATGGCTAATGGAATTCGTTTAAAATTGAACCAGCGGGGACATAAACAGATTTGCATTGATCCAGATATGTATAGAGCCACAGTCAGTCTATCTATTTAGTGAAGG
Organism: Hepsetus odoe; assembly: GCA_017165825.1. NCBI lineage: Eukaryota > Metazoa > Chordata > Actinopteri > Characiformes > Hepsetidae > Hepsetus > Hepsetus odoe. The sequence goes on from CM029389.1 coordinate 16,538,306, forward strand.
AATTAAAAGGGGCTAAAGCCTATAGAGCCAGACTGTATGATCCCACGCTAGAAGATCAATACAGCCGGCCCTCCTTTGGGCCCTTTCCTCCTTGGGTTTGTTCGTATATTTTGCCTGCAAATTCTTCCGTGTGTGGGAATTGGCTCTATTTCCGTCGTTACCTGCGTGTTGGGTGGCGGCTTGGAGCTTTTGTAGCTCTTTTAGGGTTTTTTTCATCTTCGGACTGTTAACACCATGCAAATAAGCCACGTTTATTTAGTCTGACACTCCTGACATCCATCGTCTGAGAGGAACCCGTGACGGACCGCCAGACCCAACATGATCCACTGTGAAGGTACAAAAAAAAAATCAAAAAACACTGTTTATTGGTTCCTGAAGGAACAGATGGAGGAGGATGTGGTTGCTCTTCATAGAGCTTTCATCTCCATTCCATCAAGACAAATGGTGGAAATATTATTATAATCATTACTGATATGATTATTGTACATAATGACTGATTGGTGGAGGAACAAACAAAACTTTCTTTTTTGTTTTTTTTCATTTTGTCCAACTTATTTGATAATTCATAGTGGATACTGAATAATTCAGGTGGATTCTGAGAAATATAGTAGTTAGTGAGTCAGTACGTCTGCAGTTTGAAGGGTTTATGAAAGTGCCTTTTTTCCTGCATTTCATTGATCTCCTGACACTCCGTAACAGTTTTGTGAAAATGTGCCAAACAGGTCAAATGAACACAAATACATATAAAGACACCCCCCAGCCCCCCAACATACCTCAGTGGGGTCACACCTTCCTCCCTGTTCACTTTCCTCCTCTCCTTATCCTCACTCAGGAGGATGAAGAGCAGCGGCGTTCTCCATGCCCAGCACAAAGTAAATCTGATGAGCCAGAAAGCTTGTGATGAGATTAAAGCCCCTCCAGTGTGCCCCCCTGAGTGCTACTCGCTATAAATGGGACCCTAAGAAGATAATAACCTTACAATTGCTTTTATTGGGATTGACTTTTTCTATAACAAGACCATAACAGAATTGCGCCTCTGCCTCTAACATCCACGGCACGCTGCTGATGCTGGCCGTCCTACAGCCTCGAGACGAGGAATGTCAGAGAAGGCCAAAGAAACCAGACTGAGAAAGCGGCAGAACATTAAAGACCAGTGTGTGTGCACTCCACTCATCTTCAGGACAGTAGCCCAACAACAACAATCACCCACAACAACCACCAACAATCACAATCACCCACAACAACCACCAACAATCACAATCACCCACAACAATCACCAACAATCACAATCAGCCACAACAATCACAATCACCCACAACAACCACCAACAATCACAATCACCCACAACAATCACCAACAATCACAATCACCCACAACAACCACCAACAATCACAATCACCCACAACAATCACAATCACCCACAACAACCACCAACAATCACAATCACCCACAACAACCACCAACTATCATATACATATAACATCCACAACAATAATCACCAACTGTCATAAACAACAATCAGCAACACCAACCACATCTCAGAACAATAACTACCACTAACAACAATCATGAACCACTACAACAACCCTGCAGTTTAAAAGACGTGGGTCTTGTAGGGCTTTTGATACCAGTTGGGTTTTTGGTAACAACATAAAGCATGTTTATAGTTTTTGGGAAAAATACAGTTAAATTCTGAAGTGTAGGCTTGAATCTGTTCATTCGGAACAGAGACGAAGGCAGGCGGCTAAGAATGACTTTAGCGCTGTGGACTCCAGTGATTCATGGACACCTTCTCAAGCAATTTACGGGAGAACTGAAAATGGGACGTTTATAAAGATTTAATGATTTTATTCTTCTCCTCGCGTGAAACATTCAACTTTTGGGTCCACCAGTGGAGAGCAGCTGACAGAGGCCACCTAAAATACAAACAAGCTGCCTGGAAGTGAGCTGTCCAGAGCATAAAACTATGTCCCGACGTGCTGATGGACGCCTCCCTGACCACCCAAGAACGTCCCTGCTCTGAGCGCCTTATTCTTCCCGACTCCACGTCCCCTCACAATGCCAGGATGCCGGACTGTTTCGAGTGAAAACATGGCATGAATCACTCTGGGGGTGTAAAGGGGTGGCCAAAGTATGGGTAGGACACATCCCCTGTCCCCGAAACCTCCTATTTTTGGAATTTTAGTGCCCAGAGGAGGAAACGGTTATATTTCTTTTCAAACATGCTGCTGATCTCCTTCTCAGGAAGAGCTGAGGGAAACCAGTCTGACAGGAAGCCATGACTCCCTTTCTCATACACTCTGTGGATAGAGAGAGAGAGAGAGAGAGAGAGAGTGTGTGTGTGTGTTGGTGTGAGAAGGATTTTAGGTGGTGATATGATGATTAGGCAACATGTCTTACTCTCAGGAACTGACAAAGAACAGGTACATTGGACCCAGCGCTGTGCGAAAGTATGAGTGGCTTCTTATAGCTTGACTGGGTTTTGGGAAGCATCTCTACAAGTTTGAAGTCTCCTTCTGGCTGCTCCTGTTAAGGGTTACCAAAGCAGATTGTCCATCAACATGTCTTGGTGTCCTCTGCATCTTTGATTTCTATACCAAACGTCTGCATGTCCTCTCTCACCACGTCCATAAACCTCCTCTTTGTCCTTTCTTCTCTCCTCTTTCCTGGCAGCTCCATTCTCAACATCCTTCTCCTGATATATTCAACATCTCTCCTCTGGACATGTCCAAACCAAGACAGTCTCACTTCTCTGGCTTTATCCCCAAACCGTCCCGCCTGAGCTGTCCCACTAATATACTTGTCCCTAATCCTGTCCATCCTCGTTCTCCCAGTGCAAATTTCAGCATCTTTAACTCAACATTAACATCAACGCCACCGTGTCCAACATAGCTTAACATAGCTTGTCTCACTATCGTCTCCAACCTGCATAACATAGCTTGTTTCACTATTGTCTCCAATCCATAAAACATAGCTGGTTTCACTACCATCTACAACCCGTAAAACATAGCTGGATTCACTACCGTCTACAACCGTTAAACATAGCTGGTCTCACTACCATCTCTAACCAGTATAACATAGCTGGTCTCATTACAGTCTCCAACCCGTATAACATAGCTGGTCTCACTACCGACTACAACCCATAAAACATAGCTGGTCTCACTGTTGTCCTGCAAACTTCCCCTTTCACTCTCACTGGTACCCATCTGTCACTCCTTTTCTAAATAAGACAGGCAGCCAGTGGAATGAAGCTTGAACAGAGGTTCTATGTTCTCTTTGTTCCTGAGTTCTCTGGCTGTTTTGAATGAGCTGGAGTCTGTGAATCATGTTTTTCGGTGAACAGGGTTTTCCTCTCATCTAGTGGAAAACGAATTCATTGAATGAAGTTGTGTCATTATGCTCTACAGAAATATATGTGTGTCAAAGCTACAAAATATATGTACAAAGCTACAAATGCCAACTCCTTGATTTCTAATAATTTGACATAATGGAATAATATAAACAGAATAAAAATGGGCCTAATACTGAACCTTGTTGAACAGCATATAGTTTATTGTGTTTGCTGGAACGATGAAAAAAAATGCTCAGCTATATTAAGAACTTTCCACCTTTTGAATATGTATTAAACCTAACTATGTATTAAAACTCATTTTAAGACCATTCCAGGGAGGTCAACACAATATTCCAGGCGGTTCAATAAGAATCTCATGATCTAAAGCGTCAAAGAGCTCTAGTCTAAGATCTAGAACCAAAACCCTGATTCTGAGATCCTCCACAATCTTCAGTAAAGCTGCTTTACTGCTCTGCTTTCCAACTAGGTTTAGGATGGTTTGTTGGTTCCTCCTAAAAAAAAGCCAGAATAAGCGGCCAGCTGGTTTCTACACCTTTAACAACATTAGCATTTCTTGGAGAAACTGCATTTAAACCTTAAATGTGCACTAAGACAATGCTAGCTTTCATCAATTAGCAGAGACACATTTCCTTCCCTTTAGACCCCAGTGGCGGTCCCTGTACCCTTTAAGGCTCTGCCGTTTTGCAGCTGCAGTGCTAATTTCACTAATGCAGGGATGATGGAGGGGGAACCACCGAGGGAATAGACCCCGCCGCTTTGCACACAGACAGCAAACACAACACAACTAGATTAAATTTCAGCAACAGCACTGCTACCGATTCCCTGAGGGCCTTCACCGCTGCTCGGCAGGAATTGGAGCATCGCTGAGGCCCGTCAGGGTGTCGACCTCGCTGTGAGAGGAGGTCACTTTTCTAGTGTTGGTTGTCTATTGATGCAAGAATGAATGGAAGTTTACTAATGACCTGATCTTCACACTCTCTCTTAAAGCAACAGTTTAGATAAACTTCCACCTCCTCCCCAGAGCGCCACCTTTTCCACAGAGCTCCCTCCTCACAGCTCCACCTCCTCCCCAGAGCTCTGCCTCCTCCACAGAGCTCCCACCTCACAGCTCCACCTCCTCCCCAGAGCTCTGCCTCCTCCACAGAGCTCCCACCTCACAGATCCACCTCCTCCCCAGAGCTCTGCCTCCTCCAAAGAGCGCCCACCTCACAGATTTACCTCCTCCCCAGAACTCTGCCTTTTCCACAAAGCTCTACTTTCTCCACAGAGCTCCACCTTTTCCACAAAGCTCCCACCTTGGAGCTTCTCCACATCTTCCTCAGAACTCCACCTTTTCCAAAGAGGTCCCACATCACAGTTCCTCCTCAGAGCTCCTCCTCCTCATAACCCAGCCCCACCTTTTCTACACCTTTTCTCTTTCGAAAAGGTTTGTCTCCTCCACAGAGCTCCCACCTCAGTGCTCCTCCTCCTCCACAGAGCACCACCTCCCCCATACATCTCTGCCTCTCCCAGATATGGTCAATATTTGGATCAAATTCTTTAGTTTGCAACTGTAGATACCAAATCAGCGTCGCTAACACTAGATGTCATTAGTCACCCATAACTTTCCTCTCCAAAACTTTCTATCCACCCACTCAACCCTCCACCAGCTCTTCATTATGGTGGATCAGACTTGTAGGTGTGGTTTAAGGGTAGACACAGTAGAACTTACTGTCAGATACAAACATCAACTAAACCTTTTTCACAACAGGGTGTGTTTTCAGGAGCTGATCTAGAATCAGTCCTAAATACAGAAAATTCTGAACCCAGACCAGGTCTGAACAGCAGTCCTGCTGATCCCAAATCAGTCCGAAAAGCATCCCTGCTGATCCCAGATCAATATGAACGGTAGTCCTGGGGTTTGTCTGGAGTTTAGTTGATGTTTGTAGAGGCAGTAAGTCCTACTGTGTCCTAAACCACACCCACAAATCTGATCCACCTTTATGAATATCTGGAGTGTGAGGAGTGTGAAGAGTATGGGGTGCATGAGCTCACTCACCCTGAAGGAGAGGCTAATCTGCACTGTCAGGAGGATCACCATAGCGCAACAGTTAACTCCTTATCCAACCAGCCACACACACACACACACACACACACACACACACACACACACACGTGTGTGCGCACACATACACAGAAACAGATTACTACATGTTCTCATTATATTACAGCTAAATCATGTTGACTATATTTTAATATTTATTCGATTAAGAACTGGTCCTCTGGAGGGGACTGGCCCTCATGGTGGAAAGTTTATGAGTCCCTGAGGTTCCTTTGATCAAGGTACAGTCCCCATCACTGCTCCCCGGATGCTGGATAAGTTTGCTCCCTGCTGGACGGTGTGTGAGGGTTTCACTGTGGAGCCTTGAGAGACCTGAAGAAATTAATTGCCCCCCTACATAAAGTACACACACACACACACACACACACATACACATACACACACACACATACACACACACACACACACACTCTGTGTGCTTGCATGTAGCCACACCTAATCTAATTACTGCTGACTCTGTGTCCTTGATAAGAGAGGGTCAGTAGAGAAACACACACACAGACACACAAAGAGGAGAAAATTGCAGCCACTCTAATCTCCTTTGTGGTTCCACAAACACAGTTTGGGGTGAGAAGCTCCAGAGACCTACAGCACCAAGCCTACACACACTCACACACTCACACACACAAGCACACTGTTGAGGAACAGGGAGTTACATCCTTGGACTCACTCCGGAAGGTGCTGTGTGATGACATTATAAAAACTAACTTGCCCTTCCAGGACCACACCGTCCACCCCAAAAAAGGAACTCTTCCCTTAGCACAGACTGCTTCATCCACCCTTTCCAGGACAGGGGCGGGGCTACAGAGGACCAGGGATGTGCTAACTGATCAAGGTATGACCACAGAGGATCAGGGCAGGGATAGAGGACCAGGACAGGGATTTAGGACCAGGGTAGGGATAGAGGACCAAGGTAGGGATAGAGGACCAGGGCAGGGATACAGGACCAGGGTAGGGATAGAGGACCAGGGCAGGGATACAGGACCAGGGCAGGGATAGAGGACCAGGGCAGGGATAGAGGACCAGGGTAGGGATAGAGGACCAGGGTAGGGATAGAGGACCAGGGCAGGGATAGAGGACCAGGGCAGGGATAGAGGACCAGGGGACACACACAGTTGTGAATTCTGGGAGTTTTGAGTTTGACTGAATACAGAAAGTTCAGCAATGGATGTGTTAACAGTTTACACTCTCTCTCTAGATCCTCCAGAATGAGATCAAAGCGTCTCTCACCTGTCGGACAGGTACGTCACAGGTACATACACAGCTGCAGCTGACAGTGGGGCCCTCACACACACCTGCAGAAAATCCCTCATTTTCTCCTAATGTCCTGCATTTGTCCAGACATGTAATACATACACACACACACACACACACACACACACACACACACACACACACACAGCAGAGAAAGTGAGGAGCTCATTAACTACAGCTGCTGATAATATCTCATCAGAGAGAGGGGGCGGAGTCTTTCTCTAAGCACCGTGTGTGTGTGTGTGTGTGTGTGTGTGTGTGTGTGTGTGTGTGTGTGTTCAGGTTACTGTTATCTGGTACTTTTTATCTGATTAAAGAGCTACAGAGAAAATCCTCTAATGGGACAGACACATAACAAAGAGACACACACACACACACACACACACAGAGTGTAAACTGGAACAGAGGGGTTGACACTACACACTGTGCCGAAGTGTTGTCATGGCAACAGCATCCTTCACAAAAAAGTTCTAAGGCCTATTTCCTGCTTATAAGAGGTTTTCTTTTATTTGCCAAAAAAATGGTCCAATCTCCTCCTACATTTAAACTTCTTTCTGAAATATGTAAATGAGCTTTGTTCTGATAAACAGATAGACACTTTAAACAGTGTACAAGGTGAAGCAGGTAGTGTGTGTGAGAGAGAGAGAGCGAGAGAGAGTGATAGAGATAAGACGAGCTCCAGGACTTTATGTTGCATTAACTCCTTTATAAAACAACCCAAATCTGTAAACTGTAATCCTGACCGAATCCCTGAAAGACCTGAAGGAGAACAGAGCAGCAGCTCAACCAATCAGCAGCTCCACTCTGTGGGAACCATGCTGGGGTTTGTGGGGATACGCAGTGCATCAAACATGTCAGGAGAATTCCAGCTAAACACCACCATCAGTCTGAACCATCAGAGCAGCACCTCTGCACAGTGTCAGTACACACACACACACACACACACACACACACACACACACACTGTGTACATACATACTCAACATTAATACAAACGCACATTTTGGTTGGTTTTTTGGTTCCTTGGTTGGTTGGTTGATTGGTTTATTGGTTGTTTGGTTGGTTGATTGCGGGGTTGCTTGGTTGGTTGTTTGGGTGGTTGGTTGTTTGGTTGGTTGGTTGGGGGTGGCAGTGGTCTAGTGGTAGGGTACTTGCCTAGGGACCAATGACCCCAGGGAAGAGGTCCCAGGTTCGAATCCCACCTCTAAGATAAGAGCTTCTGCTAAATGCCGTAAATGTAAATGTTGGTTGGTTGGTTGGTTGGTTGGTTGGGTGGGTGGGTGTTGGTTGACCCTTGAGCTAACCCATGTGATGAGTTCAAGGAAGAAGAACCTCACACCTGACACTGACCTGAGCAGTTCCAGTGAGTTCCAGGCGGAGATGAACTCACTCTGTCTCTCTCACACCTCACTAAAATGAGGGAGGATTCCACACTGTGGTACGAGTGGCATGTTTACACTGCCCTAAAGCCTCTGCGTATTTATTACCAACAGCTCAATCTCAGGCACTTAAACACAGAGCAGAACCGCCGCCCTGGAATCACCACTAATCCACAGGCATCCCACCATGCCATCACAGGAGAGACTCCGAACAAGGGGGCCCAGATTAGACCTCCAGGGTCCTCCACCTTCCAACACATTCTGGGGGTGTCTCCAGTTCTCACAGACCAGTAGATTCCCCTGAAGTTCAATCGATCAAGGTACCATCCCCATCACTGCACCCAGGGCCTTGGATTTCTGGCTGCTACACAGGGGTTTAATACAGAGGAAGGGTTTCACTGTGAAGCATAATCTCACACACACAAACACACACACATTCACAACAACAGCTGGAAACTCCTACCATAAATCTGTTGATCTGTTGATCAATAAATCATTTATTAACCTGATTCTACACTGAAAAGCTGTAATAATAATAATAATAATAATAATAATAATAATAAGCATTATTTATGGCATTAGATTTATATTATATACATATATGAATTTAGATGCAGCTTATTTCTGCAACAATTTTCTAAATAGCTTTTTGGAAAATTAAAGCATATTTACAATAAACAAAGAAAACATTTAAACAATGGTTATAGAGTGAGTTATAATAATGATAATAATTATGTATTATGAGAAGCTCTGTTAAAATGCAAATGTTTCTTAAAACAATAACTTCAGTTTCTTGATGGATATTGATTCAGTTTTGATTAATAAAAATAAAAGCTGTTTCTTTTCCTGCTTGATTTTAGGAACCTTTAGCAAAGCCTTGATCATAAACAACCAAATAAAAAAAAAAAGCTCATCATGGCCCAGGTGTGCTTCATCTGGGGCTGGGAGCCCTAAGCAGTCAGAGCAGGGCGTCAGTCATTGACACGGGTGATCTCCGTTGCAGCGTTGGTGGTGTAGTTCCTTGTCATGTTCAGTTCTGTTAATAAAGTCCAGTCACAGATAACTGGCTCAGCACTTACGTCCTACCCACACCACCCCAGCGTTACAGTAGTTATTAATGACACAGAATCAGACCAACTGAATCAAATCAAACGAATCATGTGCGATCTGATGATTCAAGGAATTGTTTTCTAAACAAATTTAATCAAAACGTTCTGAGGTCAGAGGTCAAACACACACTCCTGGTTTTCCCTCAGCTGTAGTGTAACCTGCCAAACACACACATGCGCACACACACAGACACACACGCACACACAGCATCTGTATAGGGATAAGAGTGTGTGTGTAGAGGTGTGTAGAGAGTGTGTGATGAGGAAGCTGACAGCCCGTGTGAACAGAGAGATAGAGAGCTATTCCTGCATGCCCCCCCACACACATACCCACATTTCATCTTAACTGTAAAGTTCTTCTGTGAGCGTCTCTGAGTGTCTCTGTGGGACGGTGATGATGGTAAACATTCCATCTGACCTAAATCTGCTTTCTTTGTGTGCCTTCACCATGAACGGGTTCAGTTTTAGTCCAGAATCTTCTCTAAACTAAAACACCGTCTCAGACACCAGACAGCGTCTCCACCACCAGCTCATGTCTGTGAGGGACATTTCGGTGTCTTTCACACACAATGGGGAAGGTGTTTGGAGAATGTTTCCCTGCTCTGATGATGTCTCAATTGCTTCATTTTAGGAGAAATTTGGTGAAATTGGCCTTTAAAGAGATGCCTTCCGGGGCTTTTTCTTCTCTGTTGTGTTTTTGAGCGATTGCCAAATGCAGGGCGACATTTTCTGGATGAGGGAACGAGCGAATGTGAGTTAAGTGACATCCCACCCCTTGTTCAATGGGCCTCTCATTCAGAGCAAAGGCCCTGTGGACAGACGAGGACATCACTGTCACCCATCCGGCCACCCGTCCAAGTGGTAGGTGGGGGGTCCGTCGCTGACAGATCCGTCTTTTGTGCATCAGTCACAGCACCACATGTCCACCCGCTGCTCCGACAACAGCGGAGAGAGAAAAGAGAAAGGCCCCCCCCCAAACGGACTCGCCCTAATCCAATTACTACTCCACAAATTCGATTGGAGTTCTGAGAGTGTGCCTTCAGCTGTCTGTCATTAGCAGGAGGATGGTGGGTTAGCTCCGCCCCCCAACGCAGGACGGGTGAAAGAATAACAGCACAGGGTGTCCAGGGGAATTATCACACACAGCCTTCTTGGAAAAATGTAATTTGCCCCAAATGTAGTCCAACAGCCGAGACGTCTGTCTCTTTAGCGCAGGAGCTACGAAGCTAATAAAGCTAACAAGCTTTTAGCCCACCAATTAGACTGCTGCTAACAGGACAGAGTCTCTGCTTCAGAACATTCCTCCATTTTGTTCAAACTACAGGAACATCCACAGAGGAGGTCCAGTTTTTCCAGATGAGTTCTGAGTTTCTAGGTAATGTGGGAATGTGGATTGTAGCTGATCTGGAATTTGGGGTTCTGGCTGACCCTGAATGTTGGTTCTAGCTGATCCAGTTTAGGCCCACTTTTGGTGATGCAAGGTTCTAACTGTAGCACACAAACATACACACTCATGCACACACTCTGAGTATGCATGTGTGTGCGTGCATGCGTGTGTGTATTTGTGTGTGTGTGTGTGTGTGTATGTGTTTGTGTGTCAAGTCAAGTCAACTTTATTTATAAAGCGTTTTACAACTGTTGTTGTCATCACAAAGCAGCTTTACAGAATCCGGTCCGAGCCCCAGGAGGAAGAACCCTTGTGAGAAACTAAATACCAAAAGGGGAACCCGTCCTCCTCTGGTCGACAACGGAAATAAAAAGGAAAGAAAGAAAGAAAGAGAATATGTACTGCTGTCTGCGTGTGCGTGTGTGTGTGAGTGAAAGTGAAAGTGAAAACCCTTGTCATTGCGAGGTCACAGCACAGCACACAGTGAACCACGACGAAATTGGACCTCTGCTTTTAACCCATGCACACAAACACCGTGCAGCAGTGGGCAGCTATTGAAAGCGCCCGGGGAGCAGTGACGGGGACGGTACCTTGCTCAGGGGTACCTCAGGGCAACCTACTTGTGAGGGAATCGAACCCACAATCTTCCGATGCGGGGCAATTCCCTAACCACTAGGCCACCGCTGCCATGTGTGGCAGCCGTGTGCATGTGTGTGTTTGTGTTTGTGTGTGTGTGTGTGTGAGTGTGTATGTGTTTGTGTGTGTGTGAGTGTGTGTGTGTGTGTGTGTCCTGACACAGGTCCTGTTAGTCCACTGTTGCTATATTTCTTTCCTGAAACATTATTCTGATATATTTTACTTTGTTTATTATTAATTAAAATTAAAATTAATTTCCTCTTTGAAATCTATTGTTTTGATTCTTCTTTTAAACTTTTTACATCAATGTTCTTCCAATGTTTTTTGTTTAAATCTATCATTTAAATTTTGTTTCATTTCTTTTTTTAATTTATTTTTATTCTTCTGTTTCAATTAATTATCTTTCATTTGTCCTATTTCTTCATTTAAATGAATAGTTTTCTTTTGTTCCATTTATTTTTTAAATCTGTTGTTTTGATTCTTCTTTTAAATTAATTGTTCCGTTTTGAGTCTTTTGTTCAAGTCCATTTTAAATTAGTTCTAGTTCTTTTTTAATCTCTTATTTTAGTTATCCTGAAATGTAGAGATCTGTAAACTTGTCACATTTAAGGTAGACCAGATTTAAGGTGGCACTGAACTTGGCTTGTTTAAAGTGAGGATGTGAGCATTCAGGAGTGGCCTGTTGTCTGTCTTGTCTGCACTTGTTGCCCCGTGTTGTGTTGTGTTGTGTTTTGTCTTGTGTTGTGTTTTGTCTTGTCTTGTGTTGTGTTGTGTCTTATGTTGTCCTATGTGCAGCTCCAGGGTCCTGGAGGAACGTTATTTCGTTTCACTGTGTACTGTGTATATGGCTGAAATGACAATAAAATCCTACTTGACTTGGTGTTAGCATCATGCTAACGGATCCAGAAAAAAGCTTCTGCCACTTATTAGCTACGTTGGACTCGTTGGACTCTTGTCATAGGCTCAGACCAAATTCACTACAAGCGTGTTTGGGCTGATGGACCAAATTTGAGGTCAAACTACGTCCACTTAGCGTGAGGCTAGTTCAGTGTTAGCAGCCCAGCGTGGAGAATTCCTGCAGTGATGCATCTGTACGTCTACGTTTGATGGGGGACACACAAGAGGCCTCTAAAGATAGAGACAAGTCAGTGTGACGATGGGAGTTTGGGGCGGGGGTTTAAGAGACGCCGCCGCTATCAGGTCTCGAACGGTATCTACAGACAGGAGATCAGCGGACTGTCCTCTAAGGAAGTCCCCAGACGTGCTCCGGTGCTTATCTTTTATTGGCCGACTCCTCTCTGACTTATCTTTTATTGGCTGGACGGTACTGATGGGGGCGGTAAGCCAGGCCGCTGCCCGCCTGGCTGCCCCCGGTCCCAGATAACTCTATCGTCTGGGAAAACAGGCCTGTTTCCATTCTCTCCACAGCAGGCCTGCTGTCCTGCCGCTGGGACAAGAGGAGGATTAGGAGTCCACCACTGTCTCATACACATCAGCCTACTCCTGATCCAGCAGGAGCATGGAGTGTGTGATTCATTTGATATGGAGAGGGACAGGCAGGGACAGGGACAGGCCCACAGGAGGACAGGTTCCTCTCAGTGGATCCTCATGGCTCCAGTTAGGTCTCTGTTCCTTGTCATGTTTTCTTCCTCCTGTTCCCAGAATTGCCCAGAAGATCTAAAGATGCAGATACAGAAAGTGAACATTGGTTTGTGGGTTTGGGTTTTCATGCGTGTGTATGTGTGTGTGTGTGTGTGTGTGTGTGTGTGTGCGTGTGCATGGATTTATGAATAGAGTGAGCAAAGCCCCCTACACCACCACCTCCAGTCTGTCAGGAGCCAGCAGGAGCCATGGTAATCCCCCTCATAAGCACCTCCAGGAGACTCCAGGGGACGCAGAGTGGAGCTCACGCTGTTCCTCCTTTACAAAAACAGAAGACAGGCAGGACATGTGGCATGTCCTCTGGAGCCTGTGGTTCACAAGCCAAAAAAATGAAAATGAATTCACCTTAAAGACACCTATAAACTAGAAAATCACCTTAAATCAGAGTGAGGGAGAGAGAGAGGGGGACAGTTCTCCTGGACATTGGTACGAAATGTCCTGGTAAATGTCACAGGCTCAGTTTTCAATAAATTCACATCTGGTTTTAAAACTGACCTGCACATCTGGTCAGTGGTTCAGTGAACTTTGGGGAAGGTGTGGACAGATGTTTCTCCTTTTACACAGTTGTCCCTCACAATGTAGTGTCTCATAGAAGGACACTTATTTTTTGGGTATAAACTTACTTCATACTATTTTTCTAGAAAATATTTGATTTTCTGATTTTATTAAATAAAATAATAAAGCTACATCTAGGACCATTTAGACATTTTTCATTCCTAAAGGAACTAAACAGAAGACCTCACCCATCAGCCAGTCGTGTTCTGGTCTCTTACTCTTGGAGGTTCTAGATACATCAGTGACTGCAGAGCTGCGGTGTGAACAGGTTCCAGTGGGTTCTAGTCTTCCTGGCCTCCTCAGATGAAATTTATGAAATGTTTATTAACCACAACACACACACACACACACACACACACACACACACACACACACACAGTCCCTGCTGTCCCCCTACCAGCACAGGACACACACCTGCACTGCTTCTCCCAACAGCTCCCTTCCTCATTCACATGGCAACCAGCAGACCCTTCATCTCCTGCAGAGCTCCAGAGCCATCTGTGTGTGTGTGTGTGTGTGTGTGTGTGTGTGTGTGTGTGCTCGTGTGTGTGTGTGTGTGTGTGTGTGTGTGCTCGTGTGCAAGTCTGGGTGACACTGGATCTACATGTCCTGCTAAACACTCACTAATTACCAACACTGACACAAACGTGGAGATAAAGCATCAGAGCAGAAGACCACACACAGGCCCTGCAGGCTCTAATCACATACACACACTCACACACACACACACACACACACACACACACACACACACACACACACTGAGACAGCAGTACGTATTCTGTACTGTTTAAACACAAGGATTAAAAAAGCAGATGGTGAAGCAGGAAAGAGACTCTTAAGCTGGAAAAAATCAGAGTAATTACGTCACTACTGTACTTCATTACTGTGATTAATTACTGTACTTCACTGCTGTACTTCACTACTGTACCTAATTACTGCGCTTCATTTTGTTTATAGAGACAGTTTATATAGTATATAGTGTATATAGTACAGTTTATATAGTATATAGTGTATATAGTACAGTTTATATAGTGTATATAGAGACAGTTTATATAGTATATAGTGTATATAGTACGGTTTATATAGTGTATAGTCTATATAGTACAATTTATATAGTGTATAGTGTATATAGTACGGTTTATATAGTGTATAGTGTATATAGTACGGTTTATATAGTATATAGTGTATATAGTATGGTTTATATAGTGTATAGTCTATATAGTACAATTTATATAGTGTATAGTTTATATAGTACAGTTTATATAGTGTATAGTGTATATAGTACAGTTTATATAGTGTATAGTGTATATAGAGACAGTTTATATAGTGTATAGTTTATACAGTACGGTTTATATAGTGCATAGTCTATATAGTACAATTTATATAGTGCATAGTGTATATAGTACGGTTTATATAGTATATAGTGTATATAGTACAATTTATATAGTATATAGTGCATATAGTACAGTTTATATAGTATATAGTGTATATAGTACGGTTTATATAGTATATAGTGTATATAGTACGGTTTATATAGTATATAGTGTATATAGTACAGTTTATATAGTACAGTTTATATAGTATATAGTGTATATAGTACAGTTTATATAGTATATAGTGTATATAGTACGGTTTATATAGTATATAG